>PDHP01000096.1:17427-81437 GCA_003339455.1 Ophiocordyceps camponoti-leonardi (nom. inval.)
CACCCCCTCGGAGCTACGGTCTTTTGCCCTGTTTGAATCCGGCGTGCTCTTTTTCCCCCCCCCGGGCCCCCTTCCCCCCCCCCCCCCCCCCCCCCCCGGATGGTGCCCCTCCGACAAGTGGCTGAGACAAGTAAAAAAATCATCCCCCAAAACCAAAGTCGACTAATAGCTTCGGATATGTTCGAGGGGAAAAGGGGCCCGGGGGGAAAGGCGGCGCCTCTCCCGCTGTGCTTATAACTCCATCCTTCCCCCCTTCGGACGCATGATATCTCAACTGTCTGCCCCCTTTCAACCCTTCCACCTCGCCAACAGCCCTATAGCATCTCGTTATCCCGTGAAATGCACAGTAAGACGATCTCAGAGTGGGCAAAAAAAAAAAACAAGCCCTCGAAAACGGAGGCCAGTAAAGGCCAACATCAGAACAGCAAGGCACGCGAGCGGAGGGGAGAGAAAGTAGAAGGCGAAGGGAGACGGAAAAGAAGATGATGAAAATGAAAAAAAAAAACGCATGAAACAAAGACGACCGGTATCTGCGAAATGCCCCCACTGCGCCAGCCAAACTGAATCCATCCCATCAAGTCCGCCGTGCTCAATCCCCCAACTCTAACAATCATGTGTCGTGTAGGCGAAGCGAAGAAGGATCACAGCATTCTCCTTTACGCTCGCGCCAATTGATGCGTTTTTTTTTTCCTTTTTGCTCCTTTTCCTTCCTCCCCGACGTATCATCATCGGTTCCGATCCCCTCGCTGCGGAGACTGTGACCGATGCCTCATCCGGGGATTGAAGCTGCTCGAGAGCATTGCCAGCCAGCCGTCCCGCCGCTCTTGCCCAGAGGCATCACGGTCCGGTCTGGGCGAGAGGATGCCCCGCTCCAGATCCGAGGTCCCGTCCATTGCGCGCGAGCCCGAGGCCTCGACGTCCATGTCCTCGTCGCTACCGTCGTTGTAGGGCTCGTAACGGGGACCATCGCGCGCACCGCGGGCCAGGGACCGCACCACGTCCCCCTTGCAGATGGGGCACGTCCGTCGTCGTGTTGTCAGCCACGGGGTTCTGTCACATGAGACAAGTCAGTGATGATCCAACGAAATGGAACAACGAGGGCGGAAGAAGTGCAAGGAACTCACATGCAGTCGACGTGGAACTCATGACCGCAGGGAAGACTCATCACCCTGCTCACGCCGTCGACGTACTCCTCCAGACAGACGACGCACTCGACCTGCCGGCCCATGTACTTCCTCCATTCGGCAGAGAAGCCACCGGCTCCCTTCTCGTGCTCGGCGCGCGTGCCGCTTCTGGCGGACCCCGCAGGCGTCGGGACGGCGGCGCTCGGCACCAGCAGGCCCTCGCTCTGGACGACGCCGGTCGTCGTCCTGGACCGTGGTCGTGACCGCGTGGGGCTGTGTTGAAGCAGCGGCGTCGTGGGCGTCGCGCCCGAAGGCGATGGTAGTCTCGGGGACGGGCTGGGCGACGTCACCGCCGTGTGGTACGTCCGCACCGGGAGACGGTCGACGACAGACTTGGGCGCCCTCCACCTCCTCCGCCGGATCCGAGCGCGGACGACGAGGAGGGCGTAGACGACCGTCAGCGTCACCAGCGGACTGATGACGAGCACGAGAAGCGTGTCGAAGAAGGGGCTAGCGCTGCTCGTCGGCGTAATTGTGACCCAGAGACCTTCGTGCAGTTGGAAGTCATGGTTGCGGGCCGGTCTGCTCTCGGCGGCGTTGTGCTTGGTTGCCTTGCCGGCGATGGCTTTGTCGTCACCGAAAAGCCTCGAAATGAGGCTGTGAGTACCATCGCCCGCCTTCTTACCGTCCCTCAGCGCCAATCGGGCGGACGTGTAGTCGCCGCTTCCAGGAGTGATGCTCCCGCCCTGAGGACCGTTGGCTTCCTTACTGCTGGACGCCTTGCGAGACGTCTTGCCGAACACCTTTGCTTGCGAGAATGAACCGACGGCCTTACCGTTGTCTCGGTGGTCGCCCACGACAGAGTGGTCGTCGACCAGCTTGTGCTTGGTCGACCGTCTCAGGCCCTCTCTGATGACCTGATCCGACTCGTCGCTCCAGGTGTCGACGACCTCCCAGCCGAAACGGCCGCTGCTGGGCGGCCTGCTCTTTTCGTCGTGCACGATGAGAGGCGCCTGGCCCCAGCCGAGCAGTCTCGACAGCCAGCCGCGACTTGCGGCCGAGGCACTCGATGCGGGTTCGACGGCCCTCTTGTCTTTAGTCTTGGGCGAGCCGGCGGATGAGTCGGTGACCTTGTTGGGGCTGACTTTGCGCGCCTTGCCGTCGGGCTTCTTGGGTCCTTGCTGGACCTTGCGTACGGGATTGCCGTTGTCGTCGAGGGTGTCCTCGATGAAGCTGCCAGGCTGCGTCAGTGACGACAGCAGGTGGGCTGTGGTGAGGGCGGTGAAGACGGAAGGCACCGTCACGTTCTCGACGTCGTCGCCGTGGGCGAACATCTGGATAAGAGGCCCACCCTTTTGGTTGTCTCCGACGATGACGGCGATGGCTCCCCGTCGCTGGGCCCACATGACCTTTTCCAGGAAGCCACAGCCTCCACGCATCAGCAGGACGACCTTGCCCTGTATCTCGGCGGCTTCTTGAATGGACTGAATGTCGGCGTGGACGGGGGAAGACGAGGCGTCACGTCGCGAGAGAGAGCCGACAGAGGCGACACCGCGGCCCGGGCGGGTTTTGGCGTTGGTGATGGTGGTGGTGGTGGTCGTAATGGTGGAGGCGGAGGAGGAGGATGCGGCGACGGCGGCGGCGGCGGCGGCCCCGGACTCACCGTGATCCGGGTCGAGGAGTCGGGACGACGATTTCGGGCTCTTGGGAAGGTCGGCGCGGAACGAGTTCCTCAGGCCATTGCCGCTGCCCCAGCCGGGAAGGTCGCTACATCCCAGCTCGCCGTCGCCGTCCTGGCTGTCTTCAGCGAAGCCACTGCCGACCCATAGCTGACCGCTCAAGCCGTTGGCGGCGAGCTTGGGCCCGAAGGCGGCGGGGCGGGCGGCGAAGGAGGTGCTGTTGTCGTCGGTCAAGCTGATGGCGGCGTTTGGCGGGAAGAGCGAAAAGGGCGTGTTGTAGTACATGAAGCCGAAGACGGAGCGTGAGGAGCGGGCCTCGCGGGGGTAGGAGGACGAGGCATGAGGTCGGCTGGTCGGGGTGAAGGCGCGACCGAGGATGAAGATGGATGCGGCGAGGAAGAGGGCGAGGACGGCGATGCGGGGTGGTCGCATGTTGGTGGAAGTCAGTGGCTATCGGAGAGCAGACGGAGATGCAGACGTTGGCGCCCAGCCGGTGGCGCAGAATCGGCTCGCAGCATCAGCTCCCGAAGACGGCGGAGGAGGGCGGGACGGCAGGAGGGGGAGAGCGAAGAAATATCGAGCGGGCGAAACATAGACCGCGAGGAGGTGAAAGGAGAGGCGAGGCGAGGAGAAGAGAAGAGATGCGAGGCGAGGCGAGGAGAGGAAAGGGGAGGGAGGGAGGGAGTGAGTAGTACGGTTTAGGGTACGTAGTAAGGTAGGAAGGCAGTAGCGTGTAGCAGATTCAGCAGGAGTAGAAGAAGGAGGAGAATGAAATTAGGAGACCGGGGGGGGGGGGGGGGGGGGGGGGGGAAGGGGGGGGAAAAAAAAAAAAAGAAGAGGGAGGGGGAGGAGGGGGGGGGGGGGGGGGGGGGGGGGGGGGGGGGGGGGGGGGGGGGGGGGGGGGGGGGGGGGGGGGGGGGGGGGGGGGAGGAACAGAGGAGGAAGAAAGAAAAACAAGAGGAAGAGGAAGAAGAAGAAGAAGGAGGAGGAGGAGGAGTAAGAAGGGGATAGAGAGAGTGAGAGAGTGAGAGAGGGGAGAGAGAGAGAGAGAGAGAGAGAGAGATGAGAGAGAGGTCGTGATGGCAGCCAGTTACTGTTAGGTGGAACCTTTTTTTTTGGGGGGGGACGGGCGGGGCGGGACCCGGATTTCCAAGGCACCTGCAGGCGTGCGCTAGAGTCAGGGTGAGTCCGCACGGGGCACGGAGGCCTCTATAGCCCGCTGAAGCACCAGGCGTGACTAATAAGTAAAAGGTATTGGCTAGTGGGCAGGCAGGCTTGCTAGGTGTTTAAAGGCAGGCAGTTGGCTTTTACTAGTAGGTAGCGAGCGTCGTGCCCAGCCCAGCCTTCCCCTCCCCCTTCCAGTGCCAAGGGGGTGACAGTGACCTCTTTCTTTTACGAAGGGCAGGGCGGGAGGGGTGAGGAGGGAACGAAAAAAAAAGGTGAGAGAATGAGAAGGAAGAGCTACCTACGGATACTCCTACCTAGTGGTCACTGGATACTAGACAGACGGAGGCCCTTTTTTTTTTCATCTATAGCTCAAGCTAGGCGGTAGTTTCCGGGGGGACACCGATGGGGCTCGCCGAGACAGCCGGCTCGGAGGTGCGGACTTGCGGGAGTCGAGCGAGAAGAGGGAAATACATACATGTAGAAGAAAGAATCATAATAGCAACAACATATTCATTCGTTGGATTTCTATCATATCAAGGATGGAGAGGTTGCCGGCCTACCTTGCCTACGTGCATACGTACCTATGAACGCTGTTGTTGTCGTAGATAGCTTGAAATACGGATACAACAGTTACAGACTTGGCTCAACCTACTACTCCAACTCTTTACATACTTCACCGACTAACAACAAGAGGCACAGCTTTGTTCGTTAGTAGGAGTCTTGTCGACTGCAAGGGCGTCATACATACATATATTACATACATATATCCACACACACACACACACACACACACACACACACACACAACTTTACCTTGAGCTCCGTCATGACCCGCGTCATTGACGGACTGACCGTGCGTTTTTTCTTTTTTCTTCCTTTTTTCTTGCTTGTCTCCGTTAGGCCCGGACATCGAGGGAGAGGGAGAGAGAGAGCAAAGATACGGATAGAATAAAGAGAAAAATGCGAGATAGAGTGAGAGTGAGTGAGTGAGTGAGTTGAGTGTGATAGAATAAGACGCCCTGCTTCTACCGCTTTTCCCTTCAGACCTTCCTTCCTTCACCTACCTAGGTATCCTCCTCCTACATGTCTCTAACACTCACTGACTCTCTTTTCCATCTCTTCCTTCGCCTCTCTCTATATCCGTAGGACACAGCTCGTCACCAAGGACAATGACACACACCTATGTATTCATCCCGCAATCCATGTCTTTCATTATAAGGAACAAGAAAAAAAAAACAAGAAGTCCGACACATTGAAGAGGGAGCTATGTCAGTAAAAGAACGAACGCCAAGGCTTTAAACTGACGCTTGAGAGGAGAGTCCTTGCAATTAGACAAGACAGCCGGCGGCAGTAGAAAGAAAAAAAAAAGGGCAAAGCAAAACCAGGCACAAAAAAAACCCCAATCCCCATGAGTAGGTACCTAGGTACCTACCTATCTGCTATACCGTAGCCGCCGCTATAATAAAGGCCCTACAAATTGCCCTGATAAGCGCGCCCCCCTCTCCCTTCCCGTCCACCCGGCCGGCTCAAATCTTCACACGCCAGCCGAAACGTGCCCTGGGACTCGACTTGTTTGCGGCTATCCCCCTTCCCGTGTCCGTCCATCTCTTCAAAAGGGGTGAAGGGCAATCAGATCCAGGAGAAGTAGGAGATGAGTCGAGAGAGAGAGAGAGAGACAGAGAGAAGGGAAAGGGGGCCGAGGCCAGAGAGAGAGAGAGATAGACGACGATATGCGATCTTGCCGACGAATCCGTAGAAACACTTGGGTAGCGCACAGATGGCCTGCAGATAGATCGGCCCGTAATTTCACCCTTCCTTTTCTACTGACTTGCCCGTTCAGCCCTTTGCTTCGCGGCCCAAGCGTCGGTTCTCCCCGCTCCCGCACTTATGTACATACACTTACACTCGCCCATCGTCTTCCCGCCTACTACCTACCACCTACCTAAGCTCTACTGAGCCTACAGACTTACCTACCTACTACATAAATTGGCACTCTCGGCCTCGTCCGAGCTTGACGGTCATCCGTCCGTCTCTCTTCCTCCCCTCCCCGGCAAAGCCGCTGGCTGATCTGCTTGCTGCGCGCCGCCTCGTCCGAGGTCCGTGTTCTAATTATTCGCCCTTCATCAATCATCAACATAATCGTCAACATCAACATCACCTCAGCAAACTTCACATCGTAGACCAACGTAGCGCTTCATCACGCCCGGAATTTGGCGTCACTCACGACAGGCACGTGTTGCCTGCTCAACGTGGGTTCATCCTCTGACATTCAGTGAGCTTAGCTTTGTCTCAACAGTGACTGCATACCTTTCCACCATCCCCCCAGTCGTCCACCAATACTGCCACATGGTTTCCTCTCCCGAAAAATAACCCCCCCCCAAAAGCTCGGTCAGTCAAACTCCGAAAATAGACCTCGCGGCGCGTATTCCGTCCCGACGCCGGAGCGTTTGCCCTGGTCCCAAGCTCGCGGCTCGCCTGCCTTGGACCAAACGACCTCTCTCTCCGACGTCTCGGGCCGGCCTTGCATTACCTGCATCTGTGCGTCCGTAAAGCCCGCATCCCGCATCCGCTGCGTTTGCATCGATCGTAGCTTCTGTCGGTCTCTGAACCTCTCGGCTGCATCGTCCCAGTCATCAGCATCATCCATCTGCACATCTGCTTTCGGGTCGTACGACTGCGAGAAACGGCGATCTAGGCTGGCCGCCCCGCCCATCGCTCCTCGCCCGTGAAACCTGGCAGGCGGTGCCGGTCCGATGAGTTCCTCCAACGGGTCTGAGTCGACTTCGTAGTCGTTGCTTGGGTTGGGAGCGTGCTTTGACGGCGACAAGCGTCCACGATGATGCGATCGCTCTCGCTCATGTCTCATCGCCCTGTCCCTCTCAGCGGGAGATCGGGAGCGCCTCTGCTGCGGCTGCTGGCGCTGCTGTAGCCGCCGGGGCGAAGGTGACCTCGCCCGCCGAAACCTGCCTCGTCGGCCATCATCTCCTTCGTTAGCAAAATCAATGTAGCTCGCAGCACGCGTCGAGCGCTGTTCATCGTTTCTAACCGCTGCTTTGTCCCGCATCTCAACATCGTGGTGATCGTATCGGTCGCGAGGGAGCCTGACGTCTCGGTCGCGTTGCCCTTCTCTCTCGCGCTTGACTGCGTCACTATGGTCGTGCTGTCGCCCATCGCCATCTCGCCCTTGTCCGCCAAGGCCGAGTTTACTCACATGGCCGGTTCGTTTAGCCCTGCCAAGGATGGAGTGGATATCGCCCATCTGCCGTCTGCAGATGTCGCGCGCATCGGGGTTGCGCCTGCGTCGCTGGGCCTCGCTGGAACGGTTCAGGGCATCAAGCCTGACCTTTGACTCGGTGGCCTCTTTGGCGAGCAGTGCCTTGTTGTGCGTGTCTGTGCTTTTGATGATGCGGCGGAGGAATCCGGTGTTTGGCCTCGGCAGTTTTGCCGGCCTGAGGTCCCGTCGCTTCAGCGTCATTCTCGTAGATCTCTCTTCTTTCTTTCTTTTTTCTTTTCTCTTTTCGTCGAAGGCAAAGTGCAAAGCGAAGACGAGGCGACGGTAGTAACTCACTTTGATGACTCTGCGGCCTCTATGCCCATAGCAGAGTATCGGAGGGAGTAGTTCTTGGCCTCTTCGGCGAGAAGGTTGGCTACGTATTCATCGGTGAGAATATCGTCGTTGGGCATGATGAGGAAAAGAAAGGGAGAGGGGGGAGGGGGGGGGAGGGGTAAAAGCGTAGCGGGTTGGGACAAACGCCAGCTGGTGAGTGCAGTGAGCAGTTGTCGGTGAGTGCAGTGGGCAGTTGTCGGTCGTGATTCGCAAACTCGCGCTTAATCGTGAGGCGAACTTCGGCAAGGGATACGTACCTCCATTAGCCGCCGACGCGTGAAGGCGGCTAGGTCACGTGATAAATAATCAGTCAGCGACGAGCCGAAGACGCAGTCTTCTGCCGATGATAGAGGCGCTAACCCGATTGGGTCTCGAGTAAACAAAATCATTACCAGCCGGGCATCACATCACTGTCCCGACCTCCCCAGGCCGCGTCAACGGATCCCAAGCATACCTCTATCACGCGTCAATGGACGTCGCCAAAGCTGCCGAGGCCCTCGAGGCCCTGCAGCGGAAGCAGGACCTTTCCATCATCAAGCTCAGTGAGCCCATCATCAGCGCGGCGACGACACCCGACGCCCGACAGCGCAATTCGGACGCCTCGTCATCGCTCGAAGGCCCAACGCCCGCCAGCCTTGAGTCGGACCTCGCGCACTACGCCGAGCTCTTCGCCAAGCTTCGCTTCTCCTACGTCGAGCAGGTGACCAAGGAAAAGTTTATCCGCGCCATCGTCGGCGACCCGCCGCTCATCGTCTCCGTCCAGGAGAACCTGGAGTTGGAGAGGGAAAATGGAGGGGCGAAAGCGCAGCTCAAGGCGCTCAAGACGGAAGTCTCAGAAATGGTGGCCGCGCTCGAGACCAGGGCCAGGGATCTGAGCCGACGTTACGAACAGCTGGGCGCCGATGCGGCCCAGCTCGCCCGGCTGCCCGGCGACATTCGAGAGTTGGAGACGCAGGTCGAGGGACTCCGGGCGGCGGCGCAAATACATGCCGGCGCAGACCCGAGGCTCAACTTGCCGCTCAACAAGACGCTCGAGCTCGTGACCCGTGGCAGGGCGGAGCAGCAGGAGCTCGCGAATGAGCTCGAGGCGTTGCGGGCCAAGGCGCCTCGCAAGGCCAGAGAGGCGGACCGATTACGGTCCGAGCTGCAGCCGCTGGAGGCGAAGCTTCAAAGCAGCACGAAAGCGGCACGCGAGGCGCAGCGGAGAAAGGAGGCGGCGCTGGGGGGCGCGGCCGACGAGCTAGAACAGAGGGCGCGTTGGTGGCGGGCCAGCGAGAGCGTCCTGAAGCAGGCGTTGAAGGTGGAGGATTGAAGGGGGGTGGAGACTCTTTGCGCCTCCGCTGAGCGAAGAGGGCGACACGGCGAACGCCCTTTGAGTGGAGGACAGAAAGTACCCGGAAGCCGATACAAATATGCGCCAGGAGTCTTCAGTCAGGAGGGGGACGAAACAATGACCCGGGGAAAGCAGCGCGTTTTCTTCCAACGACCGACAACTCGTATGAGGAGTATCGAAACGTTTGCATGGCAGAGGAACTTTGGACGTTGTCCCGTCACGATTCTTCCGGATGACAAGTTTCGAGAGAAATAGGCTCCGTGTTTGCAACAGGCTGCGGGCCCACAGCTACCAACGACGAGTCAACGACCCCTATGAAGGACCAACCGACGCTCTCGAAGAACGACACGGATTCAAGGCTACGGGGAGGAGGGCTTTGGGGGTCCATGACGTGAACGTTCTTGAGCAGACGACAAGAAGGCTCTTGCTTTGGGCCTCGGAACAGTCCTCTTCGAGGAGGGGGGGCATGGAGGAAAGACGTCGGCGGAACGAGGGAAAAACTCAATCGAGAGAGAGAGACCTGAGACGACAGAGTGCGGGGGAAAGTGTTTTGGGCGGCAGATATCACACACACACACGTGGAGGTAATAATGGACGAAACTTGGGGGGACCGAGATAGGTAGTTTTTGGCTGATGACCTGAAGGAGAAGGGACATGTTGAAAGGGAAAGAGGAAGAATGTTCATTTGCCGCATTGAGTTCCTCGCATGAATTTTGTGACATCATTCTGTAGTTCCGGGACAGCCGGCGAAGAAGCCGGTGAAGATATATATATTCTGCCTGTATAAAGCTCACGATTGATGGAGGTTCTTCCTCAGGTGAAGCTTTACTCTTTCGACTTGACATACGTCTTCTTTGAAATCTTCTTCATCCATTCCGGTAATGAAAGCTACGCAGTGTCTACTCCTCGCCGTCACTTCGGCGCCGTTTGTCATGGCGTTGCCCGTCCCAGCAGAAGGTGCGTACAAAGGCTTCCCTCTCCCTCAATATACTACCTACTTTTACCTTCCCATCCCCATCATAGTAGTAGACGAGCAGACTCTGACATGTTGAGAAAAACAGATTTGCAGCTGCTCGGACGACGCAACGTAGCCAGTGATACCCTCGAGGGCGTCAGCAAGGGATTGGGCGGAGACGACTCCCTATCCGGCAGGATCACGGGCACGATAGGCAAAGCCTTGGGGGATTTCGGACTCTGACGGAATTTCTCTAGTCCTAGATACTGACGAACAGTGCTCGATGGCCTACTGGGATCTTCGGTCTTGCTGAACCTCTCTCTCATAGTCTTTCTACACCGAGCAGCGTTATGATGGGGGAAGCAGGAAAATCATGAGATGAACGATTGGTATGATGTCAAAAGATGAGTTAATGAGTGTGACGACGTCTGTACGCGTGTAACCCCATTTCATCGTTTCGTTTTCGTCTCAACTTGGCTTCATGTATGTGTTTACTGTTGTAGTAACCCTATTGAATGCTACACATACACACCTGCCCATCACTTACCTATCTGATGCTGGACTACGAGGAGCACACTGTTCCGAATAGAATAGGATATACGATTTCGTATATTGTTAAGTCCCATGTGCGTATAAGTCTGGCCACGTCCAAGACAAGTTAAACATGGTTTCCACGAATGGAGGTGCACGCTGATGCAGTAAACCCCCTTTGGCCTTCATTCTCACAATCTATTCGGGCGACGTGGAGTATACATCTATGTATATCGCCATCTGCGGCTCGGAAAAGAGGAACCGGATGGCGATGCCGCTGCTTGAACCGTCTTTGATCCGGAACAAAGGATCCCCGAATAGATGATGTCTCACCCGAACATGGCTGAACCAGATTGCCAAACGACGGGTTCAGGAAGGTGTTATCGACGCTGTAGCACAGACATCTGATTTCCTTAAGGGTTGCCTAAAGGGTTGCGTAAGTTTTCCTCTGGCAAAGCCTTCTCCAGGGGTCCCCGTCGACGACGGCGGCGGAGGTGAAGCGGTTCTGGGTGGTAATCTGTACGCTTGTTATTGCCGTCCTACATATGCGTACATACTACATACTATGAGATACTACTCTCCATGTAAATATATGATATCGACGCATCACTCGTGCATATTTATTGTATTCGGTAGATCATCTCAGCCGTTGTGTAACATGAGCTGCGAATCAGCTCGACAGAACATCAAGACTCTGCAGAAGAAGATGTTATCTTCCGGACGGATGTGTATATACCGTGGAGGATGCATGCGTTGTCAACTGCCGCGGCCGGTCGGGGATGCATATGCCGTTACATCTACCAGCGGCAGCATATACGAACGGGCTCTTTCGTCCCATAGTGATCTACACCCATCTATCACCGGCAGCATGTACGGACAGCCTCTTTCGTCACCTCTGTGCCTATCTTGGTGGTAGTATGCAAGCACGGCAGGTTTCTGTATGACAGACTGTATGTATGTATGTACGTAGCCAGCAAGTAGGTAGTAGGTCAAGATATACTGGGAATATTGATATGTATCCGTTCAGAGTATATATATATAGTATATATATATATATATGCGTCGTCTTCTCTTTCTCTCTCTCTCTCATCTCTCTCTCTCTCTCTCTCTCTCTCTCTCTCTCTCTCGTAACGCAGAAAGGAAAAGAAGAAGACTAAGAAACTCTTGAGCATCGAGAAACAAGCACGTCGTATGGATACACTCGCCGACATCGTGGCAAAACCACCCTCCATCAAAGCAAGCGCAAGCATCATGACAACAAAGTCGACCGACAACACGGCAAACGTTGCCAAGGTAGAAGAGGGTACGGGAAAGGGGACGACGGCTTCCTACAAGATTCTCTTTTAGAGCCTTTGCTTACCTTGTCCATTTTCAAAAGAATCTGTCCCCACGATCATTCACTTTACAGACGGGATCAAGGAAAGGGAGGCCTTTTACTTGAAGCTTCTCAAGTCGAGTCTGGACGATGAGAAGCTATCGGACCTTCGTACCAACATTGCCGGGTTGACGGGAAACATTGAAATGTCCTTTCTCTCCTTTCGATATCCTTTCTTTCTCCCAATGTCAAGGGAAGGCTAACGTGATCCAACACGTCGTCGTCTCTTGTAGTTCTCACTTCCCCTTCTGCGGAAAGAAAGGGGCCATTGTGCCGGATAGCTTCTCGGTGCAAGAGTATCTGACTGATTGCCTTGGCGTGAGTTTTCACAGGATGAAGAGCGGGAAGTCGGAAGAAGAAAGAGAGACAAGACTGATCAGTGATGACTACTACGTATCAGATCAATACGACGACAGCCAAGTCCCTCTTCGTGTATATGAAGGATTCGTCGTTGGCGGAGAAGCTGGATTCCGTAACTCTCACCTTTTCCCTCCCCCTCTCTCTCTTTCTCCTCCTGTCTCCTTTTCAACGTCTCACATCCCCATAAAACCTCCCCCTACTAACCTATGAAAATAGTTATCAGGAGCCGACGTCAGCTCCGTCCTCGACGCTGACAAGCTCGCCCGTATCAAGCGCCAGGTCGACGACGTCGCTTTCAAGCAGTTGACCGGAACTGCAGCAAAGTACATATATGCTCTTCTTTACTACCCACCCCCTTTCTCTACCGACGGGCAACATACACAGATCTTACCTACCAAGTTAGTAGACAAGATCAAACTGCTAACCATAAGACCATCTGCATAGATACGTGCCTGAACTGGAACAAAAGGACTGGGCGGTCATCAGCGATAGCAATGCCCTCTGCTACGGCATCCGCGTCATCCGCGCCAAGCCTGCTCCGAAGCAGGGCAGCGACACGAAGCCGAGCACCACCAAGGATGAGCGAGGAGTGGCGGTCGGGATCGAAAGAGCCCGTTTCCCTGGTACGTTTTGCTCCCTCGTATCGTCATTGAACCGAGTTGCAGATGACATGGTGTTGATTATTGTGCTTGACAGCCTTTTACCTCAAGAAGAGAACCATCATGTCGGACTCGATTCCCAGCAGTGCCATTGAAGGCGTCAAGGTGAGGAGGCAAATAATACTTGTATCTGTGAATATCAAAACTCACCTCCCCGTTTCCCTCAGCTCGACCTTCGAGTCCCCGACTACATCATCGACGACAAGTCGTACGTCTCTATATACGAAACCGAGACTGAGATGCAATCTTCCATGGCGACGTCTTCCTTTTCCGAGTTGGACGTAGCCGCCGCAGGGTTTGTCCTCTATTTACCAATTCCCCCCCCTTTACCCTTACCTTGACCCTTCTTCTTCCTCCAAGGCTCGAACCAGATGGCTGATGGAGTCTTTTTTTGAAGGAGCGGATCCATCGCCGGCTTCTCAGGCGACGTGTCCGCGAGCTTCGCTTCTGCCAGCTCCGAAGCGGCGACCAACTCCAGCAGCAAGAAGAGTAAGAAGGTGACGATTGCCTACAACGTATGTTTTCTTCTCCCCTTTTCCATCTCTCTCTGTCTCTTGCAGGGAAAAAGAAGGATATGCACTGACATCTTCCCCCCTAAAATGAAGTTTCCCCGCGTCACCCTGTTCTTAGACGGCCGTAGCCTCGAGCTCACGCCGGAGTGCGACAATGCCCTGCGCAAAATCAAGTCGAAGCAGGACCTGTACAAGTTCCAGGACATATATGGTAAAGATTTATACTCTGTGGAGAGAGAGAGAGAGAGAGAGAGAGAGAGAGAGAGAGAGAGAGAGAGAGAGAGAGAGAGAGTATAAGTGCTGACTTTGTATAGGTGAATTCTTCAGCACCAGGGTTCAGCTGGGCGGCCGCCTCTTCGCGACGGAAGACGTCACCAGTGACACGGCCAGCGGTAGCAAAGACATGGCAAAGTCCATGAAGATGGCAGCTTCGGCCTCGTTCGGTTCCATAGCGGCCAGTGCGTCGGCGTCTGCCTCGTACGGCTCAGGCGAAGACGAGAAGAAGAAGGTGTCCAGTTCGAGCTCGTCGGTGAGCCTGACCTGGCAGGCCAACGGAGGCGATACGCTTCTGTGCAACCAGTAAGCAGCCTCTATATATATCCATCCCTCTTTGTGTGCCGTCATGGCAAGGAGGAGGAGGAGGAGGAGGAGGAGGAGGAGGAGGAGGCATGTGCTTACGAACAAGTAAAGGCCCAACGAGTGGGCGGCAACGGTTTCCTATCACTGGAACTGGAGGATTACCAAGGTAAGCGAGCCCCTTCCCTCTGCAATATCTCTCTCTGTTTCTAACATGATAATAGCAAGACAACATCTACGGCATCCTCGACGTCATAGCTCGGACCAACGGCATGGACTGGATCATGGCCGAGGCTGCTAAATGGGGCGTCAAAGTGAGCGCCGTCGACGAGGCTCCCACCGTGAGGTCGGACATCAACAAGACCAAGACATTCACGCTGAATGCCGAGGGCGTTTCCGATGGAAGATATCTGCTGACTTTCCCTGCCGCCGCTTGTGATCTCTGTAAGTCTTTCTTTGTTCCCTTTTCCACCCGTTGTACAAAAGGCCTGCTGCTGACATGGGAGATGGGAAACACGACTTTTAGCCGTCCCAGCCAAGGCCATGAACGCAGCCTTGCACACCACCTTCGTCATCAACTCAGCCCTGCAGTCCAGAGGCTGCGTCCTTCTCGGCCCCAAGAAGGCGAAAAGTCAGGAGGTGCTCCGGATGTACGAGGTAGAGGACGAGACGGGCACGGTGATGAAGGAGGTCAAGTACAACACCAAGTATCGTCTGCGCAACAGGGAGAGCGGGCTTTACGTCAACTACTTCTGGGAGCAGTATCTCCGATTCGTCTACAGCAGCACCAGCCGTGCGGAGACGACGAGGTTCATCGCCTTCAAGAACCCCAAGGGCTCCGTCAGCACCGATGTGATTCCCGACGGCAGCACGGTCCACGTAAGGTTCTATGAGGTCAAGGATGGCGAGGTGTTGGGATACTTGGGCGTCTGCGCCCAGGACAAGGATAATTACGCTTACTTGGCCGTGTCGAAGCCGGAAGAGGACGACAAGAATGCGGCCAAGCTGGTCATCAGGTATAAGTGAGGGAGTAGTATGTATGTACCTTTGGAGAAGAGAGACAGAGATGGATCGAGTCGGTCATGTGTGCTAAGGTATTGCCGCTTGGTAAAGTTCTTGTTATGACCAAGAATGAACAAAAGAGTGAATCATCTTTCTGTAACCTCCTGCTGGTCGAGTTGCCGAAAGAGTTTACATTGTACGTGCTATAAGCTACAGTGGCAGCAGCATCTACGGCGGTTATCTCATGTCACGATTCTAAGAAGGAACGAAAACAACATGTAGGTTTCTATGTGCATGTAGCTGTATGGGTGTGTTTGAATGTATGTTTCCAGCTTGGTAGTTATATCATATAGGTAAGTTGATATAGTACTAGAGGAAAGGAGACGGAAAGCCAACGGAAAACATGATGACGTACATATCTTCCTTTTCCTAGAAAGCCAGATCATACATACATATACCTACTACATACCCAGGCACGTATACACCCAAATAGGAGATGGGTGCGGAAACCTCGAAAACCCTATCGGTTAAGGAGGGCCGTTGAGCCTATGCGTTTCGAAGCCTATATCTCGGCCGATGACGAAACTTCACCATCTACATGTACCTAGTATCCATATAAACGCACTCCCACCAAGCTCGACTGTCATCGTCGACAACTCAAGTAAAGTATTCCAAGCTGTATGACCGAATTTCCATACAACGTCTACAAGAAAGAAGAGAAACCATCAACCAACATCCAGGTGACAAGAAGAGATAGAGGTGATGATGATGTATGTATGCTCTTATATATATGTTTGTCTGTATGAAAATGTATGTGATGTATCTTTAAACGAGAGACACGCGCCCAGCTCCCCCCTAATCCGGCCACCCCCAAGCCGTAGATTTTTCCTTCTCTCCCCCGTTGATTTTAGGACGCCTAGAAAAGGGGAAAAGTGAACAGCATACACCATAAAAAGAAGAACCAAACACAAAAAAGACATATGTACTCGTCGAAACATAGGTAAGGGGGTGGTGAAGAAGAAAACAACAAGTTTGGATATCAAACAAGGAAGAAAAGAAAAAATGGCAAAGAAGAAAGATGAATGGTTTCCCTCGTTGGATAAAATAATAAAAAAAAAACAACCCCGAATAAGAGACGCCACGCTGGGTTATGTTTCCCCTTCCCCCCTCTCCCCCCTTTGCTTGACCGTGACAACGTGGTCCCCGTTGGCTCGTCCCCCATTCTCATCATGAAGTGAAGTGAAGTAAAAGAAACAAAGAAGAACACAAACAAGGGAAAAGAGAAAAGAAGAAGAATCATAGCCGCTTCTATGCGGAACTGGAAAAGGTTAAGGGGGTGAAACCAGGAGAGACGGATGAGAAGAAGAGGGAAGAAATGCAGGACAAGAAAGAAGAAGGGAAAATAGAAAAACAAACCCCCAGATTAACTCCCGTGGCACAGCCGAGGTGGGAAGAAGCGGAAGAGAAGAAGTGAGAAAAAAAAAGGGGGGTGGGAGAGGATGGGGCAAGCCGTATCCCAATGTCGAGACGGGTGTCATATATATAATGAATATTGTCACTGTCACTGTCCTCGTCTCTCTCTCTCAAGTCAAGGATCGTCTCAAAATCATGCCAATCGTGAGAGATTTCATCCCTCCTTTTTTCAAATCTGCATCGACTCGTCACTGAAACCAGGCATCATAGGATCGGCGATACCCAACATCCCATCCGAGAGGCTCGATCTCGATAGACACTCGGGCTTGATGGTGGCCGCCGTCGTGAAATCAGGCTGGACGACGAGAGCCTGACCGAGGTCGTCGACGGCGTGGGCCCCAGGCCCGCCTCCCAAGGTGGCATCCTGCAGGAACTGCATCGTCGTCACGTCCGTAGGCGAGTGGTGGTTCTTGCCCAGGTCCCAGAGGGAGGAGAAGGGTCCGGCCGGGCCGCCGGGGACGGTGGGCGACTGGGTAGGACCGCCGAAGAGGCCTGCGTCCATGTCCGGGGCGGTGGTCGGGCTGATGTCGAACTCGGTAGGGGTGGCGGTGCTGGTGCTAGCCCGGGGGGATATGGATATGTCCGGGGGGACCTGGCCGAAGGGTGCCGTATGTTGAAAATCGTGGGAGAGCATCGACGGACGGTGTTGGTGATGTTGGTGGTGAGGGTGAGGGTGATGGTGGTGGTGGTGATTTTGTTGATGTTGCTGCTGCTGTTGTTGATAATCGAGCTCGCTATCAGACGGTTCTTGCTCCGAAGACGAATCCCGCTCCAGATGGTTAAAACCAGAGAAGCTGTTGGGTCGCTCAGGGTGACCTTGATGTCTATGCTGCTGCTGCTGTTGTTGTTGTTGAGCATGGTGATGATGTTGGTGATGAGGCAAGACTTGTACGTGTTGCGGAAGCGGATGACCCTGGACGTGACCATGGTGAGACGATTGCGGTTGTTGATCCTGCTGTTGAACCTGTTGTTGACTCTGAAGCTGCTGCTGCTCCTCAAGCTGCCTCGCCAACTCCTGCATGTCGGCCTCGTTCTCCGGGAAGACGGTGTGAGGCGGCAGGTCGATATCGCTGTTCGGTCGTATGCAGCCCAGTCTCTGTGCAATGTTGTGGATCACAGGTTGGCCTCGGTCGTTGAGATCCGGCTCGCCCAGTTCCCACGTCTGGCCGGACCGGACCATGGCGTATAGTTTGTGAACGGTGGCGATGAGGGCGACCTGCGTGTTTTCCAGCACTTCGGCATACCTGCGTCCCAGCGGCATTAGTATGTATAAGGTAATTCAAGCACGCCTGTCTCTCTCTCTCTCTCTTCACGAAACTTACCCCTTGGGAAGCTGTTTATATTCGACCTTCTTCCTTGAACCAGCGGTACACACCATGCCGTCGTCTTTACACCGCTTGCAAGGGAATTCGCCATCGCACTGAAATGCGGATTAGCCTCCCATCTATCTGGTTTGCAGTTGATTGGACTTGATGATATATGTCGATGGCTTCGATATAGTGACGAGATAAAAGAAGGATATAGAAGGGTAAAGAAAGGATGAGGCTCGGTTGCCGCATACCTTTGTCTTCTTCATCCGACACCTCTCACACGCCTTCCACACCCGCTTATGCCGCCCATCCATCGTGACGTGATCGTGACTCGGAGCAGAAATCGAACCGTTCGGATAGGGCCGTTTCCCTATACGATATCCATTCTTCGCCTTGCTGGACGCGCTCGATGTCGATGCTGTGCCCTTCCTCCCCAGACTTGACTTGCTGTCCTCGGCAGGTGGAGAAGGTAGACTCTGTGACCCCATGATGGAATGAGGATATGAGGGAGGGAAGAAGAAGAAGAAGGAAGAGGAGGGGGAAGGGGAGGGGGAAGGGGGGAAAGAAGAAGAAGATGAGGAGGTCAATTGTCTTTAACGTCCGAGTAGATGAAAAAGGATAAACCTGGGAAACGCATACGCCGGGAAAGGCTATACGTAAGTTGGGGGGAGAGCGGGTCGAGAAAGCAACGTCCCCAAGGCCAAGTCTTATAAGGAATAGCAGGCTAACTCGAGAGAGATAGAGATGATGAGAGAGAGAGAGGGGGGGGGGAGATAGGTGAGAGAGAGCAAAGAGAGAGAGAGAGAGGAGGAGGAGTAGGAGAGGAGATGAGGGGGGGGGGCGTTCCCAGAAAATGACTCGAACGACAGAGCTTAATAATGGCGGAATAGCTATTGACTCCAGCGACGGTAGGATGGGCTCTATTAGAGCGCTCGAGCTACTCTTACCCGTTTGTGTGAGACGTTCTTTTTTTTTTTTTGTGGAGGAGAGAAGAGGAGAGAGGAGAGGAAGAAGAGGAGACGAGAAAACAGAGAGAGAGAGAGAGAGAGAGAGATAGGGAGACAGAGATGGAGGTAGAGGGGACGAGGAGAGGAGAGAAGAGGAGAGGAGAAGAAAAGGGGGGCGTGGCCGGAATATCAGAAACAGGGGGGTGGGTAGAGAGACGAGTTTGTGTAGGTAGTATGTAGTAGGTATGCTTGTATGCTTGTATGTGTGTGTGTGTATGTGTGTGTGTGTGTGTGTGTGTGTGTGTGTGTATACAAGGATAAGAAAGAAGAAGATGGGAAAAAAGGGGGGAGTGTGCGTATGGAATTGTCGAATGCTTCTTTTGCGTTGTATACATACATATACAGACACAAGGAGTTGCCGCTTGCGGTGTTGCTTAGTAGCTAGTAGCTAGTACGGATAGTAGGACGATAGATGCCGTGATAGGTACGTCCATAACCCACAGAACCGGGGGTGAGACTTCTTTGGGGAGCTAGGAATAAATAAAGAGGAGAAGAAGTATACGGATACTATCCGTAGAGAGACAGTATAAAAAAGTAAAGAGGGGGTAGTTATGGAACTAGGTAGAGAGAGGGGGGGGGGGGGGGGTGTGAGTTGAGTGGGTGGGTGGGTGTCGGTGCAAAGCTCCGTCCGTCCAAGTATAATATGGAGTAGTAGGTAGGTAGTAGAGAGGAGAGGAAGGGGAGGGAGAGCAGGGGAAGACCCGGGTTGCCGATGGGGGGGGGTTAAGAAGAGACTTGTGAGTGAGAGGAAAAGGTAGATGCGTGTGTGTGTATGTGTGGCAGAGGGGAGAGAGAGAGAGAGAGAGAGAGACGACAAGGAGTCTTTATGGAGTGAGAAGAGCAGCCACAGAAGAGAGAGACAGAGAGAGAGAGAGTGAAGGGGGGAGGCGTGAGAAAAGAAAAAGAGGCCGTCCGTGAGTTGGAAACAACAGGTTCCAAAACGCCCTCTCTTGCTTGTAAGTAAGTATGTATGTATGTATAATTTGTATATATGTAGGCTTGTTTTCGATCTCTCTTCCGTCTTGAATGCCACTCTATCAAGTTATCAACCGACTGACTGACTGACGCTTTGTTATTGTTATGTGTGTGTGTGTTTTTTTCCCCCCCTTTCTCTTCCTTCTTCTCCTGGTCTACTTATTTTCTCTTCACAAGTTAGTATCCGTAATAGACTCTTCTTACCTACCTGGCTTCAAGGGAAAAAGAAAAAAGGAAATACGTAAATAAACTCGTCCTCAAGATACCAGAAGGAAAAAGGACATGAAAGAAAAAAGAAAGCAAATACCTACATAATCTTCCCCACAAGATGTACTTGAAGTCGCGCGGTAGACGCGTGGGACAGAGACGGTTTGATGTGAACTGAGAGGCCAAGAGGATGGAAGGAGAGAAAGAGAGAGAGACAGACAGACAGACAGACAGAGGAAGGGGATGAAGGGGGGGTGCGTGTCAGTCTGTAAATCGAGACATTTTTTCTTCTCACCCCCCTCTCCTCGACCTCTCTAGGCTTTCTCTCTCTCTCACTCTCACTCACTCTCACTCTCTCTCTTTCTCTCCTCTCACCCCTCTTCTCCCCATGCTAATAAGCTCTTATACATCTTATGCCGTGGGGGTTTTTTTTATCTTTTTTTTTTTTCTTCTTCCTTTTGACCGTGAAGGTACTTACTTACTTACTTATTTCCAGACAGATACTAGATAGATAGATAGACAGACAGATAGACAGATCGTTATGGCGCAGAGTCAACCTTGTTCGAACATATGTGTATGCATCTAAGTACATTGTTTTCTTCTTCTTCTTTTCCTTTGCCCTTCGCTCATGTTGATGTGTATACAACTTACCTGATAACTACCTAGGTATCCAAGGTGTCCATACACACACACACATTCATAATGGGCATAGGTAGAGTTTCTCGCCGGGACCGTCGTCTATCCGATCCGGATGTAAGCGTTGGAAGCATGCTGCTGCTGCTACTGCTGAAAAGTTGATAGTAGACTCTCTTATGTATGTATTTTCCCTGCATCTCTCTCCATCTCTTTATCCATCCATCTCTCTCTCTTGTCATTCACATGTATGTGTCTTGTCTCTCTTCCTCGCCTCGTCATCTAAAACAACCCCCTTACTGTTCCTTGCCTTAGCGGCACCATAGCTCGACTTACACAACCTGTAGCTACCTACCTAGCTAAAGCGGACGGCTCCCGACGAAGCTTCTAGGTCCTCCCTCAACTCTTTTCTTCTTCACCAGGACCGGAAATATAATCAACTTACGTACATACATACATACATACATACATGCATACTTTTCTGTCCATGGACGTTCCGATCCATAATAAAATCTTTGACTCCATTCAAAGCTCCATCGTTGTCAACTCAATGGGCCCCCTTCTGAAGTGAATGAATACCTACGAGATACTCTCTATCTAGTATGTATCCCATCGGCCGAATGATGAAAAGACTAATTAGGCCGCTTCAACTTACGCAAACGGTCATACTAGCAATGACAAGAGAGACCTACGAACAGGCAAGGTGCCGACGGCTATTCTATCTGCTTTTTTCTTTCCACTTTTCGAATAGCCGTGCCTCGGTATATACTTGTATCTACTGATGGGGGTTTTTTTTTTGGGAGCTCTCTCGTCTTCACCCGGACTGTTTAGCTTGTCTGCCTACACGCACATGCATAGAACATATGTACATCAGCTGCGTGCTACACGTGCAGTATGTATACACACGTAAATCGACAGTCTTTCGTGCCTTGACGCGTAGTCGAGCCAAGTTACAAACATGGGTCTTCCCCCCCCCCCTCTCTCTCTCTCTTTGGCCTTCTTCCCCGGGTCATGGATAGATCGTCACCAAAAGAGGGGGTGGTGGGGTGCTGAGACTTGAGAGAGGGCGGGGGGGGAGGGGCGTGGATGAGTTTGTGGCTGAGAATGTGGCTAGGATCGTGGCTGAGGAGAGAGAGAGGAGAAGGGGGAAGGGGGAAGCGCCACTGTGGCAAAGCAGCCGCATCGGAGATCACCAAAGGCCTTGCAAAAGATGAAACTCGACAACGAGCCACACCAGGGGGGTGCTCCTATGCACATACTAACATGAAGAAGATGTCAAGAGATACATACAAAGAAAGTCAAAGAGAGAGGAGTTGGCATTCACGAGCCGATGAAACTATGAAGAGAAAAAAGTACACTAGGCAAAGCGGTTGAAAATCAAGGCATTAAAAAAGGTAAGGAGAAAATCGATCGAAACTAAGAAATCCATTTGATAACGATCAAGATAGGAAGAAAGGCATGAACAATTCAAGGAAGGGGAGAAAAGATGACGATGCGTTGAGTTGACGCACTCGGCTAGGTAGATAGATGGTAAGAAATCAGTTGCGGGACCTGGGAACTGTTTTAGCCTCGTCGTACGGATAGAGATGATGCTAATACAAATCCCCCCCCCCCCGGGGCCTAGTACCTATCAACTAAGCCTTGTCTATCCGTTCCTACTCCTAACTGTTCTAGTATCTAGACATTTTATTCTCATCTTCTCCTCGTTGAATGTATGCTTCTTCTGTGATTCCTGTGAAACTATCTCGATAAGAGCTTTTTCTATCATCTGTTTCCTACCATCCCCTTTCTCCCTTCCTTTCTTCCCTTTTTTTCTCCTTTCCCCTACCAAGCCAGTCCGTTTAAGCATTATTCCCAGCATGAATAACGGGAACCGTGAGATGACTACTTCCATCTCTAACCGCTTCGAACGATATGTTATTTCGTCCAACTGCTCCACCATCTATGATGAACCTCCCCAGCACATCCACACATTGTTGAGGCAGGCAGATTCGCTGAGCGGAGAGGAAACAAGTGGATGAATCGAAATAGAGCCGTTTTTTATCCCTCTTTTTCCCTCTCCCACGAGGCAGAAAACAAAAGAGAGAGAAATACAACAAAAGAAAACAGTATTCCTCTCACAACCTCCTCTTTCACTCTTTTTTTTTCTCTGCTCCCCCTTCGCCTTCGCCTTCCCCCCTCCTGTTAGAGAAAGGGTCGAGGTCAGGTTTTGGTTTGTCTCGCTGTGCGACCTTGGCGACGGAACTTAACCCCCGGATAGAGACGCCCTCTCATACTTGGCGTTCCTCTGTTCCTCTGAGGGGAGAGGAAGAAGAAGAAGAAGAAACAAACTACCTACGTTCCGAAGACAAACACACACTCATACAGACAAGAGATGCCTTGTAGGCGTTTTCTTTTTTCTCTTTCTGTATATTACTGCTTCAAGGCATTCTTAATACCAAGATTAGTCTTTGTTCATTCTCTCTTTCACACCAGAAAAAAAAAACTCTACGCTACAAATACACACTTCTTATTATCCAGACGAAGGCTTAGTAGCTACTATGTTAATATACCTAGGTGCGGCCGACAGGCTAGGACCTAGTGATAGACGTAAGATACTAGTAGTGTCCATTACGTTCATACCCCCATATAGCACACATAGCATCCTTCTAGTCAACACAGCCATCAGTCGGAAATAGGTAGTTTGGCTGATTCCATCAAACGAACGTATGAATAAAACGACACATCTTTTTACCTAAATAGGGTTAAGCAGAATTCAAAGTAGAAAGAATGACATCAAAGAATAAGAGGAACAAAGTAACGGGGGAAGAAAACACAACTTTGCTTTGAGAAAGGGGGATAAGAGAAACCTGTTAAGAAAGCTGAGAATAGAATTGAAAAAACGTGTGGACTTTTTTACTTTCCAAGTCAAAGGACAGCCTAGAACTCTATCTTCAGAAACAACGGCCGGTCTCTATTATACCCATCTATCTTTCAGACATGTAAACCCAAGGCATCATCATCATCATCGTAATCAACCATCGTTGTTACTCCTTCTATTTTTGTAGCTTACTCGTCCCCTGATCTTATCATTCCCCGTGTTCGCCGATCAATGAAAAAAAAAAAAAAAACTCCAGGAGGGATGATGATGTCGGGAATCCTCGCTACTTCTGACCGAGGCGAACTCTTGATTTCTTCCCCATCTTCTCCTGACTGGGTTTATAAACCCCCCCCCCCCCCCCTTTGGTTTGAAAGCTGGGATGGTCCACGTCTCGCTCGATTCGAGACTACATTTTCAAACAGAACGTGACAGGTAAGTGGACACCGGCAATTGGTGTCATGTTCTGCCGTCCGTCGGTAAGAACCGTCTCCGTCTTCTCTCTCATTTTTTTTCCTTTTTATTTCCTCTTCTTTGTCTTGAGTTCTTTCTCCTACCCTTTCTTGCAACCCCCCCTTTTGTAGCCCCCCATTGTGACACCATCTATCCTGGCGACCCCCATCTCTTGTGTATCTGCCTTGCCTATCTAAGTAACTGCCTCGTCATCACAACATGTGGAATCCATCCTTTTTCTTCTTCAGCTTCAGCTTCTACCAAGAGGGAAAAAAGAATGAGCGCTGGCTGGCAATGTGGTGGGCTTTCTTACAGCCTTTCCCCTTCCCTCCTCCTCAGGCAGACTCAACTCGTTAAGCCCAAGCAGAGAAAGAAAAGAAAAAAACACTCACCTGACAGCCTTTCTCCTCCCCTATTGTTCTCATCATACATCCATCAGCGTAGCATCTTGCACCGACGGCGTTAGGTCATCTAAGCCGCGCAACTCAATCAATCAAACAACGTTAGCAGAGCCCGGCTTCTGCTTCCGAGAACGGGCTAATGACACGGGGTAGCTTATGTACGACCGGTAAACCATTACGAATTACTACCTACTAGGTAGGTAGGTACTCTGCTAGTTTTCGCAGCAGGAAACAAAAGTCAGAAACTCTGTTTTGTCGTCGTCGTTGTCGTCGTCGTTAGCCGATGACGGGATAGGGTGGCTTGCGGCTTTCTTTTCCTTTCCCATCTCTTCGAGTTTACTTGTCATTTTGTCTGTGCGTTTAGAACCTACTACCTACTAAATCTAGGTACTAGATACTGCTTCTCTTGTGTTTCTACGAGTGGCGATAAAACTACCTACCTACCTACACAGCCCAGTGGATAGGTTAGTAGGTAGGTAGTAGGTAGAGTAGAAACGACTGACGTCGACATGCCAAGATACTATGCCACCTTATAGGACCGGAGCAGATGACCTCCCACACATGCCTTGCATGTATGGAACACACATGAATTGACCACAGGCCATGATTCTGGATCGCTCGTCTCTCTTCATACGGAAACACATGATCGATCAGCTTACGATTTTCCTCAGCATAGACGGCTTAAGCATGAGTGGCTCGTTCCAAGATTCAGCTCGTCACAGAGGTCATCGACGACCATCGCATTGTAGCGACTGCTATGCACATGAAGCTCTCGAGGACCTGAAACTTGGGCTGATCAAAGCCATACTCACCGAAGTATGTATCTGCTGGCGATGAGATCCTACCACGCACCTGTATGTAAGTCAACCCTTGATTTTCACCCCGACCACGTCTGTCTGCAGCACCGAGAGGGGCAGCTTCAGCAACTCTACTACTATCAACGGCATCAAAAAGCTCCCATGTCAACTCACTCACCAACTCGCACATGTCAACAACCTTCTCTTTTCCGTCAGCTCATCCATCTGTATAAATCCTCGACCTCGTGGAGCTCACTCCGCCCCTCTTTGATCGCCAGAGCCAACACAGAGACAGACGATAATGACGCCCAGCCCCAGCCAGCTTCTCTCATCGGGATAATAAAAAAATAATATCTTACCCCTCTGGGCGTCGCGTTATCATCTGCCGCCCCCCCCTTCCCAAGCCTCGGCCGTCTGTCGAAAGAGGGAAACCGACCCGAGGACGGACCAAGGCACATGGTCAATGCCAAGCATCATCTCCAGTGCGGCAGCCACCGAAAAAAAAAATAAAAATCAAAGCTACCAGGCTGTCGGTGCGAAGGCTGTCAAGCGACGGCAAACCGTCCAGGGGTGCAAAGCATCTTCAAGGTACCAGCACCACACTCCCCAACAGGAGGAGGAAAAGGGAGGGGGGGTGGGTATGGGAAGAGTGGCGGCCAAGCCATCTTCCCCTTTTTGGTGCTGTGGCCGTGCGTTCAGCCATATCCTTCTTCTTCTTCTTCTTCTTCTTTCGCCCTCGCCGAGAGGCAGATGGGAGCTGGAGGAGGAGGAGGAGGAGGAGAAGGGGCCTGCTATGACCGAACGACTGGAGCCCGAGATTAGCCCGTTACAGGGACAGGGATATCCGAAAACCTCGGGAGAGGAGCACATGAGAGACAAGACAGGGAACGGCTCGTGAGGGTCTGAGAGCAGAGAAAGAACAAAAAAGTGGCTGAGGTCGTCCGGTCGTGGATGGGGCTTGATAACGGGGCAGCAGCCGAGGCTCATTGAAAGAAAGAAAGCCACTTTTTGATATGGGGCTGGGTAGCTTCGTCGTCATCTTCCCATCCCCCCCTTGTTTTCTCTCCTCAAGCCCCCCCTTCCCCATCCTGGTCTATAGCATGGGGAGTGAACGGATGGAGACCCTGCTGGTTTCGCCTCGGTAAAAGGGAGAGAGATGCCATTTTGATCTTCATGACTCAGTTCCGCCTTGGCTCGGAAGGACGGGTCATGACGCCATCCCGGAACCGAGAGTAGGTAGGTAGAGGAGGGATATTCGAACACCTCTCGGCCGTCTCGTACAAGACGAATATTCTGATGTAGGAACTGCAGCTCTGTCTGCTTCGTACTATGTAGTGGTGGTGCCGTACGATGGAATACCACCTGTACATGATCTATACAGGTAGAAGAAGCTTTTGAGTCAACATCTATCCGTAGTAGATGGCGTCCTACATAGGTACAGACATGATGGTGGTTGGCGGCGGGCCTTGCCAGCAAAGGTCAGTGAGGCACACACACACCCTTCACATATAACAGTCCCGCCCACATGGCAACTCCTATGCCCAGGACCCTAGCCACAAAGCCACTCAGGATCTCGATTCATCTTTGATTCATCATGTCGACTTCACACAAAACAAATCCGCAGCCACAACCTTGTTTGATGAAGCAAACCAATCAATTCACACCACCTTGACTTTTTTTTTCTGCGTGTGAGTGAGCCACAATCTTCGAGCCACAACCTTGTTTACCAGAGAGTGGTATCCGTACTGGTATCTTGCAGCCACACCCCTCCCCAGCTGTTTCAAAACCTCACCCATCCCTCCTCACATGGGGCTGGAAGCTATGACGACCTGGCTATTCCCATTCTTTTCTTTTCGCGCAAATGTCTCTGTACCTAGGTAGGTAAAGAGTATGAGCTCGGGCAGACCCGCTCGGTAACTCGATAGTCGATAGAGACCTCGATCGCTCTTGTCTGTCTCTGTCGGGAGAAAGTCTGAAGATAAATCTAAGCATTCTCCAAATCACTCCCTCTCTCTTACATAGGATCTCCCCCGAGTAGTAGCTTCAAATCAGGCGAACCATCTACCTAGTAGTACTCGCCATGTATGTACGAGGGGGGGCATGTAGGTAGAAAGAAGGGTAAACCCCCTCCCTACACCCTTCCCCCCCCCCCCCCCTTTCTCACCAAGTGCCTCAACTTGTTGCTCCGACGAAACCTCTCCGAGTCGTCGACAACTCAAGTCCACGTCGCCAGAGGGAGGGGGCTTGAAGTGAATGGTTCTCCAAGTTTCTTCCTGTGGCTTGATGCGCGGTAAAAAAAAAAAAAGCTTCACTCCCTGCCCTCTCCGCGTCCCATCATGTCCCTCTCTCTGTCTCTCTCTCTTTCGCCTTGTCGTTTGATCACCATCTCTTACCCACCTCTCTCTCTCTCTCTTTTCCTTTCTCTCGGCCGGACGCAATTGTGGGGAGCGGAGGTGGAGGTGGAGGAGGAGGAGCATGGACATGGGGGAGCGCCATATCGGTCGTTCCCTTGGGAAGAAGTGGTTCCGATACGCGGGCACTGAGACTCGTACATTGATCGAGATGCGAATTGAATTCATTCCGACCCAGACAGACATGAAGAACAAAAAGCATTCGCCAGGTGGCTGGAGAGCCCATGCGCCTCAAGGCTTACCTACTATGCCCTGCAGCCTGCACGCCCTGTATCCGTACATACACCCCCCCATGCGTGATGAGTGATAACTGATAACTGATAAGCCACTTTTGGTTGATGCCAAGTCCGCTCGCCCCATGACATCACGGGCCCGGCCGTGGATTTTGCCCAACTACATACCTCCTCCCCCCACTCCTTCACAGAGCCGGCCCCCGGAAGCCGGTTTCGCCTCAACTCAATACACCATGGCCGACTCCAGCGCGCCCTCTGCCGCCGGTTCGAAGAGAAGCCGCGCCGTCGCGTCGGTCGGCTCCAAGGCCCAGCACGTCCTGTATTGAGAGACACACTCCTCTTCTCCCGTCCCCCGCTCTCTTCACGATGCCTAACATCGCGCGCGCTGCAGCCAGGACGACTATGGCAAGGCCAAGACGCTGGCTCTGGATGCCCTCCGGAGCCGCTCGTATCTGTATCCCATCAAGGTAAGAAGGAGGAGAAAGACAGTCCGAGAGAGGGAATCCCTCGCGACCGTGGCTGATCCATCTCCAAGGGCATCTTCTACTTCGTCACCCACCGAGCCCTCTGGAAGCCCTTTCTCGCCCGACTGGGCCCCTACGTCAGCCTTTATGTCTCCGTCGTTGGCAGCATGTTCTTCTTCACCTACCTTCCGCAGCTGGCCGTGCTCGTCTTCGTCAACGGACCGCTCGCCGTTTTCACCACCGTCGTGCTCATCCTCAATGAGAGCTCGGCTCTCGTGAATGCGGCCGCCCGTGGCTGGATTCTGCAGGATGCCATCCTCGACACGTTTGACGGCACCCTCGTTGCCAGAAACGCCGTCGCCACAGTCAGCCAGGGTCGCGAACTCCGTTCTGGCGCCGACCCGATGCAGAGGCTGGGCAAGAAACTCATGAGTCCTTTCGAGCGCTTCAGCCCCACCGCCCTGGTGCGCTATCTCATCTATTTGCCGCTCAACTTCATCCCCGTTGTCGGCACCGCCATGTTCCTACTTCTGCAGGGTCGCACTCGTGGCAAATCAGTACACGGCCGCGTGAGTTCAGCATCCGGTTCCCCCCCGCCAATGTCATGGTGAGGCTAATGAATCATGCCCGCTGCAGTACTTCCAGCTGAAGAAGTGGTCGGCATCGCGACGGTCGCATTGGCTGGAGCAGCATGTGGGCCCTTACACGGCGTAGGTTCCGACGCCCTGGTAAAGCTGCGGACGCCCGAAAAGAGGCTCGCTAACGTGCATGATGCCTCAGGTTCGGGCTTGTTGCGACCCTGTTGGAGATGATTCCTCTGGCTTCCATCTTCTTCACTTTCACCAACACCGGTAAGCCGCAGTTTCGAATTATGTCCACCTTTGCGTCGACTGACCAGGCCGAATCAGTGGGCGCGGCGCTGTGGGCGGCTGACATAGAGGCCCTCGATACGTCCATGACGGACGATACAGCTCCGACGCTGAGAGAGACGGCGACCAAGGCCGAGTGAACGGGGGAAGGGAAGGATACCCACTCAGACGTGAGCTGTATGCAAGGCCGGGAGGACAAATCGACGTCTGCATCGGCATTCACACGTCGGATACGAACCGGAGGAAGCATCGCTCTCAGGAGGAACCGGACGCATCCCTCAAGAAGGAGGGACAAATCGCGCGGCCCCGAGGCTCGGTAGTTCGGTAATATGCAAATGCAGCTCGGCAGCGCAAATAGCCGTATGACAAGAGTTCGGTTCGCCCGTGTGACGCAACACTTGCTCCGGTGAGGCTACGTGCATCATGTCCTGCCACAAGCCGCAACAGACATGCTTCACGAGACGACAGCGAACTCAGCCAGGACGGGAGGCAGTGTCGGCAAATTGTAGACTCGTAGTATGAGTAGTATGCGGCCATATACGTGTAAATAACATTTGAAAACAAGGGGGTTTAACAAAACACCAGGCGGCATCAACTTCGCCGTCGTCTGTTTGTCCTGTCTCGGCTGTATCTCCGGTCGAAGCTGGGAGTCGAGCCGAAGCCGAATCGGGGTTTGCAGCAGCAGCAGCAGCAGCACAGCTCATCAGCTACGAGGTAGGTAGGTAGGTAGGTAGGTACAGAGACATGCAGCGAAATTTGCAGAGAGACGGAGCGAGAGGAAGTGGGAGTGGAGGTGAGAGTGAGAGTGGGAGAGGTAGAGGGAGGGTTAGAGGAAGAGGAAGAATAGAAGCAGAGAGAGAGACAGAGGAGAACAGAGGAGAGAGAATGAGAGACTCAGACAGGTGAGCAAAGGAAGAGAGGATGGAAGGATGGAAGCAAACTCGCTCGCTCCTTACTGTCTACGGCAAACCTTTCCCCCCTCCCCCCCGAAGGAAGTACCAGCCAACACTCAGGCTCTGCCGTGCTTGCCTGCTACAGACCCGGGGAAAGACTGTAAGGTGCGCCTGCCAACCTGTTGATGAGATCCTCCTGCCAGCTGTCTGTAAAAGGGGGAGAACCAACGAAAAAAGGTATGATAAGCCAGACCAAACCTCGTTTTCTCTTCCTCTCGACCATCTTCATCCCCTCTCTCTCTCTACCACCCCTTTTCCCTCTTTGTTTTTTTGTTTGCCCTCTTCCCCTTCTCAGCCCCTATCTTCAGTATCGTTTACCTTCACGGCCGTTCGTCTCTGCCTATCCTCTGTCTCTCTCTCTCTCTCTCTCCCTGTGTTTGTTGTTTCCTTTGGTAGTGAAGAGGCTCCGCTCTGCAACTGGCCGACACGTTCGTTACAAGACTGGATACGTTCAGCATCCTTAGAAAAGCATTGTTCATCGACAAGGTGAGTGAGCGGCAGGCAGAGACTACCATTGAAAAATCTCTCTTGGCTGACGCCTCCTCGCAGAACCTCGCACCATGATGCCTACCATCTTCGCCCCGGGCCTCGCATCGACGCTCGTCCTCGTTTGCTGCCTTTCTACCACCCTTGCCCGTATCCCCCATGGCAAAGTGCTCGTCAAGCGTGAGGAGAGCACCACGCTGCCCGAGTACTACACCCAAGCGAGCCATGGGTATATCTCACCGGCCCCTTACGAGACACCCACCACGTCCGCGGGAGCCACCTGGATTTCCTCGTCCACGGTTACGGCTTCTCTCGGAAGCACCGACTTGTCGATGCAGTCTTCTGGTTTGCCTGGAGTATCGAGCCTCTGGTCGACGCGTCTTTCGTCCGAGTCGCTCAGCTCGTCTGTTGCCGGAGTTGCCTCGTCCGATACGCTTTCGTCGACGCTGAACTCCCAGGCGGCTGAGTCCACCTTGTGGCCCAGGCCGACGTCTCTGCGGTATAGTTCACCCGCGACGAGCGCCTCTTCCAATGGACCTTCGGATGTGGCTTCCTCCGTCTCCTCTGAATCTGGCTGGTCCACGCGCCTGGTTTCCGCAATATCGACCTCAACTCCCCTGCCCAGTGAATCGACTTTGTGGCCTAGACCGACACCTCTGCGATCCAGCGCTCTGCCCGACACCGGATCTGCTACCTCGACGACGTCCTCGGCTCCGCAGGCGAGTGAATCGACATTGTGGCCGAGGCCAACGATACTCCATTCAACGACGAGTGGCATCTCCTCTGAGCTGCCCGACGTTGGCACGCCCGTATCAACCACTACATCCTATGGGCCCAAGTCTCTTGCCACCGGCACAGCCCAGGAAGCAAGTGAATCGACGCTGTGGCCCAGACCGGCGCCGGGCTCTAGCTCACCCGTGACACGCAGCGAGCTGCCGCACACGGCAGTCTCTGCCTCGTCATCTACTTTGGGTCGGCTTTCTGCTACGCCGGTCCCTGGCCCGGGTCCGAAAGCGGGTGAGTCGACGTCGACGCCCGGAACGGCATCGGGTGCGCAAGTCAGCGAGTCGACCTTGTGGCCCCGACCGCCCCCCGTACCGGAGACGCGAGGAAGCGAGCCGACGCCGTGGACCGAGACTGGTGTCTCCTCGTCGCCGCCACCGCCTTCGCCGTCGACCACGAGCGAAACTTATGAGGACTCTTCGACAACTGCCACGGCTGCAGGCGGTTCCGCTTCCGGCATCGCATCTGTCCATGGCCAGCCGGTGACGACGGGTACCACGTCGAGCTTCGCGGCTGGGACTGACATTCCACAAGAAACTGTGGTGACGGTTTCCATGACTTCGACGATTACGCGGTCCACGTCAGCAAGTTCGTCTCCCTCCCTGGCTGAGAGCGCCAGTACGTCTCTCGCACCCGAGATGAGCTCGAGTCCTGCCTTTCCGCCTACAAGCCTGGTCTCTGAATCGTGGACGTGGAGCACCACGACACGACAGTCCCCGTCGGCTGTCGTCACTGCTTCTTCTTCCGCGACTTACACGTACACGTCTCCGAAGTCACCTTTTCCCGAGACGTCGTCATCGACAAGCTCGCAGGCGGCGACGACGCTGACGAGTGAAGGAAGCGGACCCGCCCAGCCCCCATCCTCGCTCCCCAGCGGTTCGGGCTCTGGCCTCACACGTTCCTCAACGGGATTCGGTAGCTCGGCTCGCCCTGTTAACTACACGTCGGGGTTGTGGACAACGCGGACGGCCGTTTCCAGCGTCCTCGGCACCGTCACCACCGTGGTGGTGACCCGAATTTCCACCCACGTTCCGCATGGTTCGTCGGGAACGGAGACGGCGCCAGCGGTCGATAACTCAACACCGCTTTGGGGCTCTGCTCACGGTGTTGGCACGCCACCCGCGACGTCTCTCCCCTGGGCGAGCAGTCCGCCGTACCCCTCAAATAACAATTCGACGTGGGGAGCCACTGGCACGGCAATCCGCTTGACGAGAACCGTTACGCTGCTGTCCGATTCAACATTTACGAGTTCAGCTGGGCCGGAAAACAGTCACGTCCCGTCTTGGCGGACCAGTTCCAGTGTGGCAGCCGAAGGTACTACCCAGCCAAGCACGCAGACGTCGACACTTCAGAATGCGAGGACGACGTGGCTGTCGAGCGCGTCGGGCGTGACGAATGCCACCTTGTCAAGCTCGATTGCCTGGACCAACACAACAAGGGCAGCATCTCACGGCAGTACGGCTTCCTCATCGACCGGGACACTCACGACGGGCACTTATACCGACGCCACAGGCACGATGGCGATGGCAACGGATACGAGCGTGGAGGACACGACGTGTACAGGGTCGGCACCGACGACGACGACGACAACGGAAACGACGACGGAGACAAAGTCGGTGATGATGACGACAGGAGCGCTCACGACAACAACAGAATCGGTCGCGACAACGTCGTATTCGCTGGCGGCGGCAAGAGTGACGTGCACCACACACGTGTCGGGCATGATGACGGTGACGGAATGCATGTCCGGCTGTGGAGCGTCTGCCTGCCAGGACGCGTCGATGGACAGGACCGTGTCTCGCACGAGTAAGACATTGGCGCAGGGGGGCATGGAGGATGACGATGGCTAACGGGAGGTTGATTGACAGGCACCGAGTGGCAGCCGACGACACTAAAGACGTCACTGACGGCCAGCCGATCGCAAGCCGGCGCAGAGCAGACGCCGACCAACGCCAACTACCCGTGGGGCGGCAACTCGCCCGTTCATCGGCACGGGAACGTGACGGAGCTCAGCGAAGGCGTCGTCGGCGGTGGTTCAAGGGTGCAAAGGCGTGAGTGGATGGGCCGGCTGAGGGCGATGCTGTGGTGAGGAGGATGAAATGCACGCAGGGAGGTGGACCCGGATGCGGTAATGGGATTGGGAGGGATGGCGATGCATCTGCGGGGGTCGGAGGCACAGTACTCATGCACAGTACCCAGTCATTGATGTACAGTAACGGTATGCACAGTCGCGGTCCCTGCATCGGCACCTGCATGCCTACTACCTTAGTACCTACAGACAGACAGAGAAGAGAGAATGCCTCGAGACTTATTCAGACTCGGTGCCGGCCAGGCAGACAGGAAGTCACGAATAATGCGCCTTAGGCCCGAGGGGTGATATTACCCGAGGATGAAGGATGGCCTCGGGATGATAGGACACTCAGATATAATAATGCGCCTTGCGGATGGAGACGGGGGAGGGGCTCGACGGGGCTCGACTCGGGTCGCGTCTCAGGGGAGGGCGCTTTTTTTTTTGCTGGAACTTGGCGTCGCCCTTATCTCCGGGGCGCGCTGGGTGAGGCGGGCAGCTGTTAGGGCGCGACACCCAGGCTGCTAATATGAGATAGGGCGTTTGAGAGAGGGGATAATGGGGGATGCCGAGAATAGAAATCAGGAGCGGCAGATGTACGGATACATGCAAGTACGGATAGTGAGTTTAGTGACAGAATCCTACAGTGTGCATCTCAGGATAAAGACTGCTTGAGCACCTTGGATTCGGCCCTTTGACCACAGTGCTCACTTTCGTCGGCATCTTCTTATGTCATCTTCCGTCTGCTGAGGCGCGCGCCACCCAAAAGGCAAAAAAAAAGGGTAAAAAAAGGCTCGATTATTTTCTGCCTCGCCACAGCCCACTACTGATCAGGGTCGCAGGATCCGCAGAAGGGCGGATCACAGGGAGAAGATTACTGCACTGTGTACATACTACTCGGATCCTGACTCCTGAGACAGCCCACACCCCTCCCTCTTCTGCTCCTTCAAGAGTCCATCCATTCCTCTCCTCCACGTCAGCCTCTTTTATCAGTTCCTCTCCTCCCCCTCCCTCCCCCATCCTTCTCTTTTTCCCTCCTCCATCTCCCCTGAGAGATAAACGGCAGACACCCGAACAACGCGACAGACATAACCCGACGACAATCTTCGTCAGAAGAAGACAAATATCGCATCGCCATGCTCATCGAACAACTCGCCTTCGCGGCCTCGGCCGCCGCCTTCCTTCTCCCCCTCGTACCCGATGCCGATGCCATCTCGGCTCTCCCTGTCGATGCGGAATCGTTTGGCGTGCAGAAGAGTTCCATCTCACGAACCGTCATGGTTCCCTGCGCGCAGTGCGAGGGTACCGATAGCAAGCTGAAGCTGGAATTCAAGGTCGACCACGGCTCCAGACTGTTGCTCAACGATCACCAATTCTACCCTCGACCCAACCCGCCGGCGGGCGATCTTGTCGCCACCCTTATCGACGGCGACCATACCGACGAGGACAAGACTCTCGGCTATGGCTTGGCCATGACCCCTGGCAAGGCCGACGCCTACAATCAACTCCAGCTCATCGACCTCGACCTCTCCATCATCCAGGTCGATCGGCAATGGGTCGACAACGTGCCCATCGTCAAGACGCATGTCATCAAGACCGTCACCGGTGATCTGTTCATCCAAGATATCGAGCTGCAGGAGAACACCAAGGAAAGCTGTACCGGCATCATTTGCCGAGCCAAGTCCATAGCCGAGAACATGGTCAACGCCCTCGGCGCCCTCAAGGGATGTATGATGAGGCACGGTCACAGACTTGGTGGTCTTCCTGGCTTCCCCCAGATGACCGAGGCCGACAAGGACGAGCTCGACGCCATGATCCCGCCTTCCACTGCTGGCGGTGAGGGCCATCGCCGCAACTGGCGCCTCCTCTTGGCCAACATCGCTTCTCACATCATCCTGCCCGTTCTCATGGGTGTCACGGCCGGTGTTGGCGTTGCAGTGTACGTTTCATCTCGTTAACTGGTACATGGTTTTTGGCTGACATTTTTTTTTTCTCTTTCAGGCTCGCCATGATTCTTTGCAGCGTCGTCATCCGTCTCCACAAGCTGGTCAAGAGTAAGCGCGCCCGCCGTGCTCAGCGCGCCGGCGGCTGCTGCCGCAAGAAGCAGGCCTCTCGTCGCGAGGCGGATCCCGTTGAGAAGATTGGCCTCATGGAGGCCCTCGAAAGCGACGAGCTGCCACCCCAGTACCAGGACGATGATGAGACGGCCAACGGCCACAACAACTCGACCAACAACGTCTAGACGTTGATGAACGGCAGAAGAATCATTACGGGCTCTGAGTGAGGAGGCATACCGGTCGGGATTCCGAATTTCCTCAGCCTTTTGTAAAGTTCATACTGCTATGAAGGTGTCTGCAGGGGCAAACTGCGATAAGTCTGGGGGAACATTCATTTAGTAAGGCGAAATACAGTTTCTTATTGGTTTGCTTTTCTGGCCCGTGAGGCGTGGCCGTAGCAAGCCAAATGGAGTGCATGCTGCGTGGCGACGTCATGCGCGAATCTGCTTGCGTGTGCATGACAGCCTGTGAGAGTAGATTTTGTACCGATACTGTACGATGGGTTGAGTAATGTGATTGTGCATACTTGGGAACAGAGCAGACGAGACGATTCTAAAGGCCTCTAATCCCCATCTTTGTCGACAATTCGCTCACAACCTACCTAGGTCTGCTCTTTGATTTCATCTCACGATTCTTCTCTTTATGCGGCAGCTGGAGCGGACGCAGTCGGCGGCGAGCGCGGGGTAGAGGCCATTCCCCCTCTCCGGGGGGGAAAGCGGCGGAGGAATCCCCGGCCGACGATTGGGACGGGAGGTGAGGCTGAGGCTGAAAGAAGCCGGAGCGGGGCCGAGGGACGGCGGGCGGAGGGATAATTCTGGCCTGCGTTGGCGGAGCGTACCTCTTGAGTACTACTGGTTGTAGTATAGCCTCAGTACAGATATAGGTTGTAAGTAGGTATGTATGTTTCCTTGCAGTGTTTGGAGACTAGATGCTGAGCATGTTCGTATCGTTGAGGTGCTTTGCTTTGGGGCTATGACGTGGGAAAGGCGATGTGTGCTGCGTGGGTGGGAAGACTGTAAAGTACGTGAAGAATACCCCTAAGTTCCATGACTTCCCCTTGTCCTCTGCTTTCCTCAACGGAAAAAAAAGGGCAGGCTCTTTAAAGATGAGGATGTCAGCTCTCCGAGGCGTGCCTACCTAGGTAGCCTCTTAAACCGAAGCTAGGTTCTCTCACTCAGCGGAAGAGGCTACCTGCTTCAACTGCAAAACACTACAGTGCCGCGACGAGCCCACTGAATGAATCAATTGATCACGGTTGCTTCAGTGCATTTGCCGCTGCCGTCAGCTTCACGTTAGCCTTGGGCCGAGGGCATACGTTGGCATTAGGCGTTGTGTTTTATGAGTTCGTCCCGTACGCATACGTAGGTACATACATACGTACATATGTAGATCCGAGGCTCGTGAAGTGCCTCGTAAAGAAGGCTTGGGACCAGCGGTCACCAGCCTAGGAACTATGGTTAAGCTTTGAAATGAATAGGTAGCATGGCATGAAAGCAAGAAGATGATGATGGGCCAGAGAGAGATGCATAGGCTCGTCTCCGCGGAAGGAAAGCGAGGAACCCCCGGGACGGGTGCATGGAGCCGAGCCGTGGTTGAGCATGCGGAGATTATGATGATTGTGCACACTTCGTTTATAATAATAATAAAGTATAAAGAGTGCTATACGGCGTGGAGAGCAGGGTTGATGCTTGGAGATTCTTGAAGCTTGTTCAGTCGCTTGCACGTGAACAGCACTCAACAAGGGGTGTGTGTGTGTGTGTGTGTGTGTGTGTGTGTGTGTGTGTGTGTGTGTGTGTGTGTGTGTGTGTGAACATCAGCAGAGCAGGTGAGGAATTGCAATACGTTAGAGGCATGATTTGCGCCTCAGAAAGTTGCCGCCTTGGTAGGTCCGTCTCATGTCGTCGAAGGTTGGTTGAACCAAGGCGGGCCGTCGAGAGGGGCGGACGACGGCGACGACGACGAAGAGGACAGAAACACACACACACACACAAGTCTTCTGCCCACTATTTTACTAGGTGACTTGGGTGGGTGAGGATTGCTAGTGCTGTTAGGCGCGCAGGACCTTATTATTTTTATCACCCCTTGAAAACTGAAGCGATTGGGTGCCAAGCGGCAGATTTTTTTGATTAGTAGGACTCTAACCGTTGGGCGGCCGGCCTGACGGCAGAGCCGAGTCTGACCGCAGGCCATTCCGGGGAGTCGTGAGGCCGCTCGGGCCACCACTGGCGACGGACAGCCTACATACATACACCTTAGTAGACAGGGCTGTCTGTGTAGTGTGTCTATATGGAGTAGACACGTGGAGTGACAATTGGCAGTGTTTTGCATCGTACGACGAGAATTTGCAGTTTTTTGACTTGTTGAGTATTGAAATGTGGTTGTTGAATTTGTATGTATGTAAAAACTTGGGAGTAGGTATTAGTAGAGAGAGAGAAAGGACTCAGAAGAGGATGTGAATACGGACGGAGTCGGACACTGCCCGTCTCCAACCCGGTCTTCGCCGCTGATGAGCGTGGCACAAACACGGATAGGTGCAGACAAATAATCACACAAACACCTACATACTATTTCTAGGAAGAGCCTAGAGAGTATGTACATGCGGATAGAAGTATGTAAAGAGTTGCTAGAACAAATACTACTACACAAATGAATAGTAGCCGGCGCACAGACGACTTGTGATTTGAACCAAGGGGAGGGTGTGAAATCGACAATTGTTTTGTAACATTGTTTGGCATCTGCACGTGCGTCAAAGAACCGATGTTACCCAACTCTCCTCTCCGCCCCCTTTTTTTTTTCCTTTTTTTAATTTCTCAATGAACGATGAATGAACGTCACTACTATCTAGGTACCTATCTTCAACAACCCTTGTCGATAGACGCGTCGCTTTAAGGATCAGGGACCGACCGACAGACACCGCCGCCGCCTGGTGGGGAAGCGGTCGACTTTATTGTTATCCTCGTGTGTTAATCGAGAATCTTCGTCTCGTTATTTTTTTTTGTCAAAACAAACAACCCCAATACTAGTAGTAGTAGTAATAGCTTCTTCCCTTCTATGCCTCGCTGGCCGGGCTTCTTTCTTCCCTCGCTTACATCCTACTGCTTGCCTCCTACGGTCATACCCAGCATCTAATACTGAGTCGTAGGCAGTAGGGACCGAGCAAGACCTCCTCTTCTCCTTCCCACTTTCCTTCCGAGTGGCATCGTCAATCTTCAAATCTTCTCCTCGCTCCTTCCCCCCCCCTGAACCCCCTTTTTCCTAGGTACCTTCCTCTTTCTTTCGTCTTCTCTTCTTCCTCTCACCACCAGCCCTCTTGTCAAGGTTTTTTCATCATCAGCTCTCACATCCTCTCTATCACATCACCGTCGTCCATCAGACTGTTCTTTTTTTCATCTTCATCTTTTTCTCTCTCTCTCTCCTTCTCCCTCTCTCTGTCACGATTCGCCTTCTCTGTTGAACAACTCGTGTGCCTCAACAGAGACAAAGGGACCCAAAGAAAAGAGGGAAAAAAAAAGGAAGGAAGAAAAAAAAAAGGTAAAACACTTCCCTGGTCCCTGACCCTGAAGCACGCGGCGAGCCCTTTACTTCCAGGTCCGTCCCTGAAAGTGCAGAAGAAAGTCAGACACGAAGGGAAAAGCAGAAAAAGGAAGCAAGACAAGACAAAGAAACTCGCTGCAGATTTGACAAGTTGCTTCCCTCTTCTATTAATCCTGCTCTCGGTCCCGTGCTCATCACTTTATTCTTCTTCTCTTCTAGCCAAGCTACCTACCTACCTACTACCTACCTACCCGCTCCCCCCCTCCCCTCCCACCTCGTCGCCCTCCGCCGCCTCCGTTTATTTGCCGGCCCGATCTGAAACACGCTCCCGGGACCAGATTCATGGCACGGAGCGTCCGCGCTTCAGAATCTCCTGGCCGCCTTGCGTTTTCTAGACCGAATCTTAGACTCTGCATTACATCTCACTATCGCTCTCGTCCTGCTATACCCATCACCTTCTTTGCGTGAAGGCGGCCTTTCGACTTAGCCTCGAGCCTTGCCGACTTGTCATCACCAACTTGCTGTCCAGAGACTTCTTCACCTTGTCTGAGACTCAAGTCGTTTCTCGTACGTCACCACTCATTCCGTCTACTTTTGCCTCCTTTTCTTTTCCTCTCCTTCATTCTTTCCCTCTGCTCGTTGTGCGTTGGCGGCCTTCTCATGAAGCCTCTGCTTGTCTAACGCTAACACTGCCACCATGATCTAGACTTCTTCGCGGCCGCCCCTTCCCAAGACTCTTTGTACTTGGCAGGCTCATCAACGCTCATTCCCTGACGGACATTTCTCTTTGTGTCATACCCTTCACTTCCATGTGTGACAACTTCATTTACGCCCTGACCTCCTTGTACAACTCGACCTCTCCCGAATCAGACGTGGCCTTCATGCTGCGATTCCGTCCTCGTTCCGATTGACGCCGACGTCCGTCTGGCTCCAGGAGCTCGGATTCTCTTCATCTCCGGTCCCCCTTGACCCCAACGATATACGCCTCTGGATTGTGCACATCCGTCAAAAGGGCTTCGCCCTATCTCCCACCCTCTCTCCCTCTCTCTCTCTCTTCTTTCCCTTGATAGGGCCGTCACCGGGCCGGATTCCCGGGTGACTCGCCGTGACCTATCGACGGGATTAAGAGAGCCAGATGAGTCAACAATACAATGGAAGCAGTATGGACCGGCCGATGCCAATGCCGGGTTCTGTCAGGAGAGCTCGCGAACGGGCGCTGGCCGCACAAGATGCGCTTGCCGCCGCGCCATCTGGATTGGCCAACCGGCCGCCGCCTCGTCGGCCCCCGGACGCGAAAGTAATCCCGGCGGCTGCTGGACCGATGGACTCGCCTCACTGGCCTCTGCCCGGCCCCCCCGTCCCGCCGGCCATGATAAGCCGATGGTCACAATCACATCGGGAGTCTCCTACGCTCCCTATACAGGTCCCCAAGGGGCGCGCTCTCATCCCGTCAGATCATTCTTCTTATGCCGACTCCATGGCTTCGCCCTTCGACAGCCCCTCGAGACGCACCACGTCGTCGGTGGGTTCGATACCCGACTTTCCCCTACCCAGCTCTTCCTTCGCCTTCCCGGTCCCGCCGCGGAGGAGCGCTCTCGGGCCGCCACCTTCCAGCCGTCGAGGGCTGTCCTCCATGTATTCCAATTCTTCCTTCGTCTCGCCGATCCCGGAGGAAAGCCCGCGAAAGGAAAGCCCACGCCCTCGGTCCCATGAATCTTACGCCTCGAGCGCCGCCATCCCGGAGACTTGGGGCACCGGCTCACCGCTGCCGAGCCCGGGAGACAGCTCAGACTTTTTCGGCGACTCCGTCTCCGACAAAAGCCTGGACTCGACACTCGAGGACTTTGGAGACGATAGCAAGCTGTTCTTTGAGGAAACTCCCGAGAGCAAAGACAATGCTGTTTTGCCTGCACTTACGGAGCCGCCGACTGGCCCGATGCCGCCGCCGCCGCCGCCGGCATCACTAACGCCTGGGGGCCCCTTTCGCGACGGAACCGGCTTCATTGACACGCCGACAACTTCTTACATCAGTCCCCCGTCCGTCGTGAGCCAAGCGACTATTCCCGAGGGTGACTCTATCACGTCCGACGCCATCCTGCGGGCATATGCCGCTGCCAGCTTGACGCCCCCGACCGAGCCGCAGCCGGCCGCGGTTGATCCCCGTTCGTCGAACCGATACTCCTATCTCAAGCGGTCTCAGAGGCCCGACGATCGAAGTAGCATGACCAGCCTGCCAGACCTCATCAGGCGTGCCACGACGCTGGCTTCCATGATTGACAAGGGAACGCGTCCGGGCAGCCGCGTGGGCGACCTCAACACGTTCGCCGCCGCCGCCCCAGTCCCCACCACGTACTCGTCGGGCAACGAGAAGAGCACCAGCGTGAGCATGACGGCGACGGACAGCAGGGATGGAGACAGCTCGCTGTCCGGTAAGTCTTTCTCTCTTTGGTCTAAACACTCTCTTCTTGCGAACGAACAGACGGTGGCTGACGTGACGGGATATCACAGACATGCTGGCCGCCTTTCCGCCACCCGCGCAGACGCCTCCTCGAAACCTCAACGGCAGTCAAGACTCTCTGGTCGCACCGGACTCCTATCGCAGTCGATTTAGTGTTGACGGCCCTCCAGCCAGCTCGCGTTCCCGCAGCCCGCTCAGCCCGCAGCAGAGCGTCAAGAAAAGGGGTCGGCGCTGCTGCGGCATGCCTCTCTGGCTGTTCCTCCTCCTCATATTTCTCCTCATCTGCATCATTGTCGTCGTCATCGTCGTCCCCGTCGAGTTGCTCGTCGTCAGGAAGAGGGGAAACAATGACCTGAAGCCGGAGCAGAACATCGAGGACTGCCGCAAATTCCTGAAATGCCTCAACGGCGGCACCAATGTCCTCTCGCCGGGCAGCTGCTCGTGCATCTGCGTCGATGGCTTTACGGGATCCGACTGCAGCGTTAGAGACGCGCAAGGCTGCACAAGCACGAACCTCGTTTCGGAGAACGGTACGGACAGGATCAACGACGTGACGATCGGCGGGGCCCTGCCTCGACTCATCGTCGACGCCAACCAGACCTTCTCCGTCCCCCTCGCCGGAGCGGTCATCGTCGGCAAGGTGAACGAGGCAAACCTGTCGTGTGTAGATCAGAACGCTCTCGTGACGTTCAATGGCCAGTCCATATCGGCTCAAGCCCTCGACGCCAACGCGACGCAGGCTTCGGCAGCAGACACCGACGGGACGAGGCTCAACGCGCTCTCGAACTCGGACTTTCCCTCGGTGCCGACCATCATCTTCATCCCGGGCGCTCGGGCGACGATTATCATCTCGACAATACGGCCGACAGTGACGGGCACTACAGCGCCGAGTACGACGGCGCCGAGCAGGACGACGGCGACCAGAGCCACCTCTGCGCCGGTATTTACATCTCGCCCTGGCTTTACGACCACTTCATCCCGTCCGACGGTGACGCGTACGACTTTCATTCAAACGACGCGGACCTTTCTCACGTCTGTACGGACGTCGACGACGACGACGACGTCAATTTCAACGACGACAACGACGTCCGTCTCCGTCTCCGTCTCCGTCTCGACCCTGACGACGACGACGACGAGCAGTGTCACGCCAACACCGACGCCGCCTGCCGACAGGTTCCTCGTCAACGATCAAGTCCGCGAATTTGCCCGCGTCGCGGTGCTCTTCATCTTGCAAGAGGAGAACGCGGACGCAGCCAAGACGGCACAGACGTCTCTGGAGCAGTTTTTGAGCAAAACAGACTCGACGATACAGCAGGCATCAGACGTCGACGTCGGAGGCCGAAACCGCGTCAACCTTGTCAAGTTTACCGTCGACGTCGGCCAAGGCCCGGTCGGAGGTCAGAATGTCACGCGGTCGTGACGACCATGATAAACCCTAATGTCCAGCTCTTGTCCATCTTTGAAAAACATGCATGACCGGCTGTACATTTACATCGACGTTTACGGGCGAGCCGTGACGGGCTCCAGCCTACTTATCTTTTAATGTTTTGGTGAATATGCTCGCGCGGGGAAGCGGCCGAGCGGTAATTTCCGACGAGAGGTAGGGAGATGTTGAAGAAGTTGCTGATGAGGAGACAAAATCTTGTATATACCATTTCGAGGGCTCACTCTGCAGTTGACCTTCACCCTCCCGTTTCTTTCCCGACATCTTCTCTTTTTTCCTTTTCACATTGTTTTCTATTTTGGTGGCTCCCGCGCAGACGGGTCACGAGCGACATTAGCGTTGGCGTTGACATACGAACTTGCTGTCTGTAGATACCAAGGAGGATGCGGACAGCAGCATGGGGAGGAGGAAGCATGGACTCATGGCGGGCGGATGTGGATGGATGCTATGCTATATACATGTCATTTCAATGATGACGAATGAACTTGGTGGCTACATGCGGAAGACGCCGTAGCGTGTATCGTTGGGCTCGACCTTGTTGCGGCCTCCCATGGCGGCGTCGAGGGCCAGGGCGAGGTAGCGACGGGAGTGTTGAGGAGGGATGATGCCGTCGTCCTGGGAAATGATGTCAAGTCAGAACAACCAAGACAAAAAAGCTGGTGGCGTTGGGATATAGGACTCACCCAGAGACGGGCGGAGGAGTAGGTGGCGTCGCTCTCGGCTTCTATGCGGGCCTTGAGCTCGGGGTCGACCTTTTTGCCGACGGTCTCCATGACGGCGGCGAGCTGCTCGCCGCCCATGACGCCGATGCGGGCGTTGGGCCACATCCAGAGGAAGCGAGGGCCGTAGGCGCGGCCGCACATGCCGTAGTTTCCGGCGCCGTAGGATCCGCCGACGACGAGGGTGAACTTGGGAACGTCGGCGCAGGCGACGGCGGTGACGAGCTTGGCGCCGTGCTTGGCGATGCCGTCCCTCTCGGCGGCGGAGCCGACCATGAAGCCGGAGATGTTCTGGAGGAAGACGAGGGGGATGCCGCGCTGGGCGCAGAGCTGGACGAAGTGGGCCCCCTTTACGGCGGAGGCGGCGAAGAGGATGCCCTCGTTGGCGACGATGCCGACCTGGTGGCGGTGGATGGAGGCGAAGCCGGTGACGAGCGTCGTGCCGAACGAGGCTTTGAACTCGGAGAAGCGGGAGCCGTCGACGATGCGGGCTATGACGTCGCGGGTGGGGATGGGCTTGCGGAGGTTGGGGGAGGCTATGCCCAGGAGGTCTTGTTGGTCGTAGAGGGGAGGGTCATCATCTTTGTCTTTGTTGTTGTCATCGTTTCTTCTGGCGCTGCTGCTGCTGCGAGGCCAATTGAGGTTCGAGACGCAGCGACGGGCCAGAACCAGGGCGTGGGCGTCGTCTACGGCCAGGTAATCCGTCACGCCGGAGACGGAAGAGTGCATCTCGCCGCCTCCGAGGTCCTCGGGCGAGACGACCTCGCCGGTGGCGGCCTTGACGAGGGGCGGTCCGGCGAGGAAGATGTGACCCTGGTTGCGGACGATGATGGCCTCGTCGCTCATGGCGGGCACGTAGGCTCCTCCGGCGGTGCAGGGGCCCATGACGACGGAGATTTGGGGGATGCCGGCGGCGGACATGCGGGCTTGGTTGTAGAAGATGCGGCCGAAGTGGTTCTGGTCTGGGAAGACGTCGGCTTGGTGGGGGAGGTTTGCACCTCCGGAGTCGACGAGGTAGATGCAGCTGCGTGGGGGGAGAAGCTTGGTTGGACATTGATATTGCTTAGACAGAAGGGGGAAGGGGGAGAATGGGAAGACGGACGGTAGTTTATTTTCTTGGGCCACGGTCTGGGCACGGAGATGCTTCTTGACGGTGATGGGATAGTAGGATCCTCCCTTGACGGTACTGTCGTTGGCGACGACCATGCAGCTCACACCCTCGACCTTGCCGACGCCGGTGATGATGCCACCTGCGGGGACGTCCGCCTCGGGATATAACTCGTGACCGGCCAGGGGGGAGAGCTCGAGGAACGAAGACCCGGGGTCCAGCAGGGCGGCGATCCTATCCCTCGGCAGCATCCGGTTGCGTGCTAGGTGACGTGCGCGGGAGGAGTCGGAGCCGCCCAGCTGGGCTCTTCGGGTGAGGTCTTGCATCCGGTCCATCAGCTGGGTCATCTGTTGGGCGTTGTGGCGGAAGTCGGGGGAGGAAGTGTCGATCGTAGACGGGAGGCGGCTCGCGGTCGAGGCTTGGTGGGAGGGCGTGAGGCGGGATGCGCTTCTGCGGGGGAGGAGGAGGAGGAGGATGGTGATCTTTGGAGGGGTTCTTCGAGGTTGTGATGGGCGGAGCATCGTGGGGGATTGGTATAAGGGTCGGTAGAGAGGATGGGATGGGAATAATGGATATAGGGAATAATGATGATGGTTTCTTGGTGGATTGAAGATTTGGTTGATTTAGAGATGCCAGATGAACGACTCAGATCGGGTGAGCATGGATAGGAGGGGGACAGGGAGTTGTGCCGCGTTTAGCCGCGTCTGTGATGCTAGCTCGTATGCTTAAACGAGGGAAAAAAGAAACAAAAGGCTTACCTAGCTTGTTAAGAGACGAGACGGAGACGCCTTGCGTCGGGTCAACCGAGATTCCCCTATATCATCATTCTTTACCATCTTCACCATCATCATTATTATTCTCTTTCTCCGACCTCGGCCTACAGTATCGGAATTCAACCCTCCTAGTGCCATCACGATGCGCGCGCTCACCTCCATCACCGCCTCCAGAAGCAGCCTCCGGGCTCCGCTGCTGCTGCTACTGCGGCGCCGTCCGAGTTGTCACCTGCTGACGATGACGACGACGACGACGACGACGACGACGACGACAACGACGAACACGCAACGCTGTCTCTCCTCCAAGCACCCGAAAGGCTTCACGGCCCCGACGGCGGACGAGCTAGACGAGCTACGAGGACGGGTCAACGACTTCACGCGGCGATGCATCACGGCCGAGGTGGCGGCGGCGACGGACCGGAGCAACTCGTTCCCAAACGACATGTGGCGCAAGCTGGGCGACGCGGGCCTCCTCGGCATCACGGCGGACGAGGAGGTCGGAGGTCTGGGGATGGGGTACCAGGCGCATTGCGTCGTCATGGAAGAGATTTCCAGGGCGTCCGGCTCGATCGGTCTCAGCTACGCGGCGCATTCGCAGCTTTGCGTCAATCAGCTTCAGCTCAACGGGTCGGAGGAGCAGAAGAGGAGGTTCCTCCCCGGCTTGATCTCCGGCGAGACGGTGGGCGCGCTGGCCATGTCGGAGTCCGGGGCGGGAAGCGACGTCGTAGGGATGAGGACGACGGCGAGGGAGGTGGATGGTGGTGAGTCTTACGTCCTGAACGGGAGTAAGATGTGGATCACCAACGGGCCGGACGCCGACGTCATCATCGTCTATGCCAAGACGAGGCCCGATGCCGGATCGCGCGGCATCACGGCCTTCATCGTCGAGACCAAGGAAGCGTCCGGATTCGCATGCGCCCGGAAGCTGGACAAGATGGGCATGAGGGGGAGTAACACGGGCGAGCTGACGTTTGACGATGTCAAGGTACCGAAGAGTAACGTCCTCGGCGCCGTCGACGGGGGCGTCACCGTCCTGATGGAAGGTCTCGACCTCGAGAGGCTCGTCCTCTCCTCCGGACCGCTAGGCCTGATGCAGGCCTCCCTCGACCTCGGCCTACCCTTCACCCACCAGCGGAAACAGTTCGGCAGGCCGATCGCCCACAACCAGCTCGTCCAGGGGAGGCTGGCGGACATGTACACCAAGCTTCAGGCCTCGAGGGCCTACACGTACGCGACGGCCAAGAGGGTGGACGAGGAGGGCAAGGTCAGGACGCAGGATTGTGCCGGGGCCATACTTTACGCTGCCGAGAGGGGAACCGAGTGCGCGCTCGATTGTGTGCAGCTCTTGGGGGGGATGGGGTACGTTGAGGAGATGCCTGCTTCGAGGTTACTGAGAGAGTTGAGTTTCCCCTTTTCTTTCCTTTCTCCTTTTTTTCATGGAGTGTTCTGGAATCGAAGAAGAAGAGGAAGAAGGAAGAATAATAAGCTGACGGGGGCAACAGTGCCAAGTTGTATGAGATTGGGGCTGGGACGTCGGAGATTCGGAGGATGGTCATCGGTCGTGCTTTTAACAAGGAGTTTGCGGAGGGGAGTTAGTTGGGGTTAGTTGGTTGGTTGGCTGAAGGGGAGGAGAGACGGGATAGGATGGGACGGGATGGGACGAGGTTGTGGATGCCATGGATGAGATTCGTCTGCATGCATCGTACATATACATATATATATCTATATACAGGCAGGTAGGTGGTAGTGGTGTATATATGAAGACGAGGGAGGATGTCATCGGATGAGGTTCGCGTTGCATCGATCTCCTGACGAGATGGGAGTACCTCTAGATGATGGAGAGTCATAGACTCATAGTGATGGATGATGGACTCGTGTGTATTGACTACAATCTGTATGGTATTCGTGCATGATGCTAGCTACATTCACCGGCCGAGTATCCGTAACCAATGGTGATTTCAAAGGGACAGAGGATATCAATCATCGAGCATAGGTATTTACCATGCACGAGGTTATTTTATGTTGGTAGGGTCTGATTACACCTTGAACCCTGGTGGGCAGGTACGGAGCCCTGCCGTGGAAGGCACGTTTGGCACGGCTGGGGGCATAAATTGGTACGATTCCCCCCCCCTTTCTAGAGAGAAAATCATCCTCAATCAATCCTGGGCCCGGTGCCCATTTTCTCTCCTTCAGTCAGATGCGCAGCCATTCTTTTATTTAACCCAGGGATACCTACTAGGTAGCTCCAGCGCGGGCTGGTTCCCCCCCCCCCCCCCGGCTTCCCCGCAAGTGGGTCACAGTAAGCTTAATCGACATCGCCCGCTTGTCTTTTAGTACTGCGCTGCGCAACACCTGGAATAATTATCTCGTCTTCTTCTCTGTTAGCAAGGTCGGACAATTCTTATCTTATCCTTGTTCTATTTTCTCAATGGCGCCTCTACTACTCCGCCGAGCTGCGGCGGCGGCGACGACGACGACGAGCCGACGACTGACGACGACGACGACGACCCCGACTCCGACGACGTCATCACCCTTTCACATCATCACCCGTCGTCGCGTCACATCACGCGACCTACACAGCAGCAGACCAATCCGTCAACAAAGCAACAGCAACAGCAACAACAACAACAACAACAACAAAAACAGCAAAAACGAAGACAAGCCCGGACAATACGCCCGGACGGACGGAAAAGTCGAGGTCGAGTACCCGGGCGAAGGCGGCCTCCCCCCCTCGATGCCCGTCCGCGGCCTGCCGGGGCAGTACGTCAAGCCGACGCTTGCCAGCTTCTCGCTCGACGGCAACGTCGGGCTCGTGACGGGGGCGGCGAGGGGGTTGGGGTTGGTCATTGCCCAGGGCATGGTTTACTCAGGTGCCAATGTTGCGCTCGTCGATATGAACAGTACGAATCGATGCCTACGTTGTTTTCTTTCTTGTTGTCTTTCTGCTTGGAAGCGTTGTTTTGTTTGTTGGGAAAGGCTGACGTCATTCCTTTTCATAGAGGAGGAGGCGGAGAAGCAGGCGGTGTTACTGGCCGAGGCCTTTGCCAAGGAAAATCCCAACGCTGAGCGGTAATCTCTCCCCCCCTCTCTCTCTCTTTTCTCTCTCTCTTCTCTCCCGACGCCGGCCTCTCTGAATCAAAAAAAACGTTTACAGAACCCCCTCGGTGACGGCTCACTACGCCGACGTCTCGGACCCGGCTTCGGTGGAAGAGTGCGTCAGGGAGGTGATTGGCCGGCATGGAAAGATCGACAACCTCGTGACCTCGGCCGGCTTCACCGAGAACTTCGAGGCCATCAACTACCCGATCGACCGCATGCGCAAGCTGTGGTCCGTCAACGTGGACGGGACCTTTCTCTTCGCCACCGCCGTTGCCCGTCATCTGATGGAGAGGAAGAGCGGTGGTAGCATGGTTCTGATTGGTAGCATGTCCGGCGCGATTGTCAACGTGCCGCAGCCTCAAGCGTGGGTTTCCTCGTCTTCCCTTGTTTTTTTTTCTTCTCTCTCTCTCTTCTTCCTAATGACATTTTTTTTCAAACGTCTTCCAGCCCGTATAACGCGGCCAAGGCTGGGGTGCGTCACCTCGCCGCTTCGTTGGCGGTGGAATGGGCTTACGCCGGCATACGGGTCAACTGCATCTCGCCCGGGTACATGCTCACGCCGCTGACGGAGAAGATACTGGACGACAACCCGGACCTCAAGCAGAAGTGGACTCTGCTCATACCGCAGGGCAGGATGGGTCAGCCGCAGGATCTGATGGGGCCCGTTACCTTCTTGCTGTCGGGGGCGAGCCAGTACGTGACGGGGGCGGATATTCGGGTCGATGGCGGCTATACCGTCACCTGATGTTTTCTCTCGTCTTCTTCTTCTTCTTCTTCTCTTTCTTCTTCTTCTTCTTAATCGTTTCTTCTGCCATGGATATTCACATCTCTCTCTATGGGTAATTCGTGGAGACAGGTAGTAGGCATACGGATGGCTGCATCTGTGTGTACATAAATAGCATGTATATATTTATGTATGTATGTATGTGCCCATGAATGATACCGAGGGGCAAAGAAAGAAAGAAAGAAAGAAAGAAAAAGATAGAATAATACCTAATAAAAAGAAGAACAGTTCCCCCGGGTCGGGCCGCACAAGGTGGTGGTGGTGGTGGTAAGGAAAATGACTCGTCACATGTCAGCGCCCCCTCTCTGTGTGATGTGTATGTACATATGTACGGATAGGTATGGTGAGATTGGGCATGGCCATGTCCGATAGATGGGATGGGGATGGGGGATGGGGGATGGATGGATTGGGGGTCCGGAGATGTGGTCTGAATGTGTGTGTGTGTGTGTGTGTGTGTGTCTTTACCTCTCTTTTCCTTGCTTTTGTTCCCCTCGGCTGAACCGAATAGACGGGAATTTTGTCTTTTTTTTTTTTTTCAAAAATGATGAGAAAGAAGGAAAGAAAAGAAAAAAGCAAGGAGAAAAGGGGTTTTCTCGTCATGTTTTCGTCATTCTTTCTTTCTCTGTATCTTTCCCAATCTCATTCTCTTCTTCCTCCACTGCTAGGCTTTTTGCTGGGCTGACTACGGATAGTAGGTAGGGTACGGATACACCACGGGCACCTACGGATACAGGGCTCCCAGGTACCCAGTAGGCTTCTACGGATAGTCCTAGGCTTACCTGTTAGTGGGCTGGGCTAGGCTTTTTCTAGGCTAGACTGGCAAGGCCCTGATCGGCGGGGCCAGCAGTGTATCGCACTATCAGTATCGCCTAATCAACTTTTCCCTTCCATCTAGCTCTCTCCATGCCCTTATTTTTTTCTCTCCCCAAGGAAAAAAAAAAAGGAAAAGCAAAAAGGAAAAGAAAAAGAAATGCCGTCGTCTTCTTCTTCTTTTTCTCTTCTGTTCTTTGTCTCGTGACTTGATCATCGTCATCAGTCATCACCATCATCACCATCATCATCATCATCATCATCATCATCAGCTTCTTCTTCCCACTTCTTCCTTTTCCGCCTTCTCGCCACATCCTCGCTCAGACCTACCTACATAATTTTCTTCTTCTCTCGTCTCCTCTCGAACGTCTCACCACTCTCTTCGAAAGCTATCCGTGATAGCCGTTCATCTACCTACATAGGTCGGTATCCTTCCATTTCAACTGCTGCCTCTTTTTTCTCTCTCCCTTCATCAGATTCCTCGTTTCTATCCATCCCCCCCAACCTTTCTCCCCCTCGCCTTTCTCGCCTCAGTCTCCAATCTCAGTCTTTTCTTCGTCTCCTTTTTATTGATCTTTTCTTTTTCTCTTCCTCCTCGTCATCACCTTCATTTACCCCAGACCTCTTCCTCTGACGGAAAGAAACAAGACATTGAATAATAAGAACACAACAGCTTCTCCGTTTCCGTCTGCTTTCGTCCCCAACCAAGATAACCTACACCAACCTACTAGTACCTACCCATTCGACGACAGGCTCTGAAATCTGCTTTCGAGGAAGAAACAAAACCTCTTTTCTCTCCATCTCCTCTCTCTCCCTCCTCTCTCTTCTGCCAAGCCATTCAGCGTCTCGAGTCACGTTAGTTCGCCAACATTCTATTTTCGATTCCTTCCTCTACCCCCATTCTCCCTTGGCCACATACATACATCCATACACATACATACTCTCTCTCCTCTTTCATTCATTCTCTCTCTCTGTCTCTCTCTGTCCCCCTTGGCCCTTCTTCCCATACCCCTCCCCCGCGATTCGCCCGCCTGACACAGACAACACACACACACACACACACACACACATAACCCTTTTTCGGTTTTCCCCTTGCGCGTGCGCCGCCCTCCTTCTTTCCCACCCCCCTGTCTCCTACTCGAAACCCGCAAGAAACTGACAGGCCCCAACCGCGCAGTTCTTTATGATTGACGCCGTCGCACTTACACTCCAACCAGAAGAATCCTGTGCCTCTTCTGCGATAAACATCTCGGCCTTGTCGTCAGCCCGCCCGTCGCGCCCCGACCGATCCGTCTCCGATCCCGTCGTCGGTTCGTCCTCGTCGTCGCCTTCGACGACGCGCCTTCGGATGCCCGCTGCGCCGAAGCCCCCTCCGTCCTTGCGCTGCACCACCTTGGTGTGCTGTGCCATGATGCTGCGGCCGTCGCGCCACATACGATAGACAAGAGAAGAAGAACAGGGAAGAGAGAGAGAGAGAGAAAAAAAAAAGGAAAGAAAGATATAAAATCAGAAACAAGGCCCTGTTGCCTGCGCAAAACATCCCTGTCCTCCGCCCCCCCGGGACAAGGGCTCCCCCTGTCGATGGAGTCGAGCTCTCCAATGATGCTGCCCAAGGGCATTGTCATCAATGCGGCAAACGTCTACGACGAGGTCGCAAACTTTCCTCTCGTCCCGGCCGATAGAGTCTGGCAACTATGGCATGGTACATACATACATACACACCCGCGCGCAGAGTCGCCCTTGGGCAATTGCGCCTCCCTTCTGCACTTTGAGCTGACTCTCCCATCTCATATGCAGTATACACCACCACCAACAAGAGGCTACGAGATCCCACCGCCTGCCGCCTCGAGAACTTCTGGTGGCACGTCTGGGGCAGTGATCGTCGCCTCCTCAGCGGCCGAACCCTCGCCCGCCTGTACGAGCACATCTCCGACGGCCCGACCATCGCGCCTCTACAAGGGCCCCCGAACCGATGGGAAGGCCCGGATGTGAGTTTTTTTTCTCTTTTTTCTTTTGCCTCCCTTTTCTTGTGCTTTTTTTTCCCTTTTCTCCCTTGCTTTTTCTTCCCCTTTTCCTCCCCTGCTTTTCTCCCTTCTGGCCGCCGCGGCTGCTGCCCGACGCTAGCCGCTGATGCCCTGTCTGTCTGTTAGGCACCTCAGGTCACGAGGCAACTTGTTCTCGCCCACCTGAGCAATGAACGAGACGCCCACCAACCGAATCGTCCCCCGCCGCCGCCAGCCAGACCGAGTAATACCTCCATCAAGAGCCTGCCGTCCCCGAGCGCCTCGCGACCGCCCGCCCCGCACCCGATATTGAAGAAAACCAGGGGACCGTCCTCATCGGGACCTAGACCCACGGCCCGAGTCATTTCTCCCCATGACTCGCCCGACGACGATGACGACGACGACGACGACGACAAGGATAAGGACAAGGACGACGTTGGCAAAAAAGATGACGATGTCGACGAAGATGGAGACGACGATGACGACGACGACGACGACGACGAACAGGACGCCGATCTTGCTTCGTCCACCAGCACCGTCATCACCGTCATCGACAGATCCATCCCGCAGCCTCAGCCCCAACAGCAGCAGCAGCAGCAGCAACCGGCCCCGCCTCCCCCGGCCAAGAAGAAGCCGGCCCAGGCAGGCAAAAAGTTTCTCGTCCCCTCGACCACAGCCAGGAGACGACCCGTTCTCCCCAGAAGAACGAGCTCGCAGTCGACGGGAGAGCCGGCGGCGACGGAGGTGCCGCGAGATGCCGCCCCTTCCCAGTCGACGGGGCCTTCACGAGCCACCGCCCCATCTTTGTTGACGACATCTTCCCGAGCCGCCGGCCAACAGCATCTGCGACCGGTATCTCCCATTCCCGAGCGGACGCGCAGCCATGAAGTAGCCGCGGTAGACGAGACGCCTGCTCCTCCTCCTCCTCCTCCCAGCGCAAAGGCCCTCGGCAAGCGACCTGCCCTGGCGCCGCGCCATTCCTCGGATCGCAAGGGCAACGGACGGAGTCTATCGTCGACCTCGTTGGACCGTCGCGCGCGTCAACAGCAGCCAAAAAAGACGACATTGCCTAGGGCGCAATCTTTCGTCGACGAGACAACCCTGCCCAAGGTGTCTCGCACCGCCTCCGACACGCCGCCGTCGACGGCCAAGCGGCCCGTCGTCATGAGCCGCGCCCAGTCGTCACACGGCGACTCGTACGGCCGCGGCTCCGACGCCCGGAGCATAAGCCAGGGGCTCTTCACCGGCGCAACGGCCTCCATGACCAACGTCGCCGCCCAGGGCACCATCATCGACCAGGCCGGCTCCCTGCCGACGTCGAGCATCATGGACACGCCTCCGCTGGTTTCCCCCGCGGGGTCGTCGCTGCTGGGCTCGCGCCTGACGCCGACACAGCCGGCTCCGTCGCCGCGGGTGCCCATGGCGAGGACGAGGAGTCAGCTGACACTTCTTCTCGAGCGCGAGAAGGAGAGAGCGGCCTCTGAAAAGTCACGCTTCAAAGGGTAGCGCTATTTGGAGTAGTCCGGTCAGGAGGTCGTCGTCGTCGTCGTCGTCGTCGTCGTCGATGTTCTTCTCATTTTTTTCTTTTTCCCTTTTCTTCTTTTACCGCGACCGCCGGTTCAGACCGGACGGTCAAGTTGCTTCTGTTGATGTTGTTTGCACAGAGCATGGCGTTCGGAGGCTGGAAGAAAGGGGGGGGAAGGGAGTCTGGCGGGCGTTTGGGGAGGAAATAAGGGGGATTGGACTTGATGTCTTTCGAGGACTCTTTTTCTTGTCTTCTCCTTACTCCTTTCGTCAACCTTGGTTTTCTCTGTTTGCTTTTTCTCTCGTCCATGCTTCACTTGGGGGGGGAGATGGACAGCGTCCAAAGCGTCTACATGTAGTGTTCCTACGTTGTCGTTGACGTTGTCGTTGATTTTCCCCGTCGTCATTTGGTTTCAAGACGGGAGTCGAATGGATTTAAAGATAATAGACGGGTAGTCGAGGTGATGCTCGAACCATGTTTGAAGCATCACTGGCATATAGGTGTACACTTGTCTTTTTATATTCATAACATCAAGAGCCGTTGGCTACCATAGCTGGTCGTATTTTGAGACCCCCCTAGTATTAGGAAGTCATACTACAGCAGAAAGTATACAACTCCCGCATATCACGATGAAATCATAAGCAGTAAATGTATACTGCAGCGTTCTAGATGAAAGACGATACATTGAAGGAAAAGAACAGAAGCGAACATTCTACCCAGAGAAGAAAAATAGTTTATTACCCAATAGTTTCCAGCAAACATGTCCCCTATAGATAATTCAAGGGAAAGAAGAAGAGAAAAGTATGAAAATGCTATGGATAAATCGATGCTATGACATGTTTTGAAAAATCTTTCATAAAGAAAGAAGAAAAAAAGCATAGGAAAACAATATAAGAAGAAGAAGAAGAAGAAGGCAGTATTATAGCGAGTGGGATTATTCGGTGACGACGCTGTGAGGGGTTTCGGTTATGAGTTGGACTTGGGGGAGGTTGGGATGAGCTTGATGGAGTTGCTGTTGAGAAATTGAGGGAGAAAGGGCAGACAAGTGAAGAAAGAAAGAAAGGGTTAAACTCGGGCAACTCTACCCTTCAAACAAACAGTAAAGAAGAAAAGAAGATAGCTCGAAAAACGAGATCAAAAGACGTATATGCTAACAAGATGCAACAAGAAACGCCGTTTCAAAGGGAGACCTTAATCGGAGAAGAAAGAAAGACGCATTGTACAATCAACTCAGCTCGACTCAACTCAACTCAACTCAACTCAACTCAGACAGACAGACAGACAGAAACACGAAAAAGAAGTCAAGGCATAGTAGCATAGGAACAAAGACCAGACGAGAACACACATACCAACCCTATGCCACGGAAAGAAAGGGGGAAGAAAGAGAGAGGGGAGGCTTCAATCATAAAACCCCAACATCCTCCTCAAAGCAGCAAACTTCCTCCGAGGCTGCCTCCCGCCATCGCTCCCGACCTCAAAGTTGTTATTCGACGTACGCCTCCGGACGAGAAGCTGCCTCGTCCTCGAGGGCGCGCTCGCAGTCGAAGGCCGAGGCCCGCGGTCCGAAGAGGAGAGGACCTGGCGCGCGGCGGAGAGGACCTGACGCGCTGAGCCGCCCGAGCTTCCGCTGCGGCGCTCTGCTAGGGGAGAGTGTGGCGAGCCGTTGTTGTTGTTGTTGTTGTTGTCGTAATAATGATGATGATGGTGGCTGTTGGATCCGCCTCCTTCGCGCATCTTGCGGAATAACATCGACATGAAACTCCCCCTTCGTCGGGAAGTCGTAGGTCGCGAACTGAATCGGTTTTGCGAAGGCGGCGGCGGAAGAGCTTCGCGGTTCCACGCCGGGGCCGGCGATCCGGGATCGGATATCGGTCGCGTGGGCGGACTGATGGCCGAGGATGACCTGTTGCTGTTGTTCGCTCCGCCGCGCATCGTCTTGGCCATCCCCTTGGCTAGCGGACGAGGCCTTCTCCCGGACGGCACGTCGTCGTCTTCGTCACTCGAGTCGTCGAACCGGCTGCGAAAGTGCGACGACCCTCCTCCGTCTTCCTCGTCGCTCGAGTCGACGAGCCGGCTGTCCTTCCTCGCCTTCCTCGCCCGCCTCGAAGTCGAGCGTCGCCTGCCGGGACTGACGAGGGCCGGAGACGAGGCCGCCAGCGCCGGAGCCGGAGCCGGAGCCGGAGCCGTCTCGCCGCGCAGCGACTGACGCAGGTATCCCCCGTCGCCGCCAGAGGAGACGGCAGGCGAGGACATTGCCGTCGTCGTTGCCGCCGTACTCGCCGCCGCCGTCGTCGTCGTAGTCGTCGGGGCAGAGCCATAGCCATAGCCCTGATGAGTTGGCTGCGACGAAGACCGTGGACTTGAGCTGACCATTTGTTCTTGCTCCTGACTACGCGGCTGCGGCTGCTGCGGCTGCGGCTGCTGCTGATCATTCATCCAAGACCGTATCCCCGGCGAGTTATCAACAGCAAGCGGCATGATGCGCGACCGTATAAAACTGCTGACGCTGTCATCCGACCCGCGCCTCTCCGCCGTAATCGCCTGCGAGGCCGTATCGTCCACCGACCGGTTCCGCGGTCTCTGCTCCGCCGGCGACACCGCCGCCGGCTGCTGAGACGTCGGCCGCGGGTTCATCGGCAACATCGTCTCCGAGCTCGACTTGTGGCTGCCCTTGATGAACCTGGCAAACGGTCCGTACTGCGCGCCCTCGACGTACTTGGGCTCCCATACGGCTTCGAAGCTGCCTATGCGCACCGTCCGCGGCGCGCCCAAGCCCCCCGGCTGCTCGCTGCGGGGCTTGACCGCCGTCCTCGGCAGCTCGATGCTGTTCGGCTGCGGGATCGTCGGCGGCGGCTGGACGGGGGGCGCGGCGGCGGCGGCGGCGGCGGCCTTCGGAGGGGCCGCCGCCGTCGGGCTCTGCCTCACCATGCCCGGCTTCGGCGGCACCGGCGGCGGCTGCTCCTCCCATCGTGTCCCCGGCTTGATCTGGTAGCTCCTCTCGCTTCCGGTCTCCTTCGTCGACGACGTAGACCGCTTCGAAGACCCCGCCGTAGACTGCACGTGGTCCGGGTCGTCCTCGAGGGCCTCCACCTCGAGCTGACGGCGCTGATCCGGCGTCAAGCTCTTCCAGTAAGACTTGGCATTCTCCCAGTCGTTGGGAGACCGCGGACTGGCCTGCTTGCCAAGGGACGAGCCGTTGCTGACGGCGCCGCCTGCCGACGAGTGCAAGCCGTCATCGAGGCTTTCCATGGGGCTCAGTACCTCGCACGCGTCACTGTAGACGCTACACCGGTCCGTCTCGTCTTCCTCCTCCTGAATGTCTTCCATCAAGGGACTGTTGGGCCCCATCGGAGCCTCGCCCGACCGCGCCGCCGTCAGTCTTGCGGGATCCTCCTCGATCGAGGCCACGTCATCGCTATCCACGAACTCCTCGTCCGCGTCGGAACCGGCCGAAGCGGTATGAAGGCTGTCGTCCCGTCTGTCCTCGCCGTCGAGCGACGAGGACCTCTGAAGCGCGATATCCGCCGGCGAGGGGTCCAGGGCGAGCCCCTTCTCTGTCTCGGCGTCGGACTCCAGGTCGTCATCAGATACTTGTGCGTCCTTCTCGTCGTCCTTTACGTCGAGAGCATCTCCCTCGGCCCCAGATGTTGCGGCAGGTAGGGGCACCCGATACTTGGAATTGTTGGCTGTGTTGTTCGACGCCTTTTCATGCGCCTCCGCCTTCGACGTCCGGTTCGCGTCTTCTGCTGTCGACTTCGTCTCCGATGTGGAATGCGACCCTCCTCGTGGGCGCTCGGCAGGCCGCACCAACGGCCGCTCCTCCAAGTCTCTACACTTCTTGTCGCGGACGCTGCCGAATAGGGGCAAAGCCGGCCTCGGGCTCATCGTCTCGTCCTCGACCACGCTTTTCTGCTGCTCCCTGACGTCGCCGAGCTTGGGCTTCTCCGTCTCTTTGTCGTCCAAACTGTCTGGCTCCCCGACGACAAGGGTGTGGTCGTCCCAGCTCACCCGCGCGCTCTTCTTGGGAGGAGCGGCGGCGGCGACGACGGAGGTGTCCTCCTGGCGATCCGCGCTCTGCTGTTCCCGGTCCTCCGACAGGACGGATTCGTCCGCCACGGCCGCATCTTTGGGGTGCAGGTGCTTCAAGGCCGACTTCATGGGCGAGACGGACCTGGCAGGAGGCTCATGCATGATGAGCGGCTGCGTCGTCGTGCTGGCGAACCGCGCCGACCGCGCCGGGCTCTCGGACGGCTCACGGGCCGCGCGAGCGCGACCTTGCCGCTTGGCTGCCGGGGGGCTCTTTGCCCTTCCGTTGGCGGCGCCGTCTATGGTCACTTCGTCCGGCTCTTTGAGCTCCGGCTGCGGAGTCTCGTCATCGCCTGAAAAAGTAAAGGCCAGCTCTAGAACGGGCGGCTTGTCGGATAGCGGAGGCGTAGGCTCGCCGAACGAGATCTGAGAGTCGCCGGGAGCCGTCTTGACGTCCTGCGCGGGAGTCGTTTGGGAGTCAGCGGAAGCCGTTTGCTCCTCCACGACGACGGGCGTCTCGGACGGGGCATCCGCCTTCTTCGTCTTGCTCGCCGGCTTCTTCTTCTTCTTCTTCTTTTTCTTGTTCAGCTCGGTGGACTCTGTCGGTTGAGGAACCGGGGAAACGACCGGCGGCTCCTGTTCAGCCGGTGGGGAGCGCAGGCTCTGGAGGGTAGGCGCCCGCGTCCTGTCGGTCGTCCCGCGGGACAGGTGGGAGCCCGCTCTAGAGAGGTCCTGCTTTGCCTTCTTAGGCTTATCCGGAGTTTCGCGCACACTCTGAGAGCGGCTGAGAAGCTGGCGTCGAGGCAGCAGACGTCGCGAGCTGACTTCCCGAACAGGCTTCTCGCTTGCAGGCTTGTCACTGACAGCCTTTGGCGGAGTGGTAGTGGCCATGACGGAATTGGCTCTCACGACAGAGGAGTCGGGTCGAGCGTTAAGGTTGGGGGCCGAGGAGCGGCCGTCAATAGTGCCGCTCCCGGAGACGGTAACAGAGCTGGACCTCTTCCTGGTATTCGAACCGTCTCTGGTGATGGCGCCTCCGAACCAAGAGCCCAGCCGTCCATCTTTGACCCTCTGGCTGGCGGTGCGAAAGTGCTGCGTCTGTAGCGGCGCGGCGCCGTCAGTCGCCTTGGTCGACTTGACAGAGGGCGCCACGTCGACCTTGGATGGCAGCTTAGGAACGGGGGGCGCATCGGAAGCGAGTGGCATGGGACTCTGCCCGCCTCCCGGGGAGGGTGAGCGAAAACTGCGCTCGGCCATGGAGCAGACACTGGGACTCCGATGAATATCCCGCCTGGCAAGTCTCTCGCGGCCGATGAGGGACGAGACCGAAGGACTTCTCCGATGAGCGACCGCGCGCTTCGGCTGTACAGAGGAAACGTTGGTGGAATTCATTGGGCGAGCGCGCAAGGCGGCGGCCGCGGCGGCAGCCGGATTAGAGAGCGAGAGAGTAGCTTCGCGCCGACGAAAAGCTGAAGCCGCGGCGTTGGCGGCGTCTGGCGCAGCCGTCTCCCAGGTCAGAGGCTGTCGCGACACGGGAAAGGGCATGGTTAGCATCCGACGATTCTTGTCTTGCTCGCGCACAGACACGCGAAAGAGACGAGCACGCAAACAATGATAACAAAGCGAGAGAGATGGGGAAAAAAGAGGGTGAGACGGGAAGACGGAAGGGAAAGGGGGGAACGAGGAGGGTTGGGGGTTGGGGGTTGGGGGTGTAGTTTGGTGAATCCCCCAGAGGCCATCCGATGGGCCAAATCTTCCGCACTCGGCCAAGTGCGTCCTGGCCCGACGCGGCGTCGCTCAAGGTCCGCCGATGCTCGAAACAGCGACACTTACCGGCGCAGGAGTCGACTGCCTTCGAGGGCCGAAGAGGATGGGCATGGCGATCGAAAACGTCGATAGGCAGGTAGGGGAAAAAGCTTCGTGCGGAAATGGCTGAGCCTGGACGTACGAATGTGATGAGGAAGATGGTATATGAAAGAGGAACCAGAGGTCTTAACGAGAGAGAGAGAGGGAGAGGATAACGATACTATGTCGTAAGGATACTATCCGCATAATGGTATAAAAGATAATTGATGAGACGAGGTCAATCTTGGGCTGAAGATCGACCGTCATCCAACAGAGCGAGGCAGACCGGGGTTGTGAGGTAGGTGTGTGTCACCGTGTGTGAGGGCGATGATGATGACTGATGACGACAACCCCACAGATTTGTCTAAGCCGCCTAAAAGAGGTTAGCTTGCTACTCCGTAGATGTGGACGGTGCAAGGTGGACACACACAGCCTAGCTTGCCCCGCTGGATAGTGGGGTTTGCCCGCCCCTGGATAGGATAGTGCCGCGGTGCTTTATAGTGGGCTGCCTGCAACCTACTCCGTACTTGCAGCAGGCTTATTATCACCTCTGCGGATACTCCTCACTCTCAGTCTCAGACCTCTCTCTACCTACTCTACGGATACTTACTATGTACATATGCACCAGCTTGGATCCGACAGAGCGGGAATCCTTTCTCCGATAATCCATTCACTCCTCTTTCTCACATAGTACCTAGGCACTTAGGTAGTGCGCATGTATGTAGGTACTAGGCAGGTAGATCGGTTCGCTGTTATTATTAGCATCATATCAAAGTCCACGGATACCGAGCTACTAAACCAACCAAGCCCATCCGCCACACCGGCGGCGTCCATACATACATACACCAACGACTTGAGCATCAAACATACTCTCTAGGTATACAGTGGATATAAGTTCTTCACCAGTTACCACCACCACCATCATCATGTCCTCTTCCAGGTAAAGGTGTGCAATGTAGTGGACATCTACGGATACTATCCGCAGACAGGCTGTAATACAATACCAAAACCGTACCGACGTTGCATGTATGTACGAAGTACGGATAGGTATATACATCACACGGCATAGCTTCATCTTGCCGCATCCAAAGTGTCTGACGCAGCCTTGAACTTATCCGCAAGTCGGCCCTATTTTCAGGGCCCATCTCTTCCCACTGCGCTTTCATAACCATACCTGACAGCTTCGTGTTCATACTACTTACATCCTACCTACCTACTACCTAGGTACCTACCTAACCTTTCCGCACTTCATACTTACCTCCCTACCAGCCTGCTTGCCTGTCCGCCTGCCAAAAGTTCTAGGTAGGTAGACACTCGTCGTCCATCGTATGTACTTCCTGCGCTGTGAGTCTACAGTACACGCTCGGCGCCGGTTTTTGCAACGCTCCTCTCACCGCGGCCGAGAACCGCAAGTGTCCTTTCGTCCCGCGGCGGCAACAACAAACAATAACAGCTTGAGCTTCCAACCGGTCACAGCGACATCCAAACACGCGCTGTTCATCCCCCTTCCCGCTCTATCATAAGAAAAATTTACGTACACAACACATAGTACCACTAGGCGCCCGTGCGTTGGCTCGTGATGCGTCCCTCGTCGTCTTGGACGTGAAGCGTGACGTAGCCACCTACTTTTGCTTCACGTCTTTCTTCGCGTTGTTCTTCGCATTGCTCTTGCCGTTGTTCTTCACGTTGCTCTTCTCCGACTTCGTCGTCGTCGTCGTCGTCGTCGTCGTCGTCGCACTCGTATTCCTCAGACTGCGTCGAATGGCTGGAATTTTGATGCATCTCCGGCGCGTGCTGCTCGTCTGTTGCTTCGGCCGGAACCTGACCCGTCGTGTGCTGTGCTCCGTGTCCGGCCTTGTTTCCATTTCTCGCCGCCTTACGGCCTTTCCTGCTCTTGGCCTTGGCCTTCTCCAGCAGGCGCTTGCGATCGGCCTCCTCTTGTCGGAGACGGCGGTCCTTGATTTCGTAGTCCCGAATTAGAGCTCGTGGGGGCACGCCAAAGATCCGCTCGTATTCACAAAACTCGCAGATCCAGACATCCTCCGCCTTCAGAGAGTGTTTCAGGCCCGATGCCTTACGACGGCGCTGACGGGCTGCCGCCTTCAACTCCCTCTCCAGACGTCGACGGGACTTTGTCCGAGACTGCCTCGCGTCAGCACCGCCCGCCTTGGAACTGTCGTTGTTCCCGTCATGGCAACTCGATTGCTGCGCTCCCATATTGTACTTGCTTGGCTGACCTGCACGTCGTGAGCCCCAAGGCGTGCCATCCTTTGCGATGGCGGACATACCGGGCCACTGCACCGTTCCAGGTACGTGCGAATCACACGTGAAGGTGAACTGCGTCGACGCCGGCGTATTCTTGACCGTCGCCGAGTGTTGCTGCAATAGGCTCACTTTCTCGTGCCCCTGAGATGGCAAACGTTCGGCATTTGCGATAGCGTTGGAGATGATTCCGGAATTCTCCGGTGCTGTTTTAACAAAGTATGTAGGATTAGCAGATGCCGCATTGCCGCGAGACGACAAAACAACGAGAGAAGACTGGTCTGGAGGGGAGGGGTTGAAGTAAGAATGTGAGGGGAAAAAGTCATTTGTATCAGGCATTCACTTGTGAGCTCGATACGTAGAGGGAAGGGGGGCTGGGGCAATGAGGCTTGCCAGACGTGCCCTTTGACGAAGTCAAAAGAGTATGGCAGCTTGGGGAGGAGCACAAGAGAGGCCACAGAAAGGGAAGAACAGGGGAAGGGGAAAAGATGGGGGGAAAAACAGCAAGGAAAGGCAAGTAACGCACCAACAGACCATGGAGGTGGGCCAGCTTTTGATAGACGGGCAGGCCACGCGTTATTACTGTCAGAAAGAGCTCGAAGAGGACTCCTACCGTTCCTGGACCGGCCCAGCCTCCCCCTGCCTGGCCCGGAGAAGCCCGGGTTGTTGGTGACATAGGAGCCCGATGCTGGATAGCCAGTGGAGCCGTGCAGCGGTCTGTCGCCGAGGGCGTCGTTGACCGGGGAATGTGCACCGGCCGAGATTGCGAGTGAGCTTATCTCATTATTCAGAGAATGGGCGGCGTTGATGGTCGAGTCGCCCGCAGACGGTATCTTGCGCTTCTTCTTGTTATTTGTGTTTTCGAACGAGTCGTATCCGTCTACGGATGATGCGGCCGACGGAGGAAGCTGAGGGTCAGCCGGCCGCGGCTGATCGGGCCGTAAGGGGTTGCGGGCTGCACGACTGAGTATTTCGGGAGGAGATCGAGCAAATAATGCGCTGCGCACACGAGATCCCTCCTCTTCTCCAACGCCATGGCCGAGCCCATTGCGCAGGAAGGCTGACACTGAAGCCGGCTCTGAGCGTCGGCTCGGTTCGACGGCGTTTGCGGGCTCAGAGCCTGCAGCGGCCGCACTCTCCTTTTTGAGAGTGAAGGGCGGATAGTAAAACAGCGAAACCGTATCGTAAGTCGTCGGTGGGTACTTGATCGACTGGGCGACTTCTGGCGACAACCGTTCCCGGAGTCTGCGCTTCGGCAACGGCCGGATGGGCCGGTCTGGAAATAAGGAAGAGACAGTATCTGACGACATACTTTGACTATTATCGACTGCACCGCAGCCAGCCCGTTGTGTCAGCAGATAGAAAGCCACGATGCCGGAGAGTCCGAGTGCAATGTTTTGATATAGAAAGAGGACGAGGTATCGAGCCCATGAAAAGGTTAAAACAAAAGAAGACATGACTGCATCGGCCTCGCGAGTTCCAAGAGACGCAACGACGATGCATGGAGGAGGCCGCCGCACGATGCTCAAGTTGCGGGAAAGGGCAGAGGTCGGGGGGAGGAGGGGAGGGAAGGGGGGAAGGAAGCGTACCCATCTATCATTGTTGGTGCAATAGCAAGTCAGTCTAGACGCGATGTCCGGGGGGGACAAGGAAGCCGGGATCCCGTTTGTATGGCTTCTTTATCGGCTCGGCTCGGCAGGGGGGGGGGGGAGGATGTCGGTTTTCAAAGGTGAGGTGGCGTCGAGGTGCCGAAACCGTCGTTTCCGTTGGGCTCCAACGATTGGTGACGGATCTGTAGGAAGAGAGAAAAAAAAATCAGAATCAAAAGGCCACGAGATGCGGGTATCGACAGCAGCCAGCGTATTCGCAAAAAGACGCTCGTCCGTTGACAGGCTGACGATGGCATGGACAACCGCCAGCAGGAGGGTGGGCTATGGAGGAGGCGGGGGGGGGAGGAAGGGGTGGGGAGAACCGACCAGGTCTACCAGAGAGAAGGTCTCAGTTGGATTCTGAAGAGATCAATCCTTTGCTGTCGATGACGGAAGAGAGCAGAAGCCAGAAAACAGCGTCGGTCGGATGGCGCTGAGATGATGAGAACCTGCGGTGGTCTTGAGCGGACACAACTTTGAGATTGCAGATGACAGCATTCGATAGCAGCAGCTTGGGGTGCCAGCCAAGGGCCTCCCCCCGGGGGGGGGGGGGGGGGGGCCCCTCCCCCGGGGGGGGGGGGGTGTGCGCCGACGGGTCAACCCCGGCGGCCCGCCCCGCGCCGGGGGGACAGGGGCACAACCAGGGCCCCCCCC
>PDHP01000096.1:81447-124001 GCA_003339455.1 Ophiocordyceps camponoti-leonardi (nom. inval.)
GGGGGGGCCACGCTTGGGGGTTGCAGGTGGCGAGCTTTGGAAGCGGCAGCGTGGGGGGGGGGGGGGGGGCCCCCCCCGGGGGGGGGGGGGGGGGGGGACGCTTCTTCCGGAGGTGGATGGTTATGTAAGCAAGTGTATCCTCGGCGGCCGGACTCGACGCAGTGATGAAAGGGCCGAAACAGGCGCCGTCACTCGTGTATCGACAGTCACAGTACGGATCTGGAACGCGCCCAAATTTGTGAGTTGACTCCGCGACCCTCAAGTCGTGACGAAGCTATCTCTTGCCAAGGGGGTTGAACCGTTGCCCGTTGGTCCCATGGAAGAGCGCGTCCGAAGCTTACCCATATGCTCGTCGCAGCTTTAATTCCTGTGCGTGCCTGTTTTTCAGCTGTGCTATTAGTAGGTCAGTTAACAGTTGGAGAGAAGCAGTCGCCGACCAATCACAGGCTGCCGCTGTCCTCTGCCAACCTGCCCCACTGAGCAGCGGAATTTGGTGGGTGGGTTTTTCAGAGGCAGATAGGCAGGTACCTAGAAAAGGCGCTGAAGATCACGCGTAATAGAAGTACCATCTTTCCGTACCTCCAAAAGAACCGTGACCGTCTCGCGCACCGGCGTCCCGTCTTCCGCCTCTTCTTCTGTCGGCTCCTCCTCCTCCTCCTCCTCTTCCTCTTCCTCCTCCTAACCCTTAACTACCCTTCTTCACCTCCGTCCCAGACTTATTTACCTCTGCCGGCAGCGATTATCGTCGGCTTCGTCATGATTTATCGAAGCCAGTATTCGTTGGCGAAGCTTCCCGCGTCTCTCTGATCCTCGTCGCAATCGCACTCACTCCGCCCCTGTCGACCAAGCTTCTTCTCTTACTTCCAAGCTCTGTCACTCCTCCTCCATCTCCTCCTCCCCCAACGACTGGAGACGCCTCGTCCCTCTTACCTCGACGCTCTCTGTCTCTCACGCTTCTTGAGTCCTCACTTCAATGGCACCACCCTCACCACGGCGATCCTCGAGAGCTCGTGCGCCAAACTCTCAGTCCCAGCAATCGTCCGCCTCTTCGGCGACTTCTGTCCGACTCGAGCGGACCACCAGGTCGCTCAACAAGGCCTCGCCGAGCAAGTCTACACCCACCGCCTCGCTTTCCTCCGAACCCCTCGACGAGGCCGACGACAGCCTTCTCGGCCGCCGACGCAAGCGCGGTCAAGACGACGAACAAGACAAGAACTCCAAGGTAGACGCGCCGGGCATGGCTCACGCAAGTGACGACCCCCCGGACGAGGAAGACGAAGCGGTCCGCTGCATCTGCGGATCTGAAGACTATCCTGGTCGTCCTCCCGTCGAGGGCCCCGACGCCGACTTCTTTGCTGGAATCGAACTCACAGAAGACGTTACTGGCTTCTTCGTGCAGTGCGACATCTGCAAAGTGTGGCAACACGGTGCCTGTGTGGGCATATTCAGCGCCGAGAGCTCTCCCGATGAATACTTTTGCGATCAGTGTCGCAAGGACCTGCACAAGATAAACGCCGCCAGCAACGGGTACGAGCAGTTTTCCTTGCCTGACGGACTTGCCTTGTTTTGTTCAGACGGATTGTCTCTTGATCGTTGTTTGCTGATGGTGCTTGCAGGCAAAAATACTCAAAGTACCTTCCTCTCCATCGCCCTTCACAGACAACATCGCGGTCGACGTCCATCACGAAGGATAGCGCCAAGGACAGCGCCAAGGACAGCGCGCGGTCACCGAAAAACGGAGCCTCCAAAACGCCGCGGCCGAACTCGGGCTCTCAAGCGTCGAAGCGACGGTCTACGATGAACAGCCGCGATGCGGCCTACGACGACGAGCTGCTGCGGCGCGTGATAGAGGCCAGCAAAGAAGATGTTGTCCACGAGGCAATAGACAATCCAACAAGGCGCGGCAAACGCGGTCGCAGCTGCAGCGAAGAGTCGGTCTCCGCAAGACGCGCAGCATCTGGGACGTGGCTGACGAGATGCAGGAATAGCGGCAATAATAACCACACCAACGTGAAACGACAGCGCACCAGCTCTCGATCAGTCTCTCCGCCGGCGGAACAACCGCCTGAAGCGAGCAAAGGGGACGGCTCAGACGACGAGGCGGTTACGCGCAACGGAGCGAAGAAATCCAAAAGTAGCAAAGCTCACCGCGAGAAATCGGACAAGGAAGAGAAAGAACGTCACCGGCAAGAAGCAGCAAACAAGCGCAAGGGCCGTGCCGAGCGCCGGCGCGCAGAGGGTGAGGCACCCGTTCAGATGTCGAGTGCGTGCGTCCTGTCAGCTGACAACAAGTCTACCATGCCAGACTCTGAAGTGTCGGAAGAAGTGCCGCCGGTAGGCCTGAATCAGGGTCAAACCAAGACGACCGAGCCGGCAGTCACCGACGACAATAACAACAACAACACGCCGACGATGACGACGACGACGACGACGACGACGACGACGGTACAACGACCGGGAACGCCGCCTACGAGTCATCCGACGACTTCCAGCTCGCACAAGAGAGGGGCGAGAAGTAACCACAAGAAGGGCAAGGGGAAGAACCAGCACAGCAAGGACCGCGAACCCGACAAGGAGGCCTCGCCGGCGCGATCGACGTCGAGGGAGACGGTCAAGAACGCAGACGATGCGACAGGCAACGCCACCAAGTCGTCGAGCGCCGCGGACGGCAAACACGGCAAGAACAGCAAGCAGGTGCCGGCTAACAAGCTGAGCATGCTCGACATGAAGCGTCGCGTGGCTGCCATCATGGAGTTTATCTCCCGGACTCAAGTGGACATGGCGACGGAGAACGGAGGCTCGAGCGGCGGTCACGACGCGCCGCCGCGGGGTGCCGAGCCGTGCCGAGCCGGTCAGAACGGCGGCTCCGGCTCCGGCTCCGGCTCTGGATCTGGCTCTGGCTCTGGCTCTTCGGCGGCTTCTTCGGACACGGACAAGTTCCGGGAGCTGAGCTGCATTGAGATGATGGACGTTCTGACGCGTGACATGGTTAAGTGGCAGAACCATTACGCTTGAGAGAGTGTGTGTGTCTGCGCATGGTTTTCTTCCACGTTTCTGTTTTCTATGAACGAGAGCGATGCTACATCCTTTCTCCCTCCCCGACTATTGGAGGCAAGAGATTTGATTTTTTTTTTTTTCCTTTCCGCATCGAGGCGTTTTCGGAAGGGGGGGAAATGAAAAACTGTGGGTGTGTGTGTGCATTGCGACGAGGCGCTCGGGAACATGGCCAAGACGGAAGTCGCGAGATTTTCCTACGGTCGAGGAGGAGAAACGTCGTTTTGATAGGGGTAGTACAGCTCTATCTGTACGGAGGCTTTAGAGGAGATGAGAGAAGAAAAAAAATACACGTTGTGAAGTGAGTCGAAGGCGTCGCCACGAGTCAGAGCCCAGCGTCTTTGAATGTACGGGTAGGGATGCGGTATATGAAGAATACTAGACAGCAATGAGAAGGGGGGGGGATAAAGGAAGATGGGGATCCCTCAGACAGCGATTGCTTGTCTCCTTATCTTTTCCATCATCTTGGCCTGGTTCATACTCTGATCAGGCGACAGCAGCTTCAACTTATGCTGTTCCACACTCTCAGGGGAGAGATCGTCGAGGACGAACCTCCCAAGCTTACCCTCACGCCAGCGGGAGAGGATACGAGCAGCAGCGTCGTTGAGGTTAAGCTTCCCACCGGGCAGGAACCTCCCCTCGAGCTGGGCGACTCTTCCGACGAAGACGTCTACATCGTTGGTCGGTTCGCAGTAGCGGCCGTAGATGTTGGGGTTGACCCTGTTCATGTGGTAGAGCAGGTAATCGGCCAGGATCATGTCGTCGATGCAGCCGGTTTTGATGCCGTTCGTCAGCGCAATCTTCAGCATCGTCTCGCCGTCTTCGACGTAGGGCATGAAGATCCCCGGCGTGTCGATCATGAAGGCTGCCCTGCTGCCTACGGCTTTGCCTCCGTCGATGTAGCCGCGGGTGTCGTCCCACAGACGGATGGCGGGGCCGACTTTGCGCGTCACGCCCGCTTGGTCGCCCGTCCTCGCCACTTTGTTCTTCTTCTGCGGCGTGATTGTAAAAGGGGGAGGAGGGTATTCGTCTCCCGTCGTCGTCGTCGTCGTCGTCGTCGTCATCTTTAAACTGTTCATCTCCATCTGAGCTCTCCTCTCGGCCTTTTCCGCCTCAGCCGCCTCCTTCTCCTTGGCCCTCCTTATTTCTTTGGTCTTGGCCTCGAAGAACCTCTTCTTGGCGTCCTTGAAATAGACGATATTCTTGCAAATCTCCGATCTCTCCCGCGCATATTTCCCCGGAACGATGACCTTGAGATTACCGCTCGAGATGGCGAACCTCTTCTGACAGTTCTTGATGTGAGAATCGCCCGTGATGCGCAAGTCGTTGAGCAAGCTGCTCTTCCCCACGTTGGGCATGCCCACGATGAGCGTCCTCATCCCCAACGGTGATTCCTGATCGTGCTCGAGGCTCAGCTCACGGATCCGATGGACGATCGGCTGACACCTGCTATGATCCTTGTGACTCCAGAAGAAGACCGTCTTCTGTCCGCGCGTATCCCCGTTCAGTTCCCTCAGCACAGGTCGACGGTTCGATTCGGACGCGAGGTCCGCCTTGGTATAGATGATGAGCCGTCTCCGGCCCGCCACCAACCTCTCCAGATGAGGGTTCTGCGTCGACAAGGGGATGCGCGCGTCGCGACACTCGAGGACGAGTGATATCGACGGTAGGAGCTTCTTGATCTTCTCCATCGCCACCTTGTGGTGTCCTACAAAGTACGTCTTTGGCACGATCGACGGCACGTGGAAGCTTTCGCGCGCCACGAAGGCGAAGGACGACGACGGCCGCATGCTTGCGACGGGGAGGGGGAGGAGGCATCGACCGATTCGTTGGCATTTGGCGTCGGGCGCCCCCCCTTTTTTTTTTTTCGCCCCGTTCGTTCCCACTGTTGAATTGCGATTGACTGTATTTTCGTTTGAGTGCGAGGTGGAATTGTGAGTTGCTTTGCTGCTGTTCTTCCAAGTATCTACTCGATAGTATTCACAGGCAGCTATCGCGAAACCATCCCAATTTAATTTTTCTTATCGCGATAAGCCGCTATCAAAGATAAGGAATTATCCGCGGGACGGGTGTTGCACGTTTGATTGAGAAGCCGACATCGGGATCCCCTCCCCCCGCGCGCTGACGTCAGAGCGAATACCGCTGGCAAAGCAAAGGGGGGTGACGAGAAGCACATGCTCGACTAAGGCAAGTCATGATGGAGAAGCCGTTGGATCGACACTAGAAGAAGGATAGAAAAATCCAACCAACAAGCGTTGATTTCACCCATCTGTGCTATTGAATGGCTTCATTTCCCCTCTCGAGTGTGTCTTCCGTTCTTTGTTTTGTAAATGACGTCTTGATGGGATGGAATAACAAACACAAATCTAGTTCCCCCTTTTATCACTCGTCCATGGCAGACACGGGATAGATGTAGGGACAAGACGAACAACGACGATAATAACGAGCCGATAGCAGCCCAAAATAAAAAGCCCAAGCTAGCTTTCTCTCCCCTCCCTCCCTCCCTTCATACACAGTCACCCGACCTATTAAAAAAATGCCGTCATCAAAGCGGTGAAAAGGAAAAGAAAGAAGAAGAAAGGAAATCTCCCCAACGACTCAAAGGATAACAACCATCGCAAAAGGGATGAGTTGACGACCGGATATCAGGAGATAACCCCAATTGTCCCCATCCTCTCTGTCTATCACGACTTGTTTCTTTTTCTCTGTTTCTTTCTCTCTTTCTCTCTTTCTCTCTCTCTCTCTCTCTCTTTCTCTCTCTCTCTCTCTCTCTCTCTCTCTCTGGGTCTCCTCCTCTCTATCGTGAAGGAACCATGTCATCGCCAGCCGATCCCACTACCCCAGGCCAAGGCCCGGACCCGTCACCACCACCATCATCACCAAACAAAGCAGCAGCAGCAGCAGCAACCTTCCGACCATTCCGCCTCCTAAAGCAAGACGCCCTCAACATCCGAAGCCGCTGGCCCTCCGACTGGAAGGTGATGAACCAGCAAGTCCTCGCCAGCGCAGTCTACATCTTCTTCACCAACCTCCTCCCGGGAATCACGTTCGCCAGCGACCTGTACGAGCTCACGGGCCGGTCCTGGGGTCCCATCGAGGTCGTCTTCAGCACCGGTCTCTGCGGCCTCATCTTTTCCATGTGAGATATAGCAAAGGGGGTTTTTCTTTTTTTTTTTCCCTGACGTTGGATTTTTTTTTTTTTGCGAGCCAACGGAATGATTTCAAAGATTCTCTGCTCAGCCTCTCACCATCCTCGGCGTCACAGGCCCGTTTTCCGTCCTGGCTGAGAACATCTATCAGCTATGCCAGACGAGCTTCCATGTGCGTATAGCCTCTTCTCTTCCCCGTCTTCCTTTTCTTTGATCGTCATCATCATCAGCATCGTCATCGTCATCGTACCTACTAAAGAGTCGTTGTGTTTGGGGGGAGGGGGGAAAAAAAAGGTCGATTTCCTCCCCGTCATGGCTTGGACCCTCATCCACGCCGGATGGATGCACCTCCTCCTCGCCGCCCTCAACGCCCACGACTGGACAATGCGCTACGTCACAAACTTCTCCGCAGACATCTTCTCCCTCCTCAACAGCGTCATCTACTTCCACAAGGCCGCCCTCGAGCTGAAGCGCACCCACGGCGCCGTCTCCCTCGCCGCCTTCCTCTACGCCGTCATAGGAGCCTTCGGCACCTGTCTCGTCGCCGTCTTGCTTTCCACCGCCGAATCGTGGCGTCCACTGCTTCATCGTTATCTCCGTCTCGGTCTGGCAGAGTACGCGGCCGCCATCTCCATCGTCTTGTGGATCGGCATCCCCCACATCGGAGAGCTCGACCGGCTCGACCACCAGAGGCTCCAGGTCCAGACCCAGTTCCGACCTTCGGACCCGGATAGGACCGTCTTCCTCGTCCCCTTCTGGCGTCTCTCCGTGTCTTGGATCTTCCTCTCCATCATCCCCGCCGCCATCGTCACCGTCCTCTTCTTCTTCGATCACGAGATCAGCAGCATCATCTGCACCTCCTCCCGTTACGGCGTCCGCAAGCCCGGCGGCTTCGCCTGGGACGTCGCCCTCCTCGGTCTCACCACCCTCCTCTGCGGCCTCCTCGGCCTCCCGCCGGCCAACGGCCTTCTCCCCCAGGCGCCCCTTCACTCCGAGTCGTTGCTGTATCGTCCCGACGGCAGCGGCGACGACGACGACGACGACCAAGGCCAGCAAAGGCGGCGGACGTACGAGCAGCGATACTCGGCCCTCATCCAAGCCTCCCTCATCCTCGCCTTCATCTCGCCCCCCCTCCAGCGACTCCTCGGCCTGACGCAGACGTCCGTCCTGGCCGGCCTCTTCATGTTCATGGGCTACCAGTCCCTGGCCGTGAACCCGATCCTGTACCGCGTAGCTCACCTCCTGACCCCGCCCTCGGACCTCCCCGCCCTCCCTCGAGCCGTCTCCTGGCTAGCCGTCCACGGTTTCACCCTGACGCAGATCACCCTTACCGCCGCCGTCTTCGCCATGACCCTCACCGTCGCCGCTCCGGCTTTCCCCCTCGTCATCGTCGCCCTCGTCCCGGTGCGGCTCACGCTCATGGGCCGCATATGGTCCCGCGAGACGCTGCGCTTCGTCGATGGCTGGGCCTGTCGTCCGGGGAAGCCCGAGGACCAGAGAGCGCCACCGCAGCGGCCCCAAGACGAGGAAAAGGGTAACAATAAGGGTATGTGAGTGCGACCCCACGCACGTGCAGGGCGGCCCGTCCCGCTCCCATTCTCCTCCCTCCCTTTATGGGTTATGGGCTGCCTATCAGTTTCCGGGGAAGAGAATCATCATCATTCCAGTCGCACCGGACAACCAGCTTGGCAAAGCGGATACCCCAACTAGGGGGGGGTAATGGGTATTGATGGCATCAGTACATAGTCTCTTCTGTCTTGAAATAAAAGAAGCTTGATAAACTACATACGTACAACACACTCGCTCCGCCTGCTCGAGACAAGCATTCCTCTTCCAACCTTGTTTCCCTTTCCCCCCCTTCTTTCGTGGGACCGCAACGGCTCGTAGATCAAGACAAAGGCGCAGTGTCTGGCCTGTTGCTGCTACCACCCCGTTGAAACTGACAGTTGACCACCATCCATTGTTTCTTTCTCCTTTTCTTGGTTTCCCATTTTCTCTCTCACACACACACGCAGACACACGCATACATCGCCCTTTTATTTCCTTCCTCCTTGACACATAGTAGATGAATGTAGTAGTAAGTTCAAAACGTTGCCAACCGGTCGTGCCGAGACACATGGGAAAAAAAAAACTGCACAAAATTCGGTTTCCGACGATTGCGAGATGGACCCGATCTGAGCTGATCCGTGAGATCCCGAGAGGGGAGGGGGGAGCTGGGTATTTAGATGTTAATCTGATCTCCTCATCCTGGTCCGTCACTCGTTGGCTGCCGTAGCCGGCTGTGGCAAGCCCGTAATCGACTTGGTGAAAAAGAAAAGAACAAAGGAAAAAAAAAATTGGTGAAGAAAGAGAGAAAAAAAGAACAGCAAAGAAAGAAAAAGGAAAGGGGGGGGGGGGGGAGAAGAGAGAGAGAGAGAAAAAGAGAGGGAAGATATTCGCAACACCATAAGTCGACTCCAGTAAAGCGATGACGATAGATGAAGCAGGCATATTCGCCTCAAAGGCCATCCGTGCATAAAAGAGACAGACATTTTTTTTTCGACAATTTCATCATTTGATATTCCGGAACAAGTCGCTGCCCAAGAGACTGTCCTCTCTCCTCAGATGGACGAGCTCGGGGATCATTGGGGGCGGAGGGCCGTTGGGCACCGGAGGACTGATGGTGATCTGATGCGGTTCCTCGCACGGTTTCGGCGACAGGTCGGGAGCCTTGATGGGGACGACGGTCACTTGCGCCGTCTCGTCAAAGCACATGGTGGAGCGTCGAGAATCGCCTCCCCTCAGGCGTCGAAACCAGGCGCTGCCGCGCTTTCGCCTGCGGTCGTCGGCGACGATGGTGGTGCCGCGGCTCTCGGGTCGAGAAGCAGCCTTGATGGAGGCGCCTCCAACGGACATGGATCGGCCTTCGGTGTCGGGGGGGGAGTTTAGCATGTTCCTGCTGAACAGCCGGCGGAGGCTGCTCTCGCGACCAGATCCGACGGGGCTCAGCGATTCCTCCTCGTCGGAGCGCTTAGGCGCAGGTGCAGTGCTGTTGGGAGGGGTGGCGAGGTTACGAGAAGCTCCGATGGCGATGTCGTGAAGCTCATGGGAGTCTTTGTAGTCGGAAGACTGCTCGGCATCTTTGTGTTGGAGAGGGTCCTCTTTTTCGGCCGGTGGCGTCTGGGGCGGCGTGAGCACCTTTTGGTGGACGGGGGAGGCTGGTGGCGGAGGAATATTTGTGCCGTCGGTGATGCGGCCGAAGCCCAGATCGAGAACGGGCAGCTCGAATCGCGGTGGAGCTGAATCGCCGAGACGAGAAGGCATGATGGGCGACGACGGATTGTGGCGTTTTGTAGGGCAGGCGAGATGGGAGAGGAGGCGATGGCTAGGTAGGTAGGTACCTAGGCAGGTAGGTAGGTAGACAGAAAGTGAAGAAATAGAAGAGGCAGAGAGAGAGAGAGAGAGAGAGAGAAAGTGAAGAAGAGGCGAGGCGAAAAAGAGAGAGTGAGAAAACAACCTTGAGCCTCGGGCGAGACAGGTAATGGGAGGAGGGTGGAAGAGAAGAGGGAGGGAGGGGAAGAGAGGAAGAAGGAGAGAAAGAGAAAGAGAAAGAGAAAGAGAACGAGAGGAGAGAGAGAGAGTGAGAGAGAGAGATAGGATGGATGGATGGATGGATGGATGACTTGAAAGCGGGTGGGTGCAGAGTGAGCACAGACGGCGGCGCCTTGTGGCGGCCAGAGTGAGTACCTACAGAGCAGTTAGTGGAGCCTGGAGGGGTAGGCAGACGGTGCGGTAGCGTGGCAACCACCTGGTGGTAGACTGGTAGTAGGTAGCAGGTAGTCCGTAGTGGTAGGGAGGGAAGCTGTTGCAGCCTGTAATCCGTACCTATCCGTACACCTAGCAGCGTAGCCCAGAGGCAGGTGATAGGTGGTAGGTGGTACTGGTATGTACTGGCCGGCCGGGTCCCCAGGTAAGAAGAGGTATCCGTATCCGTAGCCTTAGAAAGAAAGAAAGAACAAGAGGTAGCCTCGAGAGGTAGGTAGGTAGGTATGGAGGGGCTTGTGCTCCTCTGCGGCGGACAGTCCCTTTGGGGGCAGATGCAGCTAGCGATGTCTGACTGCTGGGGGAGACGGGCGAGACGCTGTGTGGCACCGTCGAGAATTTGGGGGGGGTTGCTGCGTTTGCAGATAGGTAGGCCTTCCTCCTCTTCTCTACTAGGTAGTAGTAACTTGGGTGCACCTACCTAGGTACTAGTGTAGAGGGTGTTAGGAAGAGAAGGAGAAGGAGGAGGAGAAAGGGAGGAGGAGGGGGAAAACAGGAAGATGACGGATGTTTGAGATGATGGTAAGAGACAGAAGAGAAACCGGATGAGGTTGATGATGAGGAGGCGAGGAGAAGAAGAAGAGATGGAGGTGGAGTAAGAAGAGGAGAAGCAGCAGCAGCAGAAGAAGAAGAAGAAGCAATCCACGGCCTTTTTTTTTTTTTTTTTACTTTCGACCATGCCATGCCAATACTACGTCAATTAAGAACAGATAAGTGCCTACTACGGATACCTTCTTACCACCACAACCACCATCTTATTTCATTCATTAACCTTCCAAGGAAGCAAGCCCTACGAAGCCAAGAGTCCAGATGGGTTAGACTTATTTAGAGGTCCGTACATATATGTACTCGCTGCCGGCGCAAGCCACAGGCTGCCACGACAGGACGGACGACAGGGGAGGGAGGGAGGGGAGAACGCCTACCTACCTCCCTGTTACCCGGGCAGGCAAGCAAGTATCTACCGGGGAGGGGCACGATGCGAATGCGATGCGAATTCTTTTATCCACAAGCAACAACAACTGCGACAAAAAAGAAAAAGAGACACAAAAAGGAGGAGAACAAGACGTCCGAGTCCTACAACCCTCCTCTTCCTCCTCCTCTTCCTCCTCCTCCTCCTCTCTCTCTGCATGTATGTATCCGTACATATGTTTTCATACTTGGTAGCCCGAACTCTTCCCTCTCGTCCTCCTCCTCCTCCTTCTCCTACCTACCTACCTACTCCTCCACCTCCTCGGCCGGCGCGGAAGCAGCCCCCGGCTCTAGCGGCAGTGCCCGCTTGGCACTAAAGTGGCCCCTTGATCTTCCCTTTCTTCGTCCTCGTCGTCGTCGTCGCCACAAAACCCGCTGGCGATGTTTTATTCTCCTCCTTTATATCCGCATTTCATTACAACTCATTGTATGCATTGTACATAATTAGTGTTCCCGGACTCCATTGTGTAATTGTTTCTCGCTACCTGTCACTATACCTACTAGTACCTACTCCTATCCTGCCTACTACGTGATCTCCTCTTCTCTTCTCTTTTCTTTTCCCCCTTTCTTTTCCCATCCTCCTCCACATCATCCCATCTTTTCTTCTTTCTCTTCCCCCCCCCCCAGCCTTGTCATGCACGGATCACCCCTTTCCCCTCCACCTCCTCCTCCTCCTCTCCGGGTGAGCCGCTATCGGCATTGCCTATTCAAGGGTTCACGCCTTCGACGAACGATCAACCCACACTCTCACAAACACAACTCATGCAAGGCACGGCCTCCCGCCAGCCCTTTTTTTTTTCTGCATGCAGTGTTGGCCCAGTCACCGTCATTGGACGCCTCTTCCACCATGGCTGGGATGCTTGTCTGGATATACTGTGTAAACCACTGGCTGAAAAACACTGTGACGACGTGACGTAAACCCACCATCACCGAGGCCGAAAAAAAAAACCCCCCACCCCACGGCTCATCGGAGACACGTACTTCCGTCGATTGATGAAAGCCTTCGCGTCATCGTCCAAAACTCATCAATCACCTCCTACTCACTCGCCTTCGTCTCTACAAGAAAAGAAAAAAGGGAAAGAAGAAACTGTCCGCCCATGATGCTACGTCCATCACGCCGCCTCCTCGCCGTCTCCCCCACCTGTCGTCCGTTGTCCCGTCTTCGGAGCCGATCATGTCCGGCCCCGACGCAACGGCGCTTCAAGTCGGGCCCGTTCGGCTATACAATGGCCAAGGCACTCGTCTACTCCCGAAGAGGCGAACCGTCCGATGTGCTCAAGTAAACAACAAACAAAGACCACAGACATTCCCCTTCCCATATAACGATAGGGGGGATGATTGATCAGAAGGGTTTTTTCTCTAAACTCGTCAGGCTTCACGTACACTCCATCTCTCCCTCGTTACCTCCGTCCTCCGTCCTCGTTCGCACCCTCGCCGCGACGATCAACCCGGCCGACGTCAACACCATTCAGGGAACGTACGGCGCGAAGCCACCGTTGACCCAGCTCCTCGGCACGGAGGAACCGTCGGCCTGCCCCGGAAACGAGGGCGTCTTCGAAGTCGTCGTCGCGGGAAGCTCCGTCGATTCCGTCAAGGCGGGCGATTGGGTCATTCCCAAGGCTTCCCACATCGGCACCTGGAGGACTCATGCCGTCTTCGACGCCCGGGATGTCTTCCGCGTCGATAGAGAGGGCTTGACTCCGACGCAGGTCGCCCTCGTCAGCGTCAATCCCTGCTCCGCCTATCGTATCCTGAGGCACTACGGTCCCAGCGCCGGCATCAAGTCCGGCCTGGCCATGCGTCCGCTCGAGATCGGCAGCGGCGAGTGGTTCATACAGAACGGCGCCAACTCGGGCGTTGGGAGGGCAGCCATTCAGTTCGCCAAGCTCTGGGGCCTGAGGAGCATCAACGTCGTCCGCGATCGCGAAACCCCCGAGGCGACCGATGCCCTGATCCGCGACCTCTCCGACCTGGGCGCCGACGCCGTCGTCACAGAGTCGCAGTTCCTCTCTCGCGAATGGAAAGATCGTCTGGCCGATCTGACCCGCGGTGGCCGCGAGCCCGTAGGTCTCGGCCTCAACTGCGTCGGCGGCAAGTCCGCTACCGCCCTGGCTCGCAGCCTGTCAGACGGCGGCTCCCTGGTCTCGTACGGCGCCATGGCCAAGCAGCCCGTCATCTTCCCCGTCGGCCTCGTCATCTTCAAGGACATTCGCTTCGTCGGCTTCTGGCTGTCCAAGTGGAACCAGGACGATCCCACCGGCCGCGGGCACATGGTCAATGACATTCTCAACCTCGTCCGCGAGGGCAAGTTTCGCGACGCGCCTGTCAGACACATTCGTTGGGACTGGGATACCAAAGAGGACGTCTTGTGCGCCGCTGCCCAGGGCGGCCTCGATGGCTTCAAGGACGGGAAGGGCATCTTCGTCTTTGGTGACACCTAAAGTGATTTTATGGTACAAAGATTTACGGAGTAGTATCACCGATCTACAGCTCCGTTCCATCATGTAGCCATTTATCTCACTTTCATACCTTACAAGACCGTAGAATTATGTTTCTTTCCCATACGCCTAGTCCTAGCCAGCGACGGACTTCTTTGTCCACTTGGAAAAAAAGGGGTAGGCAATTCCAAACTCCATGCACCTAAAGATCCTTTCGACACTGGTCACCGTTCGCCATCCACCATCTTACTTCTCCTCCTCACGCCCTCAAGGCCTGCGCCCACTCGTGCAGCTTGTCGATGACGACGGGCGCAAAAGCGGTAAGCGTCCCGTCGATGACATTGCCAAAGTAAACGATGGCCTCCTCCTCACTGAGTTCGAGGTGGAACCGCTCCCGCACCTTGATGACGGCCTTGTCCGGCTCGAGCCGAATGTCCGGGATGTTGGCGTGGACCATGAGGCTGAACAGGTTGAGGATCAGGTTGCAAGACTTGCGGAGCGCCGTGTAGGCCAGGAAGCAGTACTGCCGGAACCGCTGGTAGTGCTCCGAGTGGACGCCGCCCATGCACTCGACCATCTCCTTCGAGAGCTTCATCACCGGCGCGAACGGCTTGGGATCGCGCCCGAGGATGAAGCCAAAGTCGGCGTGGAAGAAGTGCCCGTCCGGCGCCAGCAACAGGTTATCCAGGTGACGGTCGCCCACGCCGAGAATGTACGTGATGACGCAGTAGCCGGCGCACGACTTGATGTACGTATCTAGGGTCTCCTGCCGCACCCCGAGCGGCTGCCTGTCGTCCGGGTTGTGATGCCGCAGGTAAGCCAGCGCCGGGTTGGTCTTGAACTTACCCACGATGCTCGAAAGGCTCTGCGATTGCACGAACTGCGACGCGCCGGCCGTCGTGCTCGTCGCCAGGATCTTGTAGGGCGACAGCTTCAGGTCCAGGTTCTCCTTGCGCAACAGCTGGTCCATCAGCGTAATGATCTGTATCACCAGCTGATCCTGTCGCAGGTCGTCCCCCAGCTTGAAGATGATGGGATAGGCGCTGCCCGTCGTCGTCTTGAACGTCATCTTGATGGGGTTCAGCGACGACTTGAACACCGTCACCTGGTCGGCCGCCACTCCCGTGATTTTGATGGACGGGTCCAGCGGCATCGCCAGCGGCGGCTCCAGCGTCACCAGCTCGTTCTTGGGGTCTGCCAGGAACGTCTTGACCCGATCGACCTTCTTGGCAATGGACTCGTTCGAAACCTTGACCTCGGCCGCTATCTTCGACAGGATGGCCACCAGCTCGGCCTGTCGTAGGAGCGTCTTCCTGTTCTCAGCCCCGTCGGGCTGTCGGACGAGCTGTGTCATGAATTCGTAAGCGACTTTACGATATATGTTGCGGTTGTCGAGGCCCTGCTCTGGGCTGTGATCGTCGCATTCCACCATGAGGTACCAATACAGATAGTTGCCTAGCATAAAGTTGGCGGCCGCCCGTTGAATGAGGAAGCTAGCAAGGGACGAGTCCTGCGCGCCATCGTGGTCGGATTCGGCCGAGATGTGTTCGTACTTGAGTGCCTGTACCAGCTGCAGCAGATAGAGTAACAGTTCGGCGTCGTCGGCCTTTCGCAGCCGGTCAACGGCGTATGATCGGACGGCCGGGTTGTCGAAAGAAGGGCCCAGGAGCTCGAGCGCATCGTCTACATCGATCTCGGTCCAGCTTCCGAGGTTCTGTATCGCCTGCTTGGCCTCGCTCTGATCGTTCCAGTTAACCGACTTGACAAACTTGGTCAACGCTCTCTTGTCGCGAGTAAGGTGATGACGAAACTTCCAGACCAGGTCCGTCTCCTCGGGTGATAGGACGTGTGTGGGCGAGTACGACATGATCAGGTTCAGTTCGTCGCGGACCTTTGCATTCGGCTTCAGGTCCTTGTCCAGGATTCCGTGTCTATGGGAGCTTCTGAATAGTCTCCTGTGCTTGGCCTCGGCCGGGTTGTCTCTCTGGCCCACCTCGGGGTCGTAAACCTTGATGAGTCGCGTCCCCAGTCCGTCGGAGCTCTCCCCTAAGCCGTTGATGCCCGGGCCGAAGTGGACCTCGGGCTGTCGCTGGGCGATGTTGCCCTGGGAGGCCGACAGAGGCTGCAGGGATGATATGGGTGGCGGCTCATATTCGTGGTCTGCGAAGACGACGGGAAAGTCGAACCGCGGCAGCTCGACGTTGAGTAGAAACGCGGACGGACTTGATCGTCCGTCTTTGGCATCGGCGTCGACTTCTATGCCGTCGCCGTTGACAGCGCGCTGGCGCTGGAGCATCTTCATAGAGGACTTTGCGGCCTGAAGCCCACGCTTCTCGAAGCTGCGGAAGACCATCTGATCCAACCAGTCGACGCGGGCTATCTCGCCCATCTCGTGCTTTTTAAACAATTTCTCCATTCTGTCCAGCTCCTCGGCGTCTTTGTCGAGGTGTGGCGCTTTGCCAGCCCGTGAGCCAGACGTATTTCTTGTCGCGAGCAGGGCCGGTGTCGTGGAGTTATCGGTTCCGTCGGCGTGTTTGTGTCTGTGGACGAGGCACTTCTGCCGTCCTTTTTGCACTTGGTTCTCTGTATCAAACATGGGTAAGGTGGTTCCCCCGAAGGGGATCGCATGGTCGAGAGCATGCTTGCCTCCGGTCGGTGACAGATCCCAGATGGTGATGGCCAAGCGGGCGTTGACCGGAAGCTGCTTGTATGTAATCGGGAGCTCCAGCCATTCGTTCCATCTGCCGTCACCATCATCAGCACACAGATTCTCGCTCTCTAGAACACAAGTCACCTTACTTTCTTTCCGAGCGAAACGACTTGTAAGCCGTCTGCACAGGTACAGTAAGGGGTTTCGAGCCGGCCCAGACCTGGACGGTAACGTAAAGATCGGAGAAGGGACTGTAAGGCGCGAATCAGCACACACGTATCCTCGCAGCTCCCGATGAGCTCTCACCTCGTGTTGGCCCCGACGTGTCGGAGATCAGGTCGGTCGAGTAGCGTCGAATGTTTTACTGGGGGCTCTTCGCCGTCGAGGTTCATTCTGCAAAGGTCAGCAAAGGTCAGCAGACAGCGCATCAAATAGAGAAGACGCACATCCGGATGCTGACGGGATGATCCACGTCCTTGGATCCCGCGAAGGAGAAGGGGTCCATCCTCCCGTACTCGGTCATGGGCGCGGTGCCATCGCGGGCGGGCAGTTGGGAGACATGCTTCGGTCAAAATTGAACAGCAGTGAGCCAGTGACAGTCACACCATCTCACACACAATCGATAACGTTGGATTGCTGATAGGTTCAAATTACGTAATCTCGCCATGTCAGCCCTACGAAGCCCATGTGTGACCCTTGCACAAAGAAAGGGTCCCGGACGGGCCGGACCCTCGAGCTCAGCACAAGCTATGATGCCGGCATCCGATTTACACAGCACAATCTCATATGCCATTGCATCTGATGCTATCGTCTTGTTTTCTCCATCTTCTCAGGCGACATCGCGAAAAGAAACGAGCAGATTCATGCGTGCGGACCGCGTCCAACCTCAGTCTTTGGCCTCCAGGTGCCACTTAAACACCTTGCGAAAGACGTCCTTCCCGTCGCCCTCCAGAACGTCGCCGTGACAAGGGATTATCGTGGTAAAGTCCCACTTATCTATGAGCTTGATACTCTTGTTGAGGCTGTCACGGTCATTGGACGCCATGTACCAGTTGAAGCGTCTCATCCATTTGGGATCCCCCTCTGTGCTCTGCACCGTCTGGAAGAGAGAGTCTACCACCTCGGCGAGCTTCCTGTCCTCTTCCGGCGCCTTGCTGTATTGCTCGTTTGGCGGAAGGTTGAACATGAGATCGGCTTCGATGAGAACGCGCTCCGGCTTATAGAGGAAGACAAGTTCGAGGTTAGAGTGTCCATCGACGTACTCGTAATTAAAGTCGGCGTCGAACTCGGAGCTTATGCGGACTTGTCGCTTGTTATCCTTGGTAAAGACGACGTCAAACTTTTCATCACCGATCTTGGGGTCATCTTGCTGCCCGCGCCGCTTCTCCTCCAGCCCCTCCGGCCCGATGATCTTCGCATCCGGATATTGCCTGGCCCATTCCGTAACGAAGATGTGATGCTCAAAGTCGAGGGCGACGATGTAGCCGACCTTGCCCCCCATATCAGAGACTCTGGTCTTAGTTGCCTCGGTCAAGGCGATGGGCGAGAAGATGGCGAGGCTTCCCGAGCTGAGCCTCACTGCCCCGCGTAAAGAAACTCTCTCGTCAGCCGATGCGACAGCTACCTCCTCGGAGGCTCGTTCGACATACCAAGGGTTCCACGGCCGCCAATTCTCAACTTGCCATAGCGAGAAAACGGCGCGGAGAAGGTGGTAATGTTGGGCGTGACGTTCCGAATGACCATGAGGTCCTCGGGCTTTGCCGGGATCAGCGCCGCCGACATTGCTGCTGTGGCTCCCAAGACGGAGCCGGAAGCGCGTTTGTTATTCGCGAAATGGGCGAATTGTGCCGGGCGAGGGCGTAACAGTGACGATCCGGTGCCCATCGAAGGAGAGAGGGACAGGCGCCTTTGTTATATGTGCTGATGGCGTTGAACGAATTGAGGATGGCGAAGTGTTAGCGTCTTCGATTCGCCTAAGGTATTGTCTCTGGCGCTCACGGCAGAAGCCGTTACGCTGCGTCTGGTCTGACGCAAGGGGCCAACATGCGCGTTACCGAGAGCCTAGAGACGAACTTTCAATGATGATATGATGACATCAACCTATCGCCAAAACTATACAAACTACCCTAGACCAGCATCCATCACACGATTCGATGCAGCTGCCCCTGCCACCATTTCACCACCACTGGCAACCACACGTCCATGGTTAGGGCAATGATAGGCGCCATCAGCTCGTTCGCCTCAAATAAGAGGATTGTCGGATCTACGCCTGGCACGATCCACCAAGGTCTGCCATATGTCATCTCTCTGCGCAGGTAGAATCTCGTCTGCCGGTTGGCCAACAACCAAACATGCCTCTCGGCTCGACAGGACAAGTAAGTGTGAAGCGACAGGACAAGCATCACCTGCCTCAGAGCCCGGACGATACCATCGACTTGAAACGATCTCTCGGGCTTCGCCGTTGGCTGCCAATCTTTGCCGGTGATGCGTCGCAGCAGAGGCAGCCATGAGAGGCCATGGGAGACGAAGCACGTCAGGAGCCAACGCAGCCACTGGAAGAGAAAGCCGATGAGGAGGAAAACGTCTGTCCACGCCGTATATTCTTCCCGAACCAGCACGGAAGCGATCCGTGCCGGACTACCGGCCGGTCGTTCCGTCATTCTCGGCTCATGGTGATCGCCCGTGAATACTGTGGACGTCCGGCGAAGGCTGTCGGTCAGGCTTCCGATCTCACCGTACAATGTCCGCGGCTCCGGCTCCCATGTCGCCATATCGTGGTTCCGCACCGAGTCGTGGTCCTCGTCTTCCTGAGCCTGCCGCTGCTTCAGTCGCTGCTCCAGCTGGTCCACCTTTGACTGGCTGGCTTTCAGATCACGCTCGAGACCCCGGACTTCCCATCGCGCGTCCTCGAGCTCCTTCTCGCAGTCTTGTTTTCTCTCCTCTGCTTCTATAGCTCGCGTCTGTTCGGACCAAAATCTTTGTCGCCAGTCGATGCGTTGTGAGTTGGCTGTGCATGGGCTGTCTTCCGGAGCCGGTGTGCGCCACTCGACTTGTTCAGTCCGAGGAGGAGAGTCCGCTCTTGGTGACGGCGATGCTGTCACCTCTGCTTTCACCTCTTCCTTGATATCGCGCTTCTCCTTGAGTTCGTGGTCGGCCTTTTCAGAGCTTGCCGGTTCCGTCGTGCGAGATGCCAACTTCTCTTGGAGCTCGTCATTACTTTGCTGCAGTTTGTGGTTGCACCATTCTAGCGAATGAACCTGTCTCTCGAGTTTCTCATTCTCCGCCTGGAGACTGAGGTTCTTCTGCAACGCGTCCATGGCAAAAGTCATCTCTTCGTCGTCCTCATCAATTACCGCCACCCTCGTGGGTCTCGCCGTTTCCGACTCATGGTTAGTCGTCGACCATGTGGACAGGTGGACATCGAATGTCGTAAACACCCGTGATAGCAAGGCGTGAAGGTTGAATACCATGCCGCTCCGACTTCGGCAGCCGTCTTTCTCATCTTGTTCGTCCTGACCTTGTCTCACGTCTGCCTCGGATACAGACTGCAGGGTGCTGTGGGCCGCTCGCGCCATCTTGAGGAGCTGACCCCTGACAGCCTCTTCGGGAAGCTGAGGGATGATCTGGTCCTGAGTCCAGGCCCATTCTTCGACGCAGTTTTCCAAATCTTCGAGGCTTTTTGCGAACACATCCGGGGTATGGTTGTTCTGATCGTGCGTTGTTTCGGCCTCTGTGGGTTTCGATGTCGATTCGATGGAGGGCAGTACTGTTTCGACGGTATCAGCCCTGGGTGGAGCGGTTATTGCTTCCTTTGCAGTTCCTTGCTGCGTCGGGTTGGACTTGATAGAAGAGGGCAGGCTGTTCGCCGAAGCCTTTGCTGGGTCTGAGTCTGACATGAGTGTGTCATGATGCTGATTTGTAAAGTTGGCGGGCTCTGCATCGAATTCTGCTTCCTCAACTCGTCTTGTCGACAGTCCCTGCGCTGAGGTCTGCTCGTCGGTATCGACCGGGTCCAGGATCAGGGCCAAGCCAATAGGAGCAGGTGACTCCTCAACAGAATCATCGACAGTCGAAGTCCCTGTATCAGGTCTGGCTGACTTTGAGTCGGGCGTCCGCATAGGGTTGTCTGCTGGCTCCATGTTGGGTTCGACGGTGGCACAGCTCTCGTCCTCAAGATCAGACTGCGACTGACTTTGGGACGAGTTGCTAACGCTCTGTCGGTGGTGAAGGTCGCTCGGCTCCAGCGCAAAGGGAAGCTTAGGCGGTGATGATGGGCTCTGATCTGTCGCTTCCATGTTGGCTAGGCTTTCAAGGACAGTTGTTCTCGAGACTGAGGTTGTTGCAGGTTCAGAATGGTTGAGGATATATCGGTATACTTATACATAAACATCTGTGTATATGTGCCCTCCACTCACAGGCCTGCAGCGGCGGCACCTCCTTAGCTACCGAGCAGCTTCTGTTCAGGATATACAGACTTCTTTTGTCTTCAACTGAACGCCTTTTTTTTTTCAACAACGGCCCGGCCCGGCCTCGCGCTCCGTCCCCCCCCTTTTCCCCCGACCCCCACGCCGCGGCGTTTGTACCCAGGGATGTGAACAGAGCGCGCCCCATAACGCCGTTTACAATGTCGTTGACAGAGAGAGAAAGAAAGAAGAGAGGTCGATGAATCCCTTGCACGAAGAAGCCGCCTCAGCATCACGGTCCTGTTTTCACCCCCTTATGCAAACAAAAAACAGTGACTCTTCGTTTAACACCAAGTACTTGGAACAAGCGAAAAGGGAGTGGTACGTGCCAAACGCTTAGCTGTACCAGCTTCGGGCGCCCGGACCGGCGCTGGCGGCTTCTCGTCGGTGTTCAATCATGGGTTCCGTCAGGTTGAGAGCTCGGACTATTTCGCGCCAGGTTTTCATGTCCATCGATAGTACGGCTTGGTGCTTCGACGCGCCGTGGCGGGTGGCGCCTTCGTCTTCTGCTTCTTCACGGTTCACGGGAGCTGGTTCGAGGGAGGAGGAAAGGGTCAGCGACGATGAAGATAATGATGATGGGAATGGAAGAGAAGAAAGGGAAGAAGAAGAGAAAAAGAAACTCACCTAGAGAGGGAAGGTCGCATTCGTCCATCTCAATCTCTAACCTCCCATCGCGGATGAGAAAACTGACGTAAAAGATATTCTCGATCGTCTGGGCAAAGGACCGGGGATTGACGACGAATCTCATGAGGTCGAGACCTCCCGTACTGCGGAGGCCATGCTGATGCATTATGCGCGTCTTTTCCGCGTCGTCCATGTCGTCTTCTATCAGCTCGGCAACAATCTCCTGGGTATCGCTTTGTATCGTCTGAAGCTGCTGCAGAATCTTGCTGCAGATGGCGGTCAGGTCGTTCTCCTTGTGGGCGAGATCCTCGACGCTGAGGACCTCAGGCCTCGTCTCCGTCAGGTTGTTGGGGCGAAAGGGAGCGCTCCGCTTGGCGATCTTGCGCGCCTTCTTCTCCACCGATAGCGGTCCGAGGAGGAATCCGGGAAGTGCCGGTCGACGGATGTACGGTAGACAGGCGAAACGTCCGAGATGGGACCAGTTCATCATGTCTCCATCATCGCCGATGTCGTCAGGGTCTGCGCCGGAAGCGCGAGGCGCGCTGCGACGCTGCCTCTGGGTGCTCGATAGCTCGGGGGCTTCGCTGTCGGCGATGCCGGCGCCGTTCCTCATGTACGAGATGCACTTTGAGACGAGCTCGTCCGGGTCGATGCCCTGCGACAGGCTGCCCTGTGTCAGGCGCAGGGCTTTCCGATACGACAGGTCTGTAGTGCTGACGAGGAGGCGCGAGTCGATGGTGGCCTCGGTCGTCTGGCGCAGCTTCTTGGATAGCTCGTCGGCCTTGAGGATGGTCTCGTGTAAGCCGTTGGAGTCGGAGCCAAGATACTCGTCACCCTTTTCGGTAAGGTCGCGCATCAGGTCGCGATAGCTCCTCTGGACGGTGCGGCGCTCCTCCAGAGGCTGATCCGGATCGTAGATGTCTTCGTCCATCCCGTGATTGCTCGCCTCCGACGAAGATTGACGCCGCCGGCGGCTTGGCTGGCCATTTGTGCCGGCATCGGTGCGTTTCCTCTTGGACCCTTCAGAGGGACCATGTCTCATCGATGAGCCGTCGTAGGAAGCGTCGTCATCGGACGATTGCTGAACACGCGTGGGCATGACGAACACGCGTCGCCGTCTGTTGGCGACGATGTATGTACGGTGTCTGTGACACAGTGAATTGGCTCTAATGCGGCGTCACACCTCCTCCGAGTTGGTCTTCGATAGCACGACGACGCGTCCGATTCGCGTCGTTGACGCCCGAAGAGAAGACTTGTTAGTGAGCACGTGCCCGCTGGTTATCGTTTCGCTCTGTGTGTGTGGAGGCTCTCCACTCTCCAACGACGCGGCGCGCCACCAAGGCTAAGCCGAAGATGGTTAGCATCTATGATCCCATCATCGTGGCGCTTCCCCGCTTCCACGTGACCCTCTTCTATCAAGGCCGGCGCTGATGAGGCTAGAACTCCTACGGATAGGGCTCCCCCTAATTTCGGAGGTAGAGGAGGTGGAAGACTACCTAGTACCTAGGAGCGGTATCCGTATCCGTACCTGGCATCGGGAGACTTTCCCATCCTTTCCGTGCACATAAAGGCCTGCTCTTCTTTATCCCTTCTCGACCGTTTTGGCGCTGTTTGACATTCCTCGGAAGGCAATCCTTTGTCCGGTTTGTCCCGGCATAAGCCGATGTAACTGCCTTTGCCCTGGCCTTTCCCTTCCATTCGCAAGGATCTAGACTTCCTCCTGACCATCTATGTACACGGTGAACTTGTCATCTGAAAATCCCTCCGTCATCGGCCCCAAAGGCTCTAGGTAGGGGGGCGACGGCGTTGACGGGTGACGAGTGCCCAGCCATGAAGCGTAACACTAAAAATCTAAATAGAGACGAATACGAGCCCTTCTTTGCTGACCTGACCGACAGTCAATGATTCATTCACCTAGACAATCTCTCGGTGTGTTGGCCTTGCTTTTTCCTGCTCAGGATGGCAAAAGTCGAGAGCCCAACAAAAACAAAAAAACAGCCTTGTTTGCATCCTTCCAAGCCTCACCACAGGATGTACATATGTATGTATGTACATGTCACATGGTGTGTTCGTGTGTGTGTTCGTGTGTGTGTGGTTGTTTGTGGTTGTGTGTGGTTGTGTACATACATACCTACATCTCTGCCCGAGACACGCATACCCTTCTCATGGGGCCCCCGACCTCTCATCCCCGAGGTTGGCTGCAGGCACGAATGTCCGTACAATGACAGCCGAGACGCTCATTGAAGAAAAAAAACCCCTTTTCGAATCATCGATTTTCATCGTTTCCACTTGACGCAAGGGGGATTTGGCTTCATGCCCTCCTCCCCTTTTCTCCTCATCCTCCTCCTCCACTCCTCCACTCCTCCACTCCCCCCTTTTTCTCCGGAACACGGGGCCTACTAAAATAATAAGGTGGGAGGATAGTCGCAACGCTAACGCCTGGATGCTTCCGCCGTGGAGCAAGTCTATAGACAAAGTTAGAATTAGAGCCCGTACATACATACGCCTCTCATCATGTCTCGCAACGACTTGTCTCTCTCACGAATCGGATCTGAGACGAGCGTTCTCATGACTGACCTTGATGAGATCTCTATCAGATTCAGAGCTGCCAACCTGTTACTGAATAGATGATACTGTTAGACTCAGCCTCTTCCAAGCCCATTACCTGTAGTAGTAATGATTCGCGCCTCGTGCACTGTGCCCTATCCTTTCTCCTTACGATGCTCAACAAGAAGAGCCACTCGATCGAGTCTAGCTCGGGCGCCCAGTCTTATGGCCCATCATCGCCATCGCCTTTTTCTTTTCCATGGCTTCCGCCTTGCTCATCCTCCACGCGCCCTCTCGGCTGCTTGCCCGTCCGATAGTTGAACGCACGTCCTCTTAACATGCTGTGCATCCATCAACAGTGGTACGTCTACGGATACATCTGTTGACGCCTCCCCTCCCCCCCCTTTGGAGTGAGCGGCCGGTGTAACCGTGGCAGCCCCCCCCGCCTCTCCCCTTTCCACACTCACCCCTCCCCCCCCTTTTAGGCTTCTGTCGTCTTTCTGCTGGTCTGCGTCGCTGTCATCGTCGTCGTCATCATCATCATCATAATCATAATCAATCTTAAAGACGTCCTCTCATCAACACGTTATATATACAGATGCTCCGCTCCCTCGCGGCCTTCCGTCCAGCTCGTGATCCCGACCCCGGCTCCGTTCGTTGTCCGCCATGACGGGAGCCGTATTGATCTCGCGCTATAGCGCCGATGACCTCGAGACGGCGTCGATGCACTCGATACACTCGACTGCTCCCTCGTATGGTAAGAGCCAACTCCCCTATCTTCTTCTCCAGCTCTTTCCCCCCACAAGTCCTCCTCCCCTCGGCGCAAGCTGACCGGGCTCTATTGTACAGTCTCGGATGCTCCGTCTTACCACTCTAATCCCCCGTACCCCGATTCGGCTCCGGCCTATGCCCCGACTGCTTCCCCAACCTCACCGGCCTTTCCCCGACCTATGCTTGATGCTGCTCTTCCATCGCCCGATGCCATCCGTCCGCGGTCCGTCGGCCTCCCGCCCATCCCTCCGGCCATGCCCCGGAGCGCCGTCTCCGTTCACAACTTCCGCCTCCCTACGTGGTCGGCTAACAACGCTCCGGCCGCCCGCCACTATCGGAACGTGGCAGAGCGACGCATCTCTGACGGCCGATACAACGTGACCGAAACGATTCGTCGCCCAGCCGTCGGAGGTAGCAGGTCCGCGCCGTCGCCCGACAACGGCGAAGCCTCTACCCCGCAGACCAGGCCCTTGGAGGACCCATATCTAGTCGGAGAGGTGGCCGCTGCCCAGGCCCGTCGCGAGAGGCTTGCTCGCGAGGAGGGTGACGATATTCTCATCCGAGAGGACAGACAGTGGGACTGGCTGCTCGGTATGCTGTGATGATCATCAAGGTTGCTGGAGATGCTGACGCACATCTGCCTTAGCCCACATGAAGGTCTGTGACGAGCGCCAGAGGAATTTGACCAAATTTCGCCAAAACGTCGATACCCACCAGCGAAAGACGCTATTGCACCGCATCGGCGGAAGACTGCTCCCCTCGACTTTGATCTAACCCGAACCCTTCTCCTATTCTCTTGCATCGCCTGCGACAGGCATCAGCATCCCATCATCATGAATCGCATATAAGGGCCGAATTATGTAGTCGAGTTTGGAGAATTGCGATTCGCACATGTGATTGGAGAAGCCTCTAGCGGCACTGGAGCTCATGTCTGAAGACGCCTGCCACTGAGCCACATCTAACCGTTATGAATATACATGTTCCACAACGCCCGCATCCTAAGTGACTTGACCGCGAATTTGTTTGACAACGATTTGTGACTCAACAATCATCATCCTTTGCTTCGCGAGTTGAGAAGAAGTGCAACGATGAGGCTAGAGAATCGTCAGCCCTCCCTTCGACGGGCACGCGCAACCCAGACTTACCCGTAGAGACCCAAAACCTCGCCAAAGATGAGAATGAGAACCATGCCAACGAATATCCTCGACTGCTGCATAAAGGCGCGGACGCCCGTGTCACCGACAATGCCGATGCAGTATCCGGCCGCGAGGCCCGTCATGCCGACGGCGGTGCCACACGCGAGATGCATAAAGCCTCTAAAAACTGGTCAATCCGTCGTTTTCCGCACGCTGATTGGGTTCTCGATGGGCGACGTACGAGAAAAGCGCGTAGCTTTCGTTGCCCGGAGGTGACAAGTCTTGGGCGATGAGGACCGATATGACGAGCGAGTAGACGGCGATGATACCCGACATGACGACAGGAATCAGGCACTAACGACCATCTGTCAGCGAAGACGACTGCGTGAAGGATCGGCGCCTCGTTGTCACCTTCATGATCAGATCCGGGCGGAAGGTACCGACACCCGCGATGCCGATGCCGGATTTGGCGGTACCGTAGGCGGCACCGATGGCTGTCACCCATCAGCATCTCGGCGTGCCGGTCACCGAGAGGAGGAGAAGGGGAGGGGGGAAAGGCTTACAGCCGAAGACCATGGCGGCCGCTATGCCAGCCTGGCGAGCGACACATCAGCCCCGCCGAGAACGTCTCGTCGCCGTGAGTTGAGTTGCAGACTCACCATGCCTATGAAGGGCGCGAACTTTGGTGCCAGCTCTGACTCCATGTTGAAGGCGAGCGGGAAGCTATGGCTGCTGTGAGCCGCGGTTGACGTTGGAATTCGAATGACGAGACTCAAGAGCTCTCAAGCCTCAGTGCCTCAGGGTGATTTCCGTAAAGTCACGTGTCCTAAAGGGTGGCTTTGACTGCTGACAAATGGAGAACTTGCCCCTTGGGCCTTGACTGACTCCCGCTCTCCCTCTTCACGGAACTCTTCTCTTGAACACTCCCGCTTGACTTTACACTACTGAGTACGCATACTGACCGGCAAATTTGATTCAATGGCAAAGCCAAGGCGAACGGATAATGTGCGGAGAATTGATCACAGCTGTATCACAAGGAAGACGTCTAGGCGGTTTACGAAGCCCACATATAGCAAGCTCTCCTTGGCGAATGTAAAGATGGGGCGAATGTAAAGATGGGACGCGAGTCAAGATAAGTCAAAGGATGCAGGCGTGGACACTACTGCATCTCATAGTCTTTGACAAAGACCTCGGTAGGCAGACGAGGGTTTGCGAACGATGACGATGCTGGCTGGCATAGCTTGATCAAAATTGAGGTATACGTACGAGGCAGACCGTCACTGTAGCCGCCGTACGGACGGGTTCTTTAGAAAAACAGCCAACATCCGGCATTGCCAGCTGATATTGCTAAGGCTGCTGCTGCCTATCAAATCATACTTGCGAGGGTTTCTACGCGGATAGGTGATAGGTACTACCTAGCGCAAATCGGTAAACGATCGGGATCAAGTGACGAAGAACAGTCTACTAACATGTATCGAATCCTACGGACATGCTCGTGTCATCGAAAGCCAGTAAGACTATGGGAGAACTGAGAAGGGACTCGACAGCTGCCAGATGCTGTCGAATGATGCGAAGAGAGAAGCCGCGAAGGTCAGGCCGGGAGCTGTCATAGAGAATTGGGTCAGAGAATAGGGACTGCCCCGGCATAAAAAGGGGAGCACTTCGCCAGTCAGGGGGAAGATGGAGAGACGGGTGGGCTAGGTCACCGTAACAGCAGTCGGCTGAGAGTGGGGGAGCCTGCCGTTTTAGCTGGCCAATCACGACACAGGAATAGAGTAAGTAGTCGGCTTGTATCTTCATGACTCAGGAACGTGTTCTAACGGCTCAAGTGCCACTTCCGGGACGCGTTGACTGGAGCACCCCCACTCTGGCAGGTTGTACTCATCAGTATTCCTTTCAGCTTCTTTACCGTGCACGGTACTTCCGGACACTCCTCTTTGTCCACGCGTGGATCGCGCCTCAAAAAACGACAGTACTTTATCAATACTTGCTCTCCTCTTCCGCTTCCCCTCGTGATAGCAAGTACAGCACCTATTTCCCAGCCTCTGGCTCTCGCCCAATTCGCGCGCTTCTTCTCTCCGTCGCTACCATCCGCGGGCGACGCAACAATCCCCGCCAGCAGGCTTATCTCGCTCTCCCCGATCTCTCGTCATCTCCCTCTCGACGGGCCTCTTGCTCTCAGCTGGCCGCACGCTCTCTCTTGGTTTCCCGGTGCGTGTCCGACGTTTCCTGCGCCGGGCCGACGAGGCTGGCGCGAACCCGCGTCTTCTCCATCTCCTTTCGTCCCATCTTCGAACAGCTACTGATGCGCCCGCTAGGCTCTTCATCTCGACTATCTCTGCGCTCGAGATTGATAGAAAGAGGGAGACATAAGTCGCCATGTTGCCTGCGAAAGGAAGAAGCCTCCCTTCCCGGATTAACCCGCTTATGCTCGAGCCTGTGCCTGACTGTTAATGCATACCCCCCCCTTCTATGTCGCCGCAGCCAGCTGACACGGCGACAGATGCGGAGCTCGTTGCGCGACGGCGCTTGAATCAAACCCAGCTCACCCATAAGATCGTGGGCGGCAGCGAGGCCGCTACCGGCACCTTGGGTGCGCTCGACTACGCCCATCTCCGCGCGCCTCTGCCCAAGGGAATCATCTCCGGCGTTTTCAAGATGAATCCCAGTCCGTCTAGCTACTTCCTCATGCGCCGCAGCTACGATGGCTTCATCTCCGCCACCGGGATGTTTAAGGCCACTTTCCCTTACGCCGAGGCTGCCGAGGAGGAGGCCGAACGACAGTACATCAAGTCGCTTCCTCAAACAGATTCTGAAGAGCTGGCGGGCAGCATCTGGATTCCCCCAGAGCAGGCTCTCGCCTTGGCCGAAGAGTACAAGGTCGGCATCTGGATTCAGGCCCTTCTGGATCCTGCCAAAATTGTCTCCTCCAACCCTACCAAGAAGATCGCCGCGCCTCCCAAGTTCGAACCGTCCAAGGAAGAGGCGCCTGTCGTCCCGCTGACGCCACCTACTCTGCCTCGCACCCGCGGCCGCAGCCCCGTCAAGGGCCGTAAGCGCGCGGCCGTGCCAACGAGGAAGCGCGCTGCGAAGGCAAAGGCCGAAACCGTCGAGGACAAGGCGAACGAGGAGACGATGGAGAGTGAAAAGGATGACGCCGCCACCTTGAACATATCGGCCTTCGAACCAGCCGTCATTTTGGAACCCCATCTTGAGTTCAAGGTTCCCGCCGACGAGGCCTCTGTGGCCGTCAACGGCATCGACACGGAGCAGGCCATCTCCGAGTTGGATGAAGTACTGCCAACCGCGGGAGAACCGCCCTCGGCTGATGAAATCGCCAAGATGATGCAAGCCGCCGAGGACATGGTCAAGCAGGAGAGAGACGCGGCCCTGATGGACGGCAGCCCGAACGACGGTAACCCTGAAGTCGATCAGGCCAAGCCGCTTGTCAAGAAGAGCAAGCGCAAGGCGGCCGACATCTCCGTGTCCGACAAGGACGCGGAAAACGAGGCGGTGGAAAGGGACGAGCAGGCACCGGCTAAGAGGGCCAGAACCGAGGTGGAGCAACAACGGAGCAGAGTCAAGCGCAGGGCCCTAGTTGGCTTCAGTGCCACTGTGGCAGTAGGGTAAGTTATTGCTGTCATGACGAAGATTCCGCCACAGAGAAGTAGAGCTGACATTGTGCTGTTAAAGTGCCATACTTCCGTTTCTTGTCAATCTGCTATGATCTCGGTTGTGAGAGTTGTTGTCTCGAGCTTTGGAATACCCCCCCTTTCCCCTCTTTCCCCCCCTTTTTTCCCTTTTCTTTTTCCACCCGCCAAATAAGGCCTTGGGTTTGGCCGATTGTCTTGATCGCAAGGAAGACCGAGAGCCTTTTTTTCGTGTTATGTAGTGTCGAGCTTGGGAGGTTCTATCCATCCCGTCCAGCTCTGCTACGGCAGGTCGACCTGGTCTTGCCAAAGGCCTAGACGATGGGCACCTGCGCTCGCTCTCTATTTAGAATAAACACTGGGCTTTAATAGCGATCTGAGAGGGAGCAGACTGTCTATCGGAGTAAGGACGACGGTGTTTCTGTTCTGTCTGAGTCGCAAGAGCGGCTGCCGAGAGGATCGGGGGGTGAGGGAGAAGTTTGGGTACGGCATATTGAAAGCAGCACATTTTCAATAAGGAATACAGACCCCGGGGTTTCGAACCTACTTGACTAGGTCGAGTGATGACTTGCCATGACGCTGTAGAATCCGGATGCATGTCTCTACGTCAATGTCTCATAGGCACCTAGTCACGGATCTTGCCGAGTGGCTCATCCTCCCAGGGACGATGGTGAGCGAAGCTTCCGACCCCTGAAGCAAAGGGTTGCTCAGCCACTTTAAAGCCTTTTCGGTATGCACTGATGGACAGCCATGACTACTGGCAGTTCTGACTTTTTCGCGTCTTTCTACATATCGTTCCGGCCGCCTGTGTGTAGTTTTCGAATGCAGGTCAAGCCCAGATTTTTTGCTGTATACTTTATATAACATAATTGTGAGACATTCCTCAACGAACAACAGAGCTCCCGTAGCTCAGTTGGTTAGAGCGTCGTACTAATACGGTAAATATTGGTAATGCGAAGGCCACAGGTTCGAGCCCTGTCGGGAGCACGCTTAATCTTTTGCGTTTTTTTGCACTTTTTTCTCCCTGCGTCGACTTCTACTATCCACTTTCTCTTTTTCCTCTCTACTAGCTAGTACCTAGGTGCGGATAGGGACTGTCGAAGCAGGTGTAATGTTTTGCGTTATCACGACTCTTACACATATGTATACCCGTACGTCTTAGGCTCGTGTCTCGCCTATAGCTTTGGAGCGTCGCACGAATCCTCTAGGATGAATGTTATCGATCTCCGTAAACGTTATCGACATTTCACTCAAGGACTGAGTCTTATCAAGGAACCGTGGGTGCATATTTTCCTTTTGCCCAACCTACTAGCACATGTAGCGTCGACGCCGTCTCCTCTGGAGGTTCGCAAGCACATGAATTACATAGATCAGTGAAGACGTGAGAATAGCGATGGCTTCCTCACGCCTCAGACACAAGCAGTGCCTGCGTAGCGAAGCCGGCTCATATCCTACACGCTGAGTAGTCTCTCAAACTAAGGATGGCAGGACTTGGCAGACGAGATGATCGGCGATGATGAATCCTTCAGACAGATTACGGATACAAACGTACATACATACATGTCATAAACCGGCAGCAGATAAGCTATCTAGATATCCAAACTACCTATCCGTACTTCAACAATCTTGTCACACAATAATGCTGAAAGTCGTCAGCATGCATGATAACGCAAACCTTTATGGTGGCTAATAAGGCCGGTAGATCCTTAATAGGCAGTAGGTAGCCAACCACCGTCGCTACGTCTCATCCGAGACCGAACGAGATCATATCGTCTTCTTACTCGTCGATAGGACGAAAGACACGATAGGAAAACACGATGATGGTCAAGTCACAGTTCAGTCGCTGGTCCGAGAGGCTGGCCGTCGAATCGGTGCCGTCAAGAGAGCTGATGGTATGTTATGGGTGCTCTCGATCATCTATGAAGCTTCCATCTTCGCTGACGTGCCCAGCTCAGCAATCATGACCTCGAGCCTGTCGAGCGGCGGCGACGCCAATGGGGAGCCTGGAACTTCGTTGGCTTCTGGGTGGCCGACTCGTTCAACATCAACACATGGATGATCTCGTCGTCGATGATCATGGCTGGTCTTTCGTGGTGGCAGGCTTGGATCTGCATCTGGATCGGATACTTCATCTCCTCGGCCTTGATCGTCTTGACTGGCAGGATTGGGGCCGTCTATCACATCGGCTTCCCCGTCGCCAATCGCGCCTCGTTTGGCATTTGGGGTAGCTTATGGCCCGTCTTCAACCGTGCGGCTATGGGTGAGCACCAAGCTGTGTATAAAACTTGTCCAGGAATTGCTCTCGGCTGACTTTCGTGACATGAAGCTTGCGTCTGGTGAGCAAGACTCTTCTCGCCTTCATCTGATCGGTCTGGACATCGTGCTGAGAAAGAACAATGAAAATAGGTACGGTTTGCAGTGTTACATCGGAGGCCAGGTCGTCTACTTGATGATACGATCCATGTCCAAGTCGTGGGACAGGAGCCGGATGAGCGGCCCTTTCGAGAGGGGCGTTACCAGCACTCCCGAGTTCGTGTCCTTCGTCATCTTCTGGCTCTGCTCTTTGCCGGCCCTCTGGTTCCCCGTCCACAAGATCCGTCACCTCTTCACCGTCAAGGCCTACGTCGTACCCCCTGCCGCCGTCGCCTTTCTCGTCTGGGCCGTCGTCCGTGCCGGAGGCGTCGGGCCCATCCTCGGGCAGCCGAGCTCGATAGGCGGCAGCGAGCTGGCGTGGGAGATGGTCCGGGGCATCATGGCGTCCATTGCCAACTTTTCGACTCTCATCATCAACGACTGCGACTTTACGCGTTTTGCGCGCAGACCCGTCGACGCCTTGTGGTCACAGTTTTTGGGCATCCCGATTTGCTTCGCTGTCACGTCCTTTATCGGCATCGTCGTCTCGTCGTCGTCGACCATCATCTACGGCGAGTCGATATGGAATCCGGTCGATCTCCTGGGACGTTTTCTCGACGACGGAGGCGCCGCTCAGCGTTTTGGCGTCTTCGTCATCGCCTTGGCCTTCGCCCTTGCTCAGCTGGGTACCAACATCGCGGCCAACTCGGTCTCGGCCGGGTCTGATCTGACGGCCCTGCTGCCGCGCTACATCAACATCCGTCGGGGCGGCTACCTGTGTGCCGTCATCGGCCTGGTCATGTGCCCCTATAATCTGGTGACGAGCGCCAACCGATTCGTCACTTACCTGTCGGCTTATAGCGTCTTTCTCAGCTCCATTGCCGGCGTCATCATCACAGACTACTACATCGTCCGAAGAGGCTTCCTCGTCGTCGGTAACCTGTACCACGCTCGTCACTCGGGACCTTACTTTTACACCTGGGGCGTGAACTTCCGCGCCTACGTCGCCTACATAGCCGGCATCCTCATCAACGTCGTCGGTTTCGCTGGTGCCGTCGGCCACCAGGTTCCCGAAGCGGCGACTTATCTCTACCGCTTGGATTTCTTCTGCGGCCTCTTCGTATCGTCTGCCGTGTACTGGGCGCTTTGTCGTCTGTTTCCCGTCCCGGCTACGAGCAAGCATTGGATGGAGGTATGCGACGCCATTGACGATGGAGAGGTTATGGAGGAGGGGAGTCGTAGCCATTCTAGGGAGGATGTGGTCGAGGAGGGTAAACATCGTGCCTGTATGTCGGAGGAGATGTCGCATGAGTGAGAGTCGGCAATGCTGAAGATCGAAATGAAGATTTGGATGAGGTTTGATGCAGACTGCTGTCAACTGAGAGAGAGTCTTTCTCGAGTACCTCTTCGCAGATTTCAGTGGGACCGCAATCAGACCATGCTCAATCGCGGGCTGGGAAGATGTATCGGTAATGTGAAGCCGAAAGAGAGCACCGAGGTCATTGCGATGAGGAAAAGTTTAGGTAGATAGATATTTGCTTTTTTGAGTTTACGCTTCTTATACGCTATTTGCAGCTTGCCTTCCAATCAAGGGTACAGACCCACTCCATTAGGAGAATGAGATGCGAGACAAGCCCCGGTGGCTTAGTGGTATAGCGTGTCACTAGTAATGACAAGATCATCAGTTCGATTCTGGTTCGGGGCAGCAATTTTTTTGTCTTCAGACACTTGCCTGTCTTTTTTCCATTTGCTCCTTGATGCCGTCACTGTTCACATATTCATTTCAGTTCGCGTTATTTCTTCTTCGTCTTCGATTTTGTGATTCACTTGTCAGCTTTTGCCAGTTTATCAAGTTTCATGCTCAGTCAATCAGCAGATGTCTCTGTATGACTTTGAAGTTTCTCCAAGACATCTGTTAACGATGCATGGTTGATAGACTTTGTTTCTCTCTAGTTCTTCGACAACATGTGTGTCTGTGTATGTATGTATGTACTGCTTCTACCTTGACTTTCAATATACATACGATCACAGCTGAGGCGTCCATTTCTGCTGTGCGTGTCAATGCAAGTCTTCTAAAAGAACTACCGATTTCCTACTACAGCTAGGTGCCAGATCCTAGCTACCGCTTTAGCTCCCCGAACGGTGCCCTTGGCGAGTTGTTGAAGCTGTAGACGAGCGGCCTAGGGTAGCTTGCGCACACTTTTTTTTTTCTTTTTTTTCTTGGTTCGCGATGCATGTGAGTGATGAGAAGGACTTTCATTATGGTGAAAGCAAGTCACGTCAAGTTTTAGTTGATGCTCCTTTTGACCATTACCGATTGTAGTGATGCATGCACTCAGCCGGCGGTATCCGTAGACAGTTGGACATGAATAGCCTATAGGCTACACTCCTAGGCGCGAACAGTTCGACTGCAGTGGAAGCTGAAAGGAGATACGGCTGGCAGCTGCCGCCCCTCAATTTTTCCTTACTAGACGACCTCCCCCCCTCCCCCACTCCCCCCCCCCCCCTATGCTCATCCCTCCCCCCCACCCTAAAATACACCTACGGGTACCCTGTATCATCAAACCCTCCTCCATCAAGGCATCGCACCCTTCGCCGGCTTCGACCTCTTCAACGCGAAGCTGGCCGCGTTTCGACAGCGCCTCTACCGCTCTCATCTGCATCTCCTTCCGTAGCCATGGAGGAATCGCTCGCGCAGCTCCTCGCAAACACGCAGCTGCCCGATCAGGCACCTCGCAAGCAGGCCGAGATCGAGCTCAAACGCGCCGAGGCAAACCCGGCTTTTCCAGTTTGCCTCGCCAACATCGCTTCTCACGCGTCCGTCTCCTCGGCCGTTCGACAGGCGGCCTTGACGACGCTGCGACAGTTCATCGAAAGGAACTGGCCCGGTGACCATGCAGATGACGAACCGCTCGTCGCCATCTCTGATGAGGCCAGAGCCTTGCTCAAAACCTCCTTGCTCGACTTGGCCCTTGGCCTAGATGAGGACCGCAAGGTCAAAATATCTGCTAGGTGCGTCATCTTCATCTCCATCTCCATCTTTCCTTCTTACCTCCCCCGTAATTCATGTGCTAACGAGTTCCCTATCTATCTAGCTATACCGTCGGGAAAATTGCCATCTATGATTTCCCCGATCAGTGGCCGAACCTGCTCCCGACCGTCCTCGGCGTCATGCCTTCGGGCACCGACTCTCAGCTGCACGGCGCTCTACGTGTGTTGGGAGACCTCGTCGAAGAGAGCCTGAGCGAGGACCAGTTCTTCTCCATGGCCCGGGACATTGCCGACGCCCTGACCCGCGTTGCCCTCGACTCCTCGCGGAGAGCGACGCTGCGAGCCCTTGCCGTTTCTGTTTTCCGCGGATGCATCGAGCTCATGAACATGATCAAGGACAGCCACGCGCAGCAAGTGGAGGCTTTCGCCAAGCACCTGCTCGAGGGAGACTCCGGCTCTCCCGCTTGGATCCCCTTCTTCATCAGCATCATCCAGGAGCGCCTGCCGCTCGCCGACTTGAGCGCGGGCCAGCCCGAAGCTTGGAACAGCATCATCGCCCTCAAGCTGCAAGTCATCAAGACGCTCATCCGACTCAGGCGCGGCTTCGCCGGTCTGCTGTCTCCCCACAGCACCACCTTGTTCAGCGCCGTCTGGGACGAGCTTTCCAACATGCAGGAGCCTCACAACCAGCTTTACATCCACGCCAACGCCCAGGGCCGGCTGGAGGACTCGGACAATCTGCCCTACACGCTCGACTTTCTCGTGCTCGAGGAAATCGACTTCTTGAATCAGTGCTTCCGCGCGCCTCGCGTCAAGGCCGAGCTCGACTCGCAGCTGCAGGCTCACGCGTCGGCTCAAGACGTGCCGTGGATGGCGCAGATCATGACGATGCTCGTCAACTACGCGCAAGTGACGCGCGAGGAGGAAGAGCTGTGGGACATAGATTGTTCCCTCTACTTGGCCGAGGAGACGTCGGTGACGGCCAACTACACGCAGCGGACGGCCGCCGGCGACCTGCTCATTAAGATGGGGGAGTGGTTCGACCAAAAGGCCATCGACGGCCTGTTCGGCTGCACGAGAGCGCTCTTCCCGGGCGATGACTCGACGTGGCGGCGGCAAGAGGCGGTGCTGTACCTGTTCGTCATGCTCCTGAGCGACCTGCAAGACCTCGGCAAGACCATCTCGGAGCCCGTCGCGGTCGAATACTACAGGCTGGTGGACCACGCCATCGCAAAGGCCGACAAGCCGTTGCTGCGCGCCAGGGGCTACCTGGTCGCCGGCATGCTGGGGCAGTGCTTCCCGCTCCCGTCGATCCAACCGAGCCCGACGAGCGCGCCGGTGCCGCTGCTGGACCACATGATCAAGGCCATCACCTGCGAGGAGTCGGACGTGGTGCAGGTTGCCTGCGTCAAGGCGGTCGAGGGCCTGGTCAGCGCCGAGAGGGTGGGCCTCGACAAGCAGGCGCCCGTCATCCTCGCCATCCAATCCTACATGAACAGCAAAGACCCGTCCGACATGGAGGAGGCGGACGAGCTGATCGTCACCCTGGCCGAGGCGCTGAAGGCGGCCATCCTGATGAACACCAAGGTGGCCCTCTCCGGCGAGGTCCAGCCGGTCGACATGCTGTTCATGCTGGCCAAGCTCGGGGCCAGCAACTTCCAGGTGACGATGCTGGTGACGGAGGCTTTCGAGGCCATCGTCAAGGCGCTGTCGAGCGGGCCCTCGTTCGGGGCGCTCTGCGCCAAGACGCTGCCGACGCTGACGGGCGCCTTCGACGTGGCGAACCTGACCGAGGACAACCCGCTGGTGACGGTGGCGACGGAGCTGCTGGCGGTGCTGGCCGAGCACGGGTCGGAGCCCCTGCCGCAGGGCTTCGTGGCGGCCACCTTCCCGAAGCTGAACCGGCTGCTGATGGAGTCGAGCGAGGGCGAGGTGCTCCGACCCGGGTCCGAGACGGTCAAGTGGATCCTGATGCACGACCACCAGCAGGTGTTTGGCTGGCAGGACGCCAACGGGGTGTCGGGGCTGGAGGTGTGCCTGCGCATCATCGACCGGCTGCTGAAGCCGGAGATTGAGGACAACTCGGCCTCCGAGGTGGGCGGTCTGGCGGCGGAGCTGGTGGAGAAGGCCGGACAGCAGCGGCTGGGACCGTATCTTCCGCAGCTGCTGGAGGCGGTGGCGACGCGCGTCGACACGGCGCAGGCGGCGGCCTTTATCCAGTCGCTGATCTTGGTGTTTGCGCGGCTGTCCCTGACGGGGGCGCAGGACGTGGTCGAGTTTCTCAGCCAGCTGCAGATCAACGGCCAGAGCGGGCTCCAGATTGTGCTCGCCAAGTGGCTCGAGAACTCGATCAGCTTTGCGGGTTACGACGAGATCCGGCAGAAGTGAGTCTTTTTTTCTTTCTTCTCCTCCTCCTCCTCCTCCTCCTCCTCCTCCTCCTCCTCTTCCCCTATCATTTGCTAACGATGGAGACCAGCGTCATCGCCCTGTCCAAGCTCTACTCGCTCAACGACGTCCGACTCGCGCAGATCATGGTCAAGGGTGATCTGATCGTGGGAGGCGACGACGGACGGATCAAGACGCGATCGCGCGCGAAGCAGAGTTGGTTCATCCGCCTCGGCCTGATCGAGCCGGAGAAGACTGACGAGACGGACACAGACCCGGACCAGTACACGACGATACCGGCGACGCTCAAGATAGTCAAGGTGCTGATCGAGGAGCTGCTTTCGGCGTCCGGGGCTTCGGCGGCGGCCAACGCGGCTTCGGCGGCGGTGGCGGCCTCCAACGCGGACGGCGAGGCCGGGGCTGACGAGGACGGGTGGGAGGACGAGGACGACGACCACCTGGTGGACCTGAGCATCGCGGCGATGGGGCCGGAGCTGATGATGTTTGGCGACATCGGCGGGACCGGTGGCGGCAGCGGCGGGCGGCGACAGCGCGACGACGAGACGCAGGCCTTCCTGACCGACTTCTTCATGCGGTGCGCGCGGGAGAACGTGGCCGGCTTCCAGGATTGGTACGGCATGTTGACGGAGGACGAGAAGGCCAAGCTCAACGAGCTGGCCAACGGGCAGTGAGGAGTGGTTTAAAAAGGGGTCGAGATGGAGTTGAGGGAGTCAGGAAGGGGCGTTTTGTGATATACAATTCCCCCCCCCTTTCACTACTTGCTCTCTCTCTTCCCCCTTTTCTTGTTTTTAACCCCCGCATTGTTTTTTTTTTCTTTTCTTTTTTTTTTTGCTTGCTCTTGCGATTTGAACTGTTCGTTCTCGTCTGTTCTCTACAGATATGTTTTGCTCCCCTTTCGATCTCGGCCAGAGAGTTCGGTGGGAAAAGAAGAAGAAGAAAACCCTCTATGTAGAAAGGGATGAAGGGAAAGGAAAAAAGCTTGGGCAGATGAATACCCATGAATGTTAATTAATTTAGATGGCGATAGGATGAATGAATCCAAGCTGAGGCTGAGAACTGCCATTGTGTGCTGAGTTGCAGTACGTAGGTAGATACCTAGATATATATATATATCCGTATGCGCGGGCATGTGCATGATCGTGAGAAATATATATATATATGAGATGAGATGAAATGATATGAAATGATATGAGGTGATATGATATGATACGATATGCGTACGTAAAAAGTGATGGGAAGACACGACCTTTTTCGACACCCTCCATATCAGCATGTAAGAAACGTTGGTATAGTTACAATTTATGGACGTTGAGAGAATACATATGTACATCCTCCGTAGACGAGACGGAAAAGTAGGATATGAGTGAAGAAGAGAAGAGGGGAGAGACTGCATAGGAGAAAAAAAAAGGGGAGAGGGAAAGCAAAGGGAAAAAAAAGCAGCTGGGCAGCCAGCCAGCTAGATGATGCCACCACCACCAACACCACCGGGCCCAAAGGAATTCCCACCAGGCCCAAAGGGATTACGACGACCGCCGTGGGGCGGCGGGAACCTGGGACCAGCCCCAGGACCGACGGGGTCCCAGCGGGCTCCGGGGGGAATCTGCGGATCGAAGCCGTCGGGACCGGGGTTCGGACCGAATAGGGGATCGTCAAAGGTGGGGTGCATGCCGGCCGAGGGCGGGCCGAAAGAAGGACGGAGAGGGTCGCGGGGGCCGAGGCCGGCGGGGTACAGGTCGTCGTGGCCTATGGAGAAGGGGGAGCGACCATCTGGCAGGACGAGGTTGCGGGGGGGACGTGTCAGGTCGAGCTCGTCGTCGAAACCGGGGGGTTGGAACTCGTCCGTCGTCGAGGTCGGGGGAGGGAAAGCGGTTAGTGGTGGGGGATGAGGCGGGAAAACGACGTCGTCTTGATCTTTGTTGTGTTGACGTTGGAGGAGGGGGGAGGGTTGGAGTTGTTCCCTTAGGGTTGAGGGATGGTTACTTTCTGGGAGGAGTTCTTTGATGATGGTTGATTGAAAGGCCCGTTCGAAACCTGTTTTTTTTTTGTCAAATGCGTCAGTTTTTTTCTTCTTCTTCCTCTTCTGTGTTCAGTGGGTGGATGGTAAAAGAGAGAGAGGATGGATGAAAGAGAGGCAAAAGGAGAAAAAAGAAAAAAGGGAAGACGAACGGGCGACGGCCTCGTCCGAGACAAAGGCCCGCTGCAGCTTAGAAGAGACAAGACGCCGATCATCGACACGAACAGGCAAGCCATCTTTTCGAACGAGGTCATCCATCTCCCACTCAAGCCTTAGGATAGAAGCCTTCTTCTTGGCCGCCTCGGTTTTCCCCTCGGCGAAGACGCGGACGTCCAACCTGGGACCGAGACTGTCTACCTTGACGGTGAAGCCGAGGTCGGAGAGAGAAGGATGGCTGTAGAAGAAGGGTTGAGAGGCGGACCAGGCTGTGGGGAGGAGTCTGCTTCCGCTTGGGATTTCTGTGGAGGAAGACGAAGACGAAGAAGGAGTAGAAGCATCCTGTTCGCCGACGCGGGTGAGGATGAAGCCTTGAGCTTGGAGGAGGGCGTTTACGAGGAGGGCGACGGCGTCGGGGGCGGTTTGGAGTATTATTTTCGGGGTGGAGGTGTTGTCGTTGTCGTTGTTAGGTAGAGGGGGGAGGGATGAGGTCATTCGCGATAGGAGGAGGTTGTTGGATTCTGGAGTCATGACTTTTTTTTTTTTCCCCCTTCACTTCAGATCTGGTCTGCGGATAGGTTGGTTGGTTGGTCGGTTGGTTGGTGATGGGCGATGGGCGATGGGGGAAGAGTGAGAAGAGTGTTGTGAGTGGAAGTGGTGAGTTGGAGGTGAAGTCGTGGTTGATAGATAGATGATGGAGGAAAGAGAAAAAAAGGTGGAGGTGGAGGTGGAGGCGGGGCAAAGTAAAAACGAGGCTTCTGGGCTGGGGATAGACGTCATCCACAGTCCACCCCCACCTCAGCCTTACGTACAGTGCCAGTACGCACGGTAAAGACAGTAGAGCAGTAATTGCTGTAGGCAGTATCCGTAGGCGCCTGTATACCTAGGCTGTAGGCTGTAGCCTGTAGGTACTGGTAGGCTGCGTTAAGCTGTAGTGGGCGGTGGCTGGTGAGAACGGATATGCAGAATCTCTCTCTATCCCTACTAGAGACTCGTGACCAGGAAGAAGCAGGAGAAATTGGGGGGAAAAAAAGAAGTGTTTTAGTATTTTTTTTTCCTTTTTTTTTCTTTTCTTTCTTCTTCTTCTCTTCGTCTTCTTCGGGCCTTTGCCAACCAAGTCCCTACCTACCTACTAGTATCCGTAAAGAGGCAACGATCGAAGCTAGGTACCCTTGACTGGCTACCTACCATCTGGCTAAGCCCCCCCCGTTCGTTCGTTCGTTTAACCAAAAAAAGGAAAAGGGCATGCGTTTCTTCTCCTCGCGCTTCTCTCTCTCTCTCCCCGCGAACTTGATCGAGTCCCTTCGCAGGTAGGAAAGAAGAAGATATTTTTTTCCCCTCTTCTCATATCCGTATGTACTCTCTTCCGTTAGATGATGGTCGTTCTAGGTACTAGACGGCAGCCGTCTTGCGCGCCCTCTCCGACCGCTGATACTGGCATCCATGAGGCAGTGTATCGGGAAAAGGGTGGTTGGAAGCCGGCTCGGTAGCAAAGTTTCCCCCACAGGGGTTATTGTACCGATCCGTCTTGGAAGAAGAATCCGCGGCGGCCTTGTTCTCCTTGGAACCAGAAGCAGAAGATGATGACGAGTGGGAAGAAGAACAGGCTGCCATGCAGGCGATTCGGACGCGGATCGGTTTCCCCTCGCAGCCTTTCCAGCTACAGGCTGTGGAGGCGACGACGGCGGTGCCGAAGAGGGAGGTGGTGGTGATGATGGCGAGAGCGAGTTTCATTTTTTCTCTCTTCTTCTGTTTATCTTCGTCGTGATTAAAGGAGACAAATCCGAAAGAATTGAATGATGAGTGACGATGAGAAAGAAGAAAAAAAATCAGATCGTGTTTGTGGTTCGATGTTTTTTTTTGGTTGACGGGCGTCGTTGTGGTATGTTTGATGATGATGTTTTTCGCTGTAAGGATTGTTTTCTTTGCGGTTGGTGATGGCGGAGAAAGAACAAGAAGAAGAAGAAGGGGGGTTTGGTATTGTAAGTATGTATTGTATTGTATAGCGGATATTTAGAAGAGAGGAGGGACAGAAAAGAAAAGAGATCAAGGGAGGAAGGAAAAGGAAGAGAGATCGAGGTGTAGGGATATCCGACGTAGTTATGTAGAAACCAACGACGATACCTTGGGAGAGAGAAATCGTTAAAGGGAAATTTGGTTTCTTAAAGAAAGAAAAAAAAGAAAAACAATGAATCTCCGATTCACAGTCACTTCGCTCGCTTCTCGGGGGGGTGGCCACGATATAGCGCCTCTAGGTAGATAGGTAGGCAGGGGACCGAAGCCGGGACCATACCTAGCCATGCCATGCCATGCCATTATTTTGGTTTAACAATGATATAACGGCAGAGAGACGAGGACGCACGCACTCACTCACTCACCCACTCACTCACACAAGCACCTACCACCCTCCACAACATGGAACACACACACACACACACACACACCACACGTTGGAATTCCTACATACCTACCACGTCGTCGTCCCCTGTCTCTCTCTCTCTTTTTCCTCTCACTCTCTACGGATAGTAGTAGCTTATTAGAAGCGAACTACTTGTAGTTAGGTAGGTTACCTTCCAGTTCTACACTGCCCACCCACCCCCCTCCCCTCTCTCTGTCCATCCCGCATGACTCTCCCGTTCCAACCTCGGCTCCGGCCGCGGCCTCAATTCCAGCGCGAAGCAGACAGAGGCAACCAACAAAAGAAAAGAAAAAACAAGAAAAAAAAACAGGGTACCTCCTAGTACGGATAGATAGGTACGATGGGAAGACGCAGGATGAGAAGAAGAAGAAGAAGAAGAAGAAGAAGAAGAAGAAGAAGGAGAGGAAGAGGAGAATGAGGAGAACAATAGCAACGAAATCACATAACGAGAGGGAGAATAATAAGAAGAAGAAGAAGACAATCAGACAATATATACACCGTTAACCAACATGCACATGTATGTACGAATGATTCCATTCTTACATACGGAAATATGCGATTATCAACTCACATTGTCACATATGTAGCATCTATGTATGCGCTCGCCCTCCAATCTAGGAGTACCTAGCACGCACACACACATGCTACCCACCCACGCCCAACAATCTACATTCTACGGATATACCAACCTACTCCGTACTACCGATGCACACAGACACATGCTTTGCATTCAAAACCTCCCACACCTCCCCCTCCTCCTCCTCCTCCTCCATGCTTTGCTGACATAGCACATAGCAGCAGCAACAAACCAGCACGGCATGGCATGGCATGGCATGGCACGGGATGGGGGGGGGGGGGGGGCGGACAGGGGGGGGAAGGAAACCCGGCCATATATCGCGCCCTGACGGGGGGCCCGGGCGTTGGGTGTGGCGCCGTGGGCGTTGGGCCGTGACCCCCTCTG
>PDHP01000097.1:0-123613 GCA_003339455.1 Ophiocordyceps camponoti-leonardi (nom. inval.)
ATAATAATAATAATAATAATAATAATAATAATAATAATAATAATAATAATAATAATAATAATAATAATAATAATAATAATAATAATAATAATAATAATAATAATAATAATAATAAGCTTAGTCTTATCCCTTTTCCCCCTTTTTATTATAGTAAGTTATTACTTATCTTAACCTTATCCCTATATTATCTAAGGCTTATCTTAAGTTTATTTAGGAATTATCCTAAAATAAACTAGGGATAAGTATAAACTTAGAATAAAATAATATCGAAATTAAGTCGATATTAACTAGGTTTTAAGTTAAAATTATACTAATTTCTAGTTAATATAGCGCTTACCTTTACCTCTACTTATATCTATAGTAGTTCTACTCCTAGTCGGGCTTTTACTCTTTCTCCTCCTACTCTATTAATACCTTAGGCGTTTTATTTCTCGACTCTAGCTCCGGCTATACTAGCCCCTACCCCGCTCCTAATACTATTATCCGCCTAGTAGCGTATTATAATACGTAGGATAGTCTATTAGGCTATCCTCTACTTACCGTATATTAGTAGATTATTAGAATAGCCTCCTTCGACTAATATATATTAAAAGTAAATATTAACGAAGGTAAAAGCCTACTATCCCTATAGGAAGGGGGGGATATATTATAATACGGTATAAACTCTAACTCGAGTATATAGAATTTATAAGATTATTAGCTAAGTTTAAGGATATAGTCCCTAGTATTAATTATAAGTCCCTTTACTATACTTAGCGAGTTTATTTTAGTAAATTACCCGTTAAATAAGGGGTAAAAGGATAAAGTATATTTAATCTTATTTTAATATTTTATTAAACTTAATTTAAAGTTATACTAGACTTAAGCTAATATTAAATAGTATTCGAATATAGTTTATCCTACGTTAACCGCTTATTAGAATACTTATAATTATTCCTAATTTTTTTTTTATTTTTATTATCTTTCCTTTATTTTTCTCCTTTATTATTTCTTTTATTTATTTTTCCTTTTTACTCTTATTCGAATATACCTATTTTATATATCTAAAAGTTTATAACTTCGTAAAATTAATATTATAATTATTAAATAAAAACGTATTTTACTAAATAAGTATAGTCGAAACTAGTTTAAATAGGAGTTAACTTCGGATTAAAGTTAAGTCGACTTCGAGTATATATTAAAAAAGAATTAAAAAGAAAATAAGTCGAAATCGATAAAAACTCTAATTAAAATTAGAAAAAAGCCGATTCGAAAAAAAGAGTAAATAGTATTAATTTATAATAGGTATTTACTAAATACTATAAAACTATTTTATTAAAGTCGAATTAAATACTAGTAAAAGTATATCCGAAAATTATTAAAAATAATTATAGTTTCTAGGATTCTATTAAGTATATAATTTCTATTATCTAAGCTATTCTTCTATTCTAGTAAAATAGTATTAAGTCTAGTATAATATAAAGTATATAGCTATTCCTAATACTAATTAGTATTAATTAGGTATTTTTATCGCCCTATTAAATATAATAGGTTAATACGCTCTAATAATTACGTATAATTATAACTAATAATCCCGTATATATATATAATATAATAATAATATATTAATAAATAATAGAGGGATAAAGTACCTTTATTAATAATAATCCTCGCTAAGTATACTTTTATTTTAATCTTAAATATTTATCTTCTTTATCTAATATACGAACAAGACCTAGTATTTATATACGAGATTCTCCTATTCCTATCCTTTAGAATCGAGTTAATATTAATCCGACTTCCTATTAGAATCGTAAAAGATTTATACCGATATTAGACTAGAGTTATATAGTATTATGCCTCCTATTTAAACTCCTGTTTAAGATTCTACTAATCCGTCTAAGTTATTATACGAGTATTTCGATAAAGTATAAAGGCTAAAATTATAAGGATAAGGGCTAATCTTCTTAAATCCCTATAGTTAGAAATCTAGAAAGTAGTAATTTATATTTATAATAAGACTTTAAATAGAATAATTAAATAGTTTACGCTGTTTAATAAGTTATATAACTAGCTTAAGGATTATAATAAGGAATAAGTAAATTATATAATTAATATATCGTATTTAAGAGTATACGGGTACTTTATATACCCTTTTATAAAATAAGCCTAATAGTTTATATATAAATAGGACCTATAAATAGAACCCTATACTAAAAAAGGCTTCCTTATAGGCTATAATTCTAATAATATCTTTAGGATTTAGATCCCGGCTAAATATAAGGTTAAGCGAATTAAAAATATTATATTTAATAAAATCTACTTTTATAATAGTAAATATAAATAGCTATAAGAAACTAAGGATACTATTTACTTCCTAGAATATATTAATAATACTAAAAACCCGGACCTATTAACTATAATAAATAATCTTATAATTATAGGAATTTACTAACTCGTAAATATAACCCTAAAACTATCGGATTAAATAAATATAATTATAGCTAATAACTCTAAAAAGCTTTAGGAGGAGCCTTAGGGAGATACTAGAAATACTAAAAAATCGGCTAATATTCCCCGAATAATATAGGAATATATTATTAAGACTTAGGGTCCTCTAACCCCTAAACTAAAAATAATTAATACCTAATAGGTTTAATAAAAAGGAGACTACTAGGTATAATTCGAAGTTTAAATCCCTATACTTATAAACCTAGGGGATTATAAAGACTATATAGGGATTAACTATATAATAGCGTTTTATATAATAATATTTAATATATAGAAAATACAATTATACTAGAGTATTATCCTACTTACTTTATATAATTAAAAAGATATAGTAGGCTATTTATTCTAGGATAAATTTAAAAAGGTAGTAAATATAAGGGTCTTTAACCTTAGTTATATTCTAGTCTTAGGATCTAAACTTGCCTTAGTACGGAGCCTAGACTAGGTCCTATCTCCCGCGGTATAGATTATATACTCGTATATCCGCAATACTTAGAACTATAGTTCTAGGGATTAACCTAATATAGTATAGGCTAACTATTACTCTTAGGGGAATAGAAACTATTATAAAGTAGAAGAATATATAGCTAAATAGGTTAGCCTAACTCTAGGCTTAGTACCTTAGATTAATTTATTTAAGTTTAGTTATTAAAGCTCCTATTTTATACCTAGCCCCTTAATATTATCTAAGGTTAACTTTTCTTTTTTTTCCTTTCCTTCTCTTTTACCTTTCCTCTTTTAATAGCTTTCTCGGATAACTCCCCTATAATTAGGGTAGAAGAATAACTCGCTAATTTCTCGCTCTTAGACCCTACCCCTTCGGATATAATTACCGCTATCTCCTAACTATAGAACGAAGTTATATACCTCTAGTAGGAACTAGCTAACGCCTAGGCCTCCTAATAATAAGATTAGGTAGCTAAACGCTAGGTTTTTACGTAAATATAAGCGGTTTATAAAGTAGAATTATTAACCCTTTACTCGTATATAGCTAATAACCTAGCCTTTACCCTTATACGAATAACCCTTCTAGCCTAGTATAAATTATACCGGATTCTACTTTTATTATATTAGCTTTTATTTATTAGTAAAAGACTTAGCTAAAGTAGGATAATAAACTAGAATCCTTCTACTTTTTTATAAGCCGACTTATTTACTAATATAATATTAATAAGCCTTAGGGCTAGGCTAGTACTATAGACTAATTATAGCTTTATATTCTTAATTACCTTTTAGACTCTAAAATATAGTAAATAGTAGTATTCTAGTAAGTAGGAGGATTTAATAAGTAATATTATTTATAGAATCTTTTTAATTACCTATACTATACCTTCGGGATAATCTAAGAAAGATATAAGGCGTAGGATTACCTATATATATTAGTATATTATAATAACTAGAAGTTTAGCGACTTTTTACCCGAATTTAAAAAGGTAATACTTATAATAGCTAGTCCTAATAAGTAGGATAACTCGGCTAAGCTTACTTAGTTTATAAACTCCCTTTTACCCTTATTCTAAGAACTTTTAATTATAATTAATATATTAGAATCGTATACTACTTTTATTTATAAGCTTTAGGGCTTAGCTTAATCCTTTAAATAAATATTCTATTTTATTTAGCTTATAAAAAAAACGCTTATTCTAGGTCCTAGTATACTAGGATAATTCTTTACTCTATCCCCTATAACCCTAGTTATAAACGCCGATAGAAATATCTAGATAAATACTACCTAGACTAGTAAAAGCGCCTCTAAAATACCTAAGTAGTATACTAAATAAATCCCTAAGTCTATTATTAACTAGTATTAAACCTCTAGAGTTTATATATATTATAATACGTTTTTTTACTTTATAACGTATTATCCTTATACTATAGCGTATTCTCCCGCGTATTTAGCTACCGAAGGACTATATATCGCTTATACGGATATTATTCCCCTCCTTAAGGAGGATAATAAATCGGGAAAAGTATAACCTTAGGGTATTATAGCGCCCTAGGGTTTTTAATAACTATTAATAAGAATTCTAAGTCCTTTCTTTATTCGCGATTACTCGCCCCCCTAATATTAGTTTTTATAATTATAAATCGCTTAAAGCTTATCGACTCTTTAGTAGATAAAGGTTATTAGTATTATACGGCTATAAGCTAATAGCTTATATTAAACCTAAATATCCTTATTAAATATATTCTACCTTATTACCTATAGAGTACTATATAGTATATATAAGAACCCCGTATTATAGGGATTATTTAGCTATTATTAAAGCTTACTTTTTTTACTAAGCTTATTATTACTTATATAATACCTAATTTTAACTTCCCCCTTATTCTTAGTAAGCCCTAGTTAATATATATACGTTCTTTCTTTATCCCGTATAAGGCTTAACTTTAGTATAGTAATACTTAATCTTAGGTTTTATACGTTTCCCCTAATTCTATATATTCGTCTATACTCGCTAATAAACTTATTATAGCCCCTTACCTTCTTATTATTACCTTCCTTACTAAGTTATATTATTCTTCTAAGGACTTCCTCTATTTATAGGACCTTTTTATTTAGGCTATATTTCTTATAAACGTAGAAAAAGCTCTTTAGGATAAAGTCCTACTAATAGACTAGTAGTTATATTAATACCTTCCCCCTAAGTTATACGACTTTATCTTATTATTCTATAAATAAAATATAGACTAATTAAACCCTTATAAGCCTAGTATTAATTACTATATTTAACTTTAGCCGAATATTAATAATAATAAACCGCTTATTCCCTTTAAACCCCTTTATAGTATATTATATAAAAAGCTCCTTATTCTTAAAAAAACCCTTTATAACCTTCTTAAAAAAGGGTTTATTTACCCTAGTAGCTTCCCTATAAACGCGCTAATCCTCTTCGCCCGGAAACTAGGAGGTAGGCTCCGTTTTTATACTAACTACTACGTATTAAATACGATTATTATCCCTAATTAATACCTTATTCTACTCCTTAATAATACCCTCCGTACTATAGTATATACGAAATAGTTTATTAAGCTTAATATTATTTAGGCGTTTTATAAAATCCGGATTATAAAAGGAAAGGAATAGAAAATAGCTTTTTATACTCGCTATAATCTATTTAAATAAATAATTACCCCTTTTAGGCTTTATAATACTCTAGCTATTTTTTAATAGTATATTAATAGTATTCTTAATAGCTTACTCGATAAGTTCTATTCCGCTTATATAAATAATATTATTATTTATTTATTTAGTATTAAAAAGAATTACTTATATAAAGTCTAGTAGGTTCTTAGCCGATTATAATAATATAGCCTTTATATTAACCTAGATAAGTATAAATTCTTAATAATAAGAGTTAAATACCTAGGGTTTATTCTCCTTATTAGTATAAGTATTTAGGCGGACTTAATAAAGGTTTAAATAATCTTTAATTAGGCTTAACCGGAATTAGTTTAGGGTTTATATAATTTCCTTAGGTTTATAAATTTTTATTATATATTTATCTTCGATTATATTAATATTATTATACTTTTAACCGATTTAACCGGGTTAAGTTAATCCTTTATATAGGGTAATACCTAGGAAACTACCTTTTAGGAAGTAAAATACCTTTTTCTTTAAGCTTTAATCCTCGTAGAATAGGATTTTAACTCGTTTACCCGCCTAAAAGTAGACTATAATAGCTTTATAATAGGTAGTATTATCTTTTAAAAGTAAGAAGGGTAGCTTCGCCCTATAGTATTTTACTTTTAAAAACTCTCTTCTATAGAGTATAATTACCCTATTTATAATAAAAAAATACTTATTATTATTTATTATTTCGAATAATAGTAAGCGGAACTCTATAATTACTCCTCCTTCGATATTATTATAAACTATTATAATTTAGAGTATTTTATAACCTATTAATCGCTTTCTAAATACTAGGCTTATTAAGTAGAATATTTATTCTACTTTAATTTCTAGATTAAATATTACCTTAAGGGATAAGTAATTATCCTAAATACTCTCTTTTATTAAAAATAAAACCTTTTATTTAAAGTAAAATTAAATAATTAAATAGCCTAATTTATACCTAATTAAGTACTATAGTTTTATTTTAATACTATTTTATAGAATAATTCGGATAAAGAAGACCTTTTTTCGCCTTTTTCTATTAATACTTTAATAGACTATTCTCTACTACTAAGCCCCTTATTTAGCCTAGACCCCCTAGATTATACTATTACCTTATAGGAAACTATATTAACCTTATAGCCTACTCTACCCCTTCCTCCTTTTTCCTATATTTTCTTAAATAATAACCTATACTTATTTTAATAATTTATAGCTTTATATAATATAATCTTCTAAAAAGTCCTTTATTATATAGTATATAATAACTACTCCTTTCCCCCCTTTTTTCGTTTTAAGGTTTAAATCGTAGATTATTATCTTAATACTCGAGGGCGTTTATACTTTCGGGGCTATCTTTAAGTACCTAGTACCCTAGTAATTATAAATACTAATATATATAAAGCCCTATTAGACTTATAAAACCTAGACTAATTATAAGATTATATTATTTAGTTAATCTATAATTCCTACCTTATTAACTACCTAGGATAAAGTAGTATAATAACTCTTATCGCCTAGGACTTTTTTTAGCCCTTATAATAATAGTTTATCTAGCGTTTCCTTTATAACTATAATATATATAACTATACTAAGATTTAGTATTCCTATTAAGCTATTCTCTTTCGCTCCCTCCTTACTCTTAACTAGTTTTATTATTACCTTTAAATAGACTTTATAATTAACTTTCCCCTTATACTACGAGGTAATTATTACCTTTAGGTTATCTAGGACTACCTAAGTAAAAAAATCCTCCTTAAACTAATACCTATAATAAATATAAAACTATATATTAAATACTTTTTATAGTATTTTATCTATTTCTACTAATAGCCTATATTTATAATAAGTAATTATAGTTTAAATTAAACTAGGGATTTTTAGGTATATATATATAAGGTTTATAGTATTTCCTAACTCCTTAGTACTACTTATTACCCCTAAACGGATAGGGGTAATAAGCGGGTAAATTAAAACGTTTAAGTATACCTTCGTATAATTATTATTTATAATTAGAACGATTAGGATATTTAGTTCCTAGTAGCTTAAATATCTTTTAATAACTATATTTATTTAATTATAGGTATAATACTATTCTTTATTATATATAGTTATAATACCCCCTTTTTAGTACTTTAATTTAATAATTCTCTACTCCCTTCTAAATATACCCCTATTAGCTAGGCGTAAGCCTTTATCTTAAAGCTTTAGGAAATCGCTAACGTTTACTAGGCGGCGGATACTATTATTTCCTAAGATAATAAGGCTTATTCTAATACCTTCTACTAGCCGGCGGAATACTTCTAGGTAGGCGATAAGGTATAACTAGATTTACGGAATTTTAATTCTAAGCGCCTAAAGAAAAAGCTTAACTAGTATTATACTAAATATACGGTAGGAAGGGTTATCTCCCCGGAAATAATAGAATTAGCTAACCTTCCCTCGGGTATATATAATTAATTTAATTATAATCTTCTTTATTAAGCGGTTTCGGATCCTATTCTTAGTTAAATAGTCGATAACCTATAATTATTTACTATTTATATTAATAGGAAGGATAAGTAGGAAATTAATAAAATCCTATTTATATAATAGGTTAAGGTTAAAAAGGGTTATCGCTAGGAAGTACTTATTTATTAGACTAATTACCTTAATCCGACTTAGGAACCTCTAGTTACCCTTAATAGGATAAATACGCTTAAAAGGTATAAGGTACTTTATAGCCTAACTACTTATAATAATAGTATACCCCTTAAATCTACGTTAGCTTATAAAACCCCCGTTTAATAGATAATAGCGCTTTCTACCTTAAAAATATTAATTATAATTATAAGTATTCTTAGGAGCCTAATATAAGGTTTAGGTAACTATACTAGTAAACGTATTTCCTTTTTTATTTAGTTCTTATAGCGGGTAATAGTACGGGTCCGCGCTCTCTTAGTAGGTATTATCGGTAGTACTATATTAAAAAGGCGCTTCCGCTTACCCCCCTTAGCCGGCGTTTTCGGCGTTTTCGGCGCCTTTAGTACCCTTAACTTTATTATTATTACCTTCTTCTCCCCCCCTCCTATACCCCCTCCTTCTAGTATTATTACCCGTACTTTTAGCGCTATTAACCGCTTTATTATACTTACCCTAGTTATTATACCTCCCCCTCCCCCCTCCTCCCCTATAATTATCCTTATAACTACCCTATACCCCCGTTAGCTTTTCTATTTCTTTTTTATTCTTAGTAATACTTACTTTATTATAAGTAGCCTTTTACCCGGGTATTAGTCTTTATTACCTAGTATTACTAAATCCTTTCTTAATATTATTATAGCCTTTAAAGCCGCTTTTGCCTTATTTATCTCGCCCTTATCCTTATATACGACCTCTATTTACTAAACGCGGTAAATATAGGCCTAAAAGGGGGTAATAGGATAATAAGGGTAATACGTATAAGTATAATTAATATAATTATACTTAGCCCTTTATAGTATTAGATTAACTTAATTAAGGTACTACTAGTATAGGGAAATATAATAAATATATAGTATAGCCTAATTCGCCCTACTTAAGGTAATCTTTATTTTCTTCGTTAGCGTCTTTTTTAGCACTAGGACTAGGGGGGTATTATTATTATCTTTTACTTCTTCCTCTTTATTCTTTTCTTCTTCTTTATTACTATAACTACCCTTATTATTATAATCGTCTTTATTATCGCCTTAGGTAATATCGCCCCCCTTTACTATAATTATTTTATTATTATATATAAGGGTCTTCGACCTTAGTTATATTCTAGTCTTAGGACCTAAACTTGCCTTAGTACGGAGCCCGGACCGGGTTCTATCTCCCGTAGTACGGATTATATACTTATATATCCGCGATAGATAGAACTATAGTTCTAGGGATTAACCTAATACGGTATAGGCTAACCGCTACTCTTAGGGGAATAAAGACTATTATAAAGTAGAAGGATATATAACTAGATAAGTCGGCTTAATTCTAGGCTTAATACCTTAGATTAATTCGTTTAAGTCTAGTTATTAAAGCTTTTACCCTATACTTAGCCCCTTAATATTATCTAAGGTTAACTTTTCCTTTTCTTTCTTTTTTTCTCCTTCGCCTTTCCTCTTTTAATAGCTTCCTTAGACGACTCCCCTATAACTAGGGTAGAAGAATAACTCGCTAGTTTCTCGCTCTTAGACCCTACCCCTTTAAATACGGTTATTATTATCTCCTAACTATAGAACGAAGTTATACGCCTTTAATAGGAACTAGCCGATACCTAGGCCTCTTAATAATAAGATTAGGCAGTTAGGCGCTAAGTTTTTATATAAATATAAGTAGTTTATAAAGTAGAATTATTAGCCCTTTACTCGCGTATAGTTAGTAACCTAGCCTTTTACCCCTATATAAATAACCCTTCTAGCCTAGTATAAACTATACTAGATTTTACTCTTATTACGTTAACTCTTACTTATTAGTAGGAGACTTAGCTAAAGTAGGATAATAAACTAGAATCCTTCTACTTTTTTATAAGCCGACTTATTTACTAGTATAATATTAATAAGCCTTAGGGTTAGGCTAGTACTATAGACTAATCGTAGCTTTATATTCTTAACTACCTCCTAGACTTTAAAATATAGTAAATAGTAGTATTCTAGTAAGCGGGAGAATCTAACGGGTAATAGTATTTATAGGATTTTTTTAATTACCTATACTATACCTTTAGGATAGTCTAAGAAAAACATAAGGCGTAGGATTACCTATATACGTTAGTATATTACGATAGCTAGAAGTTTAATAACTTTTTACTCGAATTTAAGGAGGTAATACTTATAATAGCTAGTCCTAATAGGTAGGATAATTCGGCTAAGTTTACCTAGCTTATAAACTCCCTTTTACTCTTATTCTAAGAACTTCTAATTATAGTTAATATACTAGAATTATATACTACTTTTATTTATAAGCTTTAGGGCTTAGCTTAATCCTTTAAGTAAATATTCTATTTTATCTAGCTTATAAAGAAGGCGCTTACCCTAGGTCCTAGTATACTAGGATAATTCTCTACTCTATCCCCTATAGCTCTAATAATAGATACTAATAGAGATATCTAAATAAACGCTACCTAGACTAATAAGAGCGCCTTTAAAATACCTAAATAGCGTACTAAATAGGTTCCTAAGTTTATTATTAACTAGCGTTAAACCTCCGGAGTTTATATATATTATAATACGTTTTCTTACTTTATTACGTATTATCCTTATACTATAATATATCCTCCCGCGTATTCGGCTACTAATAGACTATATATTATTTATACGAATATTATTCCTTTCCTAAAGGAGGATAATAAGTTAGGAAAAGTATAACCTTAGGGTATTATAGTACCCCGGGGTTTTTAATAGCTATTAACGAGAATTCTAAGTCCTTTTTTCGTTTATAGTTACTCGCCCCCCCCGATATTAGTCTTTATAATCGTAAATCGCTTAGAGCTTATCGACTCTCTAATAAATAAAGGTTATTAGTACTATATAGCTATAAGCTAGTAGCTCGTATTAAACCTAAATATCCCTATTAAATATATCCCGCCCTATTACCTACGGGTTACTATATAGTATATATAAGGACCCCGTATTATAGGGATTATTTAGCTATTACTAGAGTTTACCTCTTTTATTAAGCTTATTATTGCTTATATAGTACCCGATCTTAACTTCCCCCTTATTCTCGGTAAGCCCTAGTTAATATATACGTATTCTTTCTCTATCCTATACGAGGCTTAACTTTAGTATAATAATACTTAATTTTAGGTCCTATACGTTTCCCCTAACTCTATATATTTATCTATACTTACTAATAAACTTATTATAGCCCCCTACCTCCTTATTACTATTTTCCTTACCGAATTATACTATTCTTCTAAGGCCTTCTCCCGTTTATAAGACCTCCTTATTTAAGCCGTATTTTTTATAAATATAAAAAAAGCTTTTTAGGATAAGGTCCTACTAATAGACTAGTAGTTACGTTAATACCTTTCCCCTAAGTTATACGATTTCGTCCTATTATTCTATAAATAAAATACGGATTAGCTAAACCCCTATAAGCTTAGTATTAATTACTATATTTAACTTTAGCCGGATACTAATAGTAAAAACCTACTTATTCCCTTTAGACCCCTTTATAATATATTACGTAAAAAGCTCCTTATTCTTAAAAAAACCCTCTATAACCTTTTTAAAAAGGGGTTTATTTATCCTAGTAATTCCCCTACTAGCGTACTAGTCCTCTTTACCCGGAAGCTAGGAGGTAGGCTCTATTTTTATACTAACTACTACGCGTTAAACGCGATTATTATCCTTAACTAGTACCCTATTCTACTCCTTAGTAATACCCTCTATACTATAGTACGTATAAAATAGTTTATTATACTTAATATTATTTAGGCGTTCTATAAGGTCCGGATTATAGAAGGAGAGGAATAGAAAATAGCCTTTTATACCTATTATAGTTTATTTAAATAAATAATTACCCTATTTAGACTTTATAATACTCTAATTACCTTTTAATAATATATTAATAGTATCCTTAATAGCCTACTCGATAAGTTTTATTCTACTTATATTAATAATATTATTATTTATTTATCTAGTATTAAAAAGGATTATTTATATAAAGTCTAGTAGGTTCTAAGCTAATTATAATAATATAGCCTTTATATTAACCCGGATAAGTACGAATTCCTAGTTATAAGAGTTAAGTACCTAGGGTTTATTCTCCTCGTTAGTATAGATATTTAGGTAAACCCGGTAAAGGTTTAAGCGATTTTTAATTAGGCTTAACTAGAGTTAATTCGGGGTTTATATAGCTTCCTTAGGTTTATTAATTTCTACTAAATATTTATCTCCGGTTATACTAATATTATTATACTTTTAACCGATTTAACTAGGTTAGGCTAACCCTTTATATAGGGTAATACCTAGGAAGCCGCCTTTTAGGAAGTAAAACGCCTTTTTTTTTAAGCCTTAATCCTCGTAGAATAGGATTTTAACTCGCCTACCCGCCTAAAGATAAACTATAATAGCTTTATAGCGAGTAGTATTATCTTTTAAGAATATAAGGGGTAGTTTCGCCCTATAGCGTTTTACTCCTAAAAGCTTTTTTTAGCGGAGTATAATTATCCTATTTATAATAAAGAAATACTTATTATTATTTATTACCTTAAGTAATAGTAGGCGGAATTCTATAATTATTCCTTCTTTAATATTATTATAGACTATTATAACTTAAAGTATTTTATAACCTATTAATAGTTCTTTAAACGCTAGGCTTATTAGGCGGAGTATTTATTCCGCTTTAATTTCTAAATTAAATATTACCCTAAAGGATAGGCTATTATTCTTAATATTCTTTCCCGCTAAGAATAGAATCTTCCGTTTAAGGCGGAATTAGATAATCGGGTAGCCTAATTTATACTTAATTAGGCATTATAATTTTATTTTAATACTACCTTATAGGATAATTCGGATAATAAGGACCTTATCTTTCCTCTTTCTATTACCTTTTTAATAGACTATTTTCCGCTATTAACCCCCTTATTTAGTATAAACCCCCTGGATTATACTATTACTTTATAAAAGACTATACCGACTTTATAACTTTCTATTACCTTTTCGATAGACTATCCTCCGCTATTAACCCCCTTATTTAGTACGGACCCCCTGGATTATACTATTGCCTTATAGGAGATTATACCGACCTTATAACCTACCCTAACCCCCCCTCCCTTTCCCCGCGTCTTTTTAAACGATAACTTATACTCGCTTTAATAGTTTATAGTATCCTATAATATAATCTTCTAAGAGGTCCTCTATTATATAATATACGGTAATTACTCGCTTTAATAGTTTATAGTATCCTATAATATAATCTTCTAAGAGGTCCTTTATTATATAATATACGGCGATTACTCCTTTCCCCCCTTTCTTCGTCTTAAGGTTTAAATTATAGACTATTACCTTAATACTTAGGGGCGCTTATACTTTCGGAACCGCCTCTAGGTACCTAGTACCCTAGTAGCTATAAATACTAATACGCGTAAAGTACTATTAGACTTATAAGGCTTAGACTAACTACGAGATCGTATTATTTAGTTAATTTATAATTCCTACCTTATTAATTACCTGGGATAAGACGGTATAATAGCTCTTATCGCCTAGGACTTTTTTTAGCCCCTATAATAGTAGTTTATCTAGTATTTTCTTTATAATTATAATATATACGGCTATACTAAGATTTAGTATTCTTATCGAATTATCCTCCTTTACTCTCTCCTTACCCTTAACTAGTTTTATTATTACCTTTAGATAGACTTTATAATTAATTTTCCCCTTATACTACGAGGTAATTATTACCTTTAGGTTATTTAGGACTACCTAAGTAAAAAGATCCTCCTTAAACTAATACCTATAATAAACGCGGAATTATATACTAAACGCTTTCTATAGTATTTCGTCCGTTTTTATTAATAGCCTACGTTTATAATAAGTAATTATAGCTTTAATTAAACCGGGGATTTTTAAGTATATATATATAAGGTTTATAGTATTTCCTAACTCCTTAGTACTATTTATTACCCCTAAATAAATAAGGGTAATAAATAGGTAAATTAAAATATTTAAGTATACCTTTATATAGTTATTACTTATAATTAGGATAATTAGGACGTTTAGCTCCTAGTAGCTTAAATATTTCTTAATAGCTATATTTATTCGGCTATAGGTATAATACCGTTTTTTACTATATACGGTTATAATACCCCCTTTTTAGTATTATAACTTAACGATTCTCCGCCCCCTTCCGAACGTACCCCTATTAGCTAGGCGTAGGCCTTTATCTCTAAGCTTTATAATATTATTAACGTTTATTAAGCGGCGGATACTACCGTTTTTTAAAATAATAAGGCTTATTCTAATACCTCCTATTAGCCGGCGGAATATTTCTAGGTAGGTAATAAGGTATAGTTAAATCTACAAAACTTTAGTTCTAAGTATCCGAAGAAGAAACTCGATTAGTATTATACTAAATATACGGTAGGAAGGGTTATCTCCCTAAAGGTAATAGAATTAATTAACCTTCCCTTAGGTATATATAATCGATTTAATTATAATCTTCTTCGCTAGGCGGCCTCGGATCCTATTCCTAGTTAAACGGTTAATAACCTATAATTACCCGCTATCCGTATCGATAGGAAGGATAAGTAGGAAATTAATAAGATCCTCTTTATACGATAGGTTAAGGTTAGAAGAGGTTATTACCGGGAAATACTTATTTATTAAACCGGTTATCTTAATCCGACTTAGGAGTCTTTAGCCGCCCTTAATAGGATAAATACGCTTAAGAGGTTTAAGGTATTTTATAGCCTAGCTACTTATAACGATAGTATACCCCTTAGATTTACGTTAGTACGTAAGACTCCTATCCGGCGGAGGGTAGCGTCTACCGCCTTAAAAACGTTAATTATAACTATAGGTATCCTTAAGAGCCTAATATAAGGTTTAGCTAATTATACTAGTAAATATATCTTTTTCTCTATTTAGTTCTCGTAATAGGTAATAGCGCGAGTCTATACTCTTTTAGTTAGTATTATTAGTAGTACTATATTAAGAAGGCGCTTCTACTTACCCCCCTTAGCTAGCGTTTTCGGCGCTTTCGGCTTTATTATTATTACTTTCTCCCCTCCCCCTCTTGCCCCCTCTCCCTTTACCTTCGCTACCCGCGCTTTTAACGCTATTAACTATTTTAATATACCCGCCCTAGCTATTATACCTCCTCCTCCCCCCTCCTCTCCCCCTTCCTCCTTTATAATTATCCTTATAGCCGCCTTATACCCCTATTAGCTTTTCTATTTCTACTCTATTCTTAGTAGTACTTATTTTATTATAAGTAGCCTCCTACCTAGGTATTAATTATTATTACTTAGTATTACTAGGTCCTTTCCTAGCGTTATTATAGCCTTTAAAGCCGCTTCCGCCTTATTTATTTTACTCCTATTCCTATATATAACCTCCGTTTACTAAATACGGTAAATATAGGCTTAAAGGGGGGTAGCGGGATAATAGGGGTAATACGCGTAGGTATAACTAATATAGCTATACTTAGCCCTTTATAGTATTAGGTTAATTTAATCGAGGTATTATTAGTATAGGGAAATATAATAAATATACGGTATAGCCCGATTTACCCCGCCTAGGGCGATTTCCGTCTTTTTTATTAGCGTTTTCTTTAGCGCTAGGACCGGGGGGGTATTATTATCGTCTTCTACTTCTTCCTTATTACCCTTTTCTTCTTCTTCTTCGTCCTTACTACTATAACCGCCCTTAGTATTATAATCGTCTTCGTTTTCGCTTTAGGCGATATTACCCCTATCCCTCTCGACCGCTTTACTATTATCGTTATCGTTATTATAATCATCCTTATTATCGTTATTATTATTATTATAGGTATAAGTAGGGCTATCGCTAATAACGGGGGCTATATAACGATTAAAGATAATCGCCTATAGCTTTTTAAGCTTTATTAGGTACTATTATTACTATATTTATTAGTCTACTATTTTTTAAATCCCTCCTTAATTATATATACCTTAGCCTTATAAAGAGGGAGACTATTTATCCCGATAGTATTTATTATACGGGTATAAGCAGCCTTTATCTTATTTAATATATACTATAGTATAGTATCCTCTTCCGCCCTAATCTCTACTATTATTATTAGCCTTATTATAATTAGTATTATTAACTCTTTAGCCGGCTTAGCCTATATAAGCGTAGTTAAGCCTACTCCTTCTAGAGAAGGAATAACCCCCCCTATTTTAACGAGTACTATTCCTAATAGATTAATACCTAGGCCTTTACTACCCTTCCTCTTACCCTCTATTATTATTACCGCCTTAGCCGGTTTAACCTTTTTAGGCGTAGTAGGGGTTTCCCCTCCCTAGGGAGACTTAACCCCTCCCGTTATAGTAGGCGCTACTCCCGGGGAAGTAATACCCAGGCTATTACTAGTATTGTTATAGCTATTATCGCTATTATTTTCTTCGTATTAGGGCGGTATTATTCTTTCTTTTTTTCTTTTACTTTTTCTCTCTCGTCCCTAATTATATTTTTTCTTTATTCGAGTTTTTTTTTTCCCCGCCCTTTTATATACTTACTAGGTAGGGTTATAGGTAATTACGTATATAAGAGGGACTTTATATAAGGGTTTTCGACCTTAGTTATATTCTAGTCTTAGGACTTAAACTTACCTTAGTATAAAGCCTAGACCGGGTCCTATCTCCCGTAGTACGGATTATATACTTATATATCCGCGATAAATAGAACTATAGTTCTAGGGATTAACCTAATACGGTATAGGCTAACCGCCGCTCTTAGGGGAATAAAGACTATTATAAAGTAGAAGGATATATAGCTAGATAGGTTAGCCTAGCTTTAGGCTTAGTACTTTAGATTAATTCGTTTAAGTCTAGTTATTAAAGCTCCTACCCTATACTTAGCCCCTTAATATTATAATCGTTATTATTATTATTATTATTATAATTATCCTCCTTATTATTATTATTATTATTATTATAAGAAAATAAGCTATCGTAAGTAATAAGGGCTATATAATAATAAGAGGTAGCCTATAGCCTTTCTAATTTAGCTAAATATTATTATTATTATATTTATTAGCTAATAATCTTTAACCTTTTAATCCCTCCTTAATAACTCTTACTTTAGCCTTATAAAAGGGATAGTTATTTATCCTAATAGCCTTTATTATACGGGTATATACTACCTTTATCTTATTAAACGTATATAATATTATAGTATTTTTTTCTACCCTAATTACTACTACTACCGCTAGCCTTATTATAGCCTCCTCTATTATTTCTTTAGCTAGCTTAGCCTATATAGGTATAGTTAAGCCTACCCTTTCCGGAGAAAGAATAACCCCCCTTATTTTAATAAGTACTATTCTTAATAGATTAATACCTAGGCCTTTATTACCCTTACCCCTACCCTCTATTATTATTATAGTCTTAGCCGGCTTAACCCTTTCGAGTATAATAGGGGTCTCCCCTCCTTAGGGAGGCTCTACCCCTATTAATACTATAAATACTACTCCCGGGGAAGTAATATCTAGGCTATTACTAGTATTATTATAACTATTATTATTATTACTTTCTTCGTATTAAGGCAGTATTATTCTTTTTTTCCTTTTTCTTTTTTTCTTATATTCTTAACTATATTTTTTCTCTATTCGAGTTTTTTTTTCCCCGCCTTTTTATATACCTACCGGGTAGGGTTATAAGTAGTTATATATATAAAAAGGACCTTATATAAGGGTTTTCGACCTTAGTTATATTCTAGTCTTAGGACCTAAACTTACCTTAGTATAGAGCCTAGACTAGGTCCTATCTCCTATAATACGGATTATATACTCGTATATTTATAATACTTAGAATTATAGTTCTAGGGATTAACCTAATATAATATAGGCTAACCGCCGCTCTTAGGAGAATAAAGACTATTATAAAGTAGAAGGATATATAGCTAAATAAGTTAGCCTAGCTCTAGGCTTAGTACCTTAGATTAATTCGTTTAAGTCTAGTTATTAGAGCTCCTACCCTATACCTAGCCCCTTAATAATAAATAAGGAATTTTAAAAGCTAATTAATAAAAATATATTCGAACTACTCTATCGTAATTAAATACTTCCCGAATATAGGAGAACCCTCCCTTTTATATAGGCTTTTTAGTATAAATTTAATAAAAATAGGTACTTAACTAAATATAAGTCCTACTTATATATTCGGGGAGACCTATAATAACTATTTAATAAAAATATATATATAGCTACGCTTATAGCTTATAACTTTAGGCTTATAATAGTACTAATAATAAAATTCGACCTAGAGTACGTTTAGTTAAACGCGGTAAATACCTTTATTAATATAAAAATTAATAAGATAGTATATATCGAATACCCTAAAGGCTTTAAAAGGTAGGGATAAGTCCTATGCCTAAAAAGGGTATTATATAGCCTTTAATAATCCCTAGCCTTATAATAATATAAGTTTATTATTATAATAACTAAGTTAGGACTCTAGAAGTATACGGATAAGCCTTATATTATAGTCTATACTAGCTTTTTAGTCTTCTTATTTATAAATAATATTATAATCCTATTTAGGAAAAACTATAAAAACAATATTAAAGACTTTATTTAATAACTCTCTAGTATATACGAACTAATATAACTCGGAGAAATTAAATAGTACTTTAGGTATCGGTTAGGCATCTCTATCGCCCTACCGAATATAGCGGGTTAATACGCTACGACGTTCACGTATAGCTATACCTAGTAATCCCGTACGCACGTATAATACAACGGTAGTATACTAATCGAATAACGGAGGGATAAAGCACCCTTACTAATAGTAGTCCTCGCTAAGTATACTTTTACTTTAGTCCTAAATACTTATCTTCTCTATTTAACGTACGAATAAGACCTAATATTTATATACGAGATTCCCCTATTCCTATCCTTTAGAATTAAGTTAATATCGATCCGACTTTATATTAGAATTATAAGAGATTTATATTAATATTAGACTAGAGTTATACGGTATTATACCTCCTATTTAAACTCCTATCTAAGATTCCGCCGATCTATCTAAGTTATTATACGAGTATTCTAATACTAGTAACTTTTCTTTTTATAGTTAGATAGAGAGATAGTATAGACTATTATTATATCCCCGAGTACTTTTTTATCTAGATCTAGAGGTCTAGTCGAATAAAAGACTAATCGGGGTTTAGCTTAAATAGGTTCTTCCTAGCGTATAATACTTTATTATATTATATATTTACGAGTATAATACTTAATAATATCGTATATTTATAAGTATAATACTTTATAGTATCGTATATCCTTAGGATATATTATTTTATTATATTATATATCCTAGGGACTTAGGTCGAAAACGCGTCGAAATTATCCTAAAATCGTATTAAAGTTATATTAAAATTAGGTCGAAAATATAATCGGATTTTATACCCCTAGTACTATTTCTTTTATACGAAGGGTTATATATCCGCGAGAACGAAAAATAGAGAAAAGAAAAACGAAAATAAGGTTAAAAAACATAGGTAAAAAATAGGTAGAAAAATCGAGAAAAAAAATAAGTCGAGTCGAAAAGAAAGAAAAAAAATTTCGTAAGCGTACTAAGTAAAGCGTAGTAGGGTAGGGTAGGTAGCTAAAGGCTCTAGCCCTACGTAACCCTATAAGGTCGATAACCCTATACGAAAAAATTCTCTAAAATCGTTTCTTCTTCCTCCCTATATTATTATTATTATTATTATTATTATTATTTTCCTTAATATAAGTTTAAACCGATTTTATCGTAATTTCGAGTCGAATTCGAGTAAGAATTAAGCTAATATCGAATAGAAATCGAACTATAGTAAATACGCGTTTATCTCGAGGTACGATAACCCCCGTAATACTATTTCCGTCGACTTAGGGTAGCTATAATAATAGTAATAAACGTAGTAGACGCGGTAATAGTAGTAGTATTAGTTATAATAATAGTAGTAGTATTAGTATTAATAGTAATAGTAATAATAATAGCGGCGATAATAATAATAATAATAAGCTTAACCTCGTCCCTCTCCCCCCTCCTTATCGTAGTAAATTACTATTTATCTTAACCCTATCCTTATATTATTTAAGGCTTATCTTTAGTTTATCTAGGAATTATCCTAGAATAAACTAGGGATAAGTATAAACTTAGAATAAAATAATATTAAAGTTAAGTCGATATTAGCTAGGTTTTAAGTTAAAATTATACTAATTCCTAGTCGATATAACGCTTACCTTTGCCTTTACTCGTAGGTATAGTACCTCTACTTTTAGTTAGGCTCCTCCTCCTCCTCCTCCTACTCCGTCGATACCTTATACGTCTCGATTCTCGACCCTAGCCCCTACTACGCTAACCCCTACCCCTCCCCCCTTAACGCTATTATCTACTTATTAGTATACTATAGTTTAGGGGATAGTCTATTAGGCTATCCTATACTAATCTTATATTAGTAAATTATCGGAATAGCCTCCTTCGATTAACGCGTATTAGGTATAAGTATTAGCTAAGGTAAAGGCCTATTATCCGTATAAAAAGGGGGGAAAACGCTATAACGTAGTATAAACTCCTCCTCGAGTATATAGAACTTATAAAATTATTAGCTAACTTTAGGGATATAAACCCTAGTATTAGCTATAGCTTCTACTTTTACCTTAGGCGAGTTCGTATTTACGAATTACCCGATAAAAGAAGGGTAATAGGATAAGGTAAGTCTAATCTTACTTTAATATTTTATCGAACTCGATTCGAAGTTATACTAAACTTAAGCTAATATTATATAATATTCGAATATAGCTTATCCTACGCTAAACGCTCGTTAGGATACTTATAGTAATCGTACTTAATTTTTCTTTTATCTTTATTATTTTTCCTTTATTTTTCCTTTATCTTTTCCTTTATTTATTTTTCTTTTTACTTCCTATTCGAATATACCTATTTTATACGTCTAAAAGTCTATAAATTCGTAAAATTAATATCGTAATTACTAATTAAAAACGTATTTTACGAAATAAGTATAATTAAAACTAATTCGAATAGGAGTCGACTTTAGATTAAAGTTAAGTCGACTTTAAGCGTATATCGAAAGAGAATCGAAAAGAAATTAAGTCGAAATCGATAAAAACTCTAACTAAAACTAGAGAAAAGCCGATTCGAAGAAAAAAGTAGATAGTATTAACTTATAATAGGTATTTACCGAGTACTATAGAACCGTTTTATCGAAGTTAAACTAGATACTAGTAAAAGTATATCCAAAATTATCGAAAATAGCTATAGCTTCTAGGATCCTATAGAGTACGTAACTTCTACTATTTAAACTATTCTTCTATTCCGGTAAAGTAGTATCGAGTCTAGCATTATACGACGAAAGCGTATAACTATTCCTAATACTAATTAGTATTAATTAGGTATTTTTATCGCCCTACCGAATATAGTAGGTTAATACGCTATAATATTTACGTATAGTTATACCTAGTAATCCTATACGTATATATAATATAATAGTAGTATACTAATCGAATAATAAAGGGATAAAGTACTCTTACTAATAGTAGTCCTCGTTAAGTATACTTTTATTTTAGTCCTAAATACTTATCTTCTCTATTTAACGTATAAATAAGACCTAATATTTATATACGAGATTCCCCTATTCCTATCCTTCGGAATTAAGTTAATATCGATCCGACTTTATATCGGAATCGCGAGAGATTTATACTAATATTAGACTAGAGTTATACGGTATTATGCCTCCTGTCTAAACTCCTGTCTAAGATTCCGCCGATCCGTCCAAGTCGTTATACGAGTATTCCGATATTAGGATTTATATTATTAAGGACTAATAATAAAAACGTATATAGCTTAACTAAGTAGCCTATATTAAATAGGTTATTACCTAGTTTAATATTACGAAAGGTAATTCCTATAAAGGTAATCTATTTCCTAATAACTAGTTATAAAAGGTAATTAAATAGGCCTTATTATAATAAGTCCTTACTTATTAGAAGAGGCTTAGATACGTTAATTTTATAATTAATACTACTTGATTAAATATCTCCTTCGCTTATAATAAACTTAATAAGTACCTATATAACCCTATAGTAAAGTACGCTTAGATTATAGATTAATTAATCTAATACTTATACGCTATTAGGTTCTTTATAATCGAGTTTTATAGAGATTTAACCAAGATTAATATTTAGTATTATAATAATAAAGAAATCCGGATTACCTTAAATATAGCCTTCGCTAATAACCTAAATAACTAAAAGTTAAGCTAAGAATACCTTATTAAGCTCTTTAATAGCCCTATTTAATAAGTAGCGAATAAGTAGGCTATAATTACGATTTTATCTATAAAGGTAGAGCTCCTTACGTTTACTTAGGCTATAAAGAAGACGGTTAACTTATTCTACCTCTTTTAATAAATCGATCTCTAGCTTAATTAAAAGCTAATAATCGAATATAATAATAAGTAAATAATCCGACTTATTACTATAAATATACCCTGGATTAAGACTACGCTTAAGTATATTAATATTTATAATACCTAGGTATAATAAGCTTTCTTTAAGGACTACTTTAATATAACCTATATTAATATAAACTATATAATCGCTAATAGACTAACTAAGTATTAAGGGACGGGCCCCGGTACGACTATACAAAGTATCCGAAATAAGATTAATTAGTATATAGAAGGTAAGAAGGAGGAGGCTATCCGCGTACGCTTTATAGGCGGTAATAAGTTATCCTATAGTATCCTATAGCTAGTCTAGGCAAAGCCTAAACTATAATATACCCCCCTTTATACCCCTCCTTATACCTCCCCTATATACTAAAAGAGGAAATTAGTATATAGGTATAATCCGAAAAGGAAATAAATTAGCCTAGCCCCGTATAAGGTATAAAAACCCTATATAAAAGAAAAATTTTATATCTTATACTCCTATATTATCCTTATTACCTTATAGTATACCTACCCTTATTATATCTTTAGCTATTAATACTCTAGTTTATAGTATAGGTAAATACTTAGTAAAAGGGGATTCTAACGACGAGAATAATATAGTACCCGAAGAGGTAGTATATATATATATACTATACGTTAATAATCTATATAACTCGGGGCATATAAACTATTATAGAGGTCGTAGGTAGTCCTATTAAGCCTATTATATATAGCGGAGGAGGTATTTCTAGGAAAGGCACCTCTTCGCTACGGATACTAGGCTTAGGCGGGCTATTTATAACCTTATTATTATAGCGACTATAGGTTAAGCTATCGCCGAAAAAGCCTATTACTACGATAAAGAAACGCTAGGCTATCGGGTCTGCCTAATAACCGTATTTATCTAGCGTATAGAAATAGTTTAATCTATACTAGCTATTATTCGCCTTACTCCTCGCCTAGCCTAGAGTCTTTTTACCCCTAATACGCTTAAGTAGCCGGCTTTAAACGCGCTTATCCCCGCCTCCTTAATAGCTTTATTTCCTCCTATACCGATTATACTATATTATAACTCTAATAATACTATATAAATATATATATAATAATAATAGTAATAATAAGGCTAGCTTATTTAAGGCCTTAATACTTTCGCCTAATACTATAAATAATCGTTATAGTACTAGGAGGATAATACGTACGAATTTATAGTATAAATAGCTTAAGAGTATTAAGCCTAGGAATAGAGTAATACGGCGCTCCTTAGCTTTATATAATAACTTATAGGCGTTTTATCCCCTTTCCCTCCTTAATAATCGGCTAGAATACTACCGGCGAGAATAACGCCTAGTAATACCCCCTTTAGCCGCGGATACGTATCGCCCGAATTCTCGCTATTACCCGCCCCCGGATTACCTATAATACGCTATTATTATTTATACTAACTATCTCGTAGTACCCCCTCCTAGCCCCCGTAATAACCTAGCCGTCTTAATTAAGAAACGCGTTAAAAAGACGAGGAGGAAAAGGATAATAAATAACTAGTACGGCTAGAAAGAGGATATAAAGGTAGTAAACGTAAAGAGAAGGGATTAGGATAATAATAATAATAAAGTAGTTATAGGAATAAACGCGGAGAGAACTTAAAACGGATTATTATAAATATACGTATTCCCCTATTATAACTCGTATTATATTAAAGCTATATAGGTTAAGAAATTATCTAGCGGTTTTTATATAAGTATAATATAGCTAGTCTACTTTATAAGGATTAGGTAATATAGTAGTTAGCCTATAAGTAGGCGACCCCTAGTATTTTTAGCTACTAGTATAGCCTTTACCTTCTACTCGTCTAGGGAGGGATTAGAAGAAAATAAACGTAATACGGGGTTAGGTTAAGAATCGGTAAAAGACTAAGAAGGAAGCGGGTCGTATATAGTATATTTAATAAAATTAATATAAAAAGTTAGATAAATACTAGGAAGTATATCTAAAGTAATAATTAAAAGGGTAGGGATAATAATAATACGATACTTAGCTTTAAAATAATCGAGTTTTTTTAAAGGGTAATTAGTTTATATATTACCTAGGTTTAGCTAAATAAAATTATTAACCTAGAAGCGGTTAATAGGATATTAGGAGTTATTAAACGTATTCTAGACGTATTACTAGGTTTAGGCAATAGTAGCCTAGGCGAATTAAGTACTTTCGGCTAACCGGGATATAAAAATAATAGTACGATTAGTAGGCGAAGTAAAGGAGATATCGGAGTTAATAATATATAGAAAAAGGCTTATATTATAATTATATAGGAGTATATTAGGACTAACCCCTATAATAGAAGAATTATAATTATTTAAAGTAAACTAATAAGTAGGAAGATAAATAACCTAATCGAATTATATAAAGGAGATAATATTATAAAGGATAGCCTAAACCTCTTAATTAGCGCGCTTAGAACCGCTATTAGTCTAGGGGTAGTATACGGTAGAAAGGAGTTAATAGGTACCCGCGAGCTAGTAAAGGGTAGATTAAAAGTAATTAGTCTAATTAGAACTATAGTCGGAAATAAGGCTTTAAGGGAAACTATAGAACTATTATTAATAAAAGAGGAATTATAATACGTATTCGTTAGTATTTATAAATATTATAACTTTAAACTAAATATATTTAAAAAGGTAATCTATAATAACTATAAAGAAACATAAGGAGGAAAATATAGCTATAAGAAGGTCTATTATAAAGTCTATAGAGATTATTTACTAAAAACGGTTAATAATAAGTAATAGCTATAAAAGGCCTTAACGATAATAATAGTTAATATAATCCCTATAATAATAATAGTTCTAAACAAAATACGTAATATCTATAAATATCCCCTCCTAGTAGAAATCCTACCGAAGAAGGAGGAATATAGTATTTTTACTAGGGTACTTAGCGAGAGGAGAATCGTAAGTACGGTAAATTAAAGTAATCGTTAAAGTCTTCTTTTTAGGTATTTAAAAACGCCTATAGTATTAAAAAAAGCTATACGCGGATAAGGTATAATCGGTAATCTATTCGTATATATAAGCCTCCGGAGGAAACCTATAAGCGCTAGACTAGACTACTATAAGGCGTATAATATAGGTAGGATTAGTACGTAAAGTATTAGACTAAAGGCCGAAAAGGAAAGTATTATTAAAAGGAAAGACTAGGGGCTTAGTAAGCGGAGTAGGAGATAGTATAAAAACGGGGGGTATAATAAAAGAAGATAAAGGAGTAGGGAATACGTATAAAGGGTATAAAATAATAGACTCGCTAGGTATAGGTTATAAGATTTAGCTAAAGTAAGTAGAAGGATTAATATAATCCTAACCCTAGTAGGAGAGGGTATTAGGACGATAAGCCTACGACCTAGGTTAATAATATAGCTAGTAGTTAAATAATAAAAGAGTCTTAGCCTAATAAGCCTAATATTCGGATATATAATATAGTATAATAAAGTACTTAAGGGCCTTATAATCGGTTAAAATTATAAATAGCTTAGCTATACTATATAATTCAGCGGACTAGCTCTATAAATAAAGGATAATAGCTAAGAGCTCCTTATCGTAGATAGTATAATTATATTCTATAGGCGAGAGCGTATACGAAAAGTACGTAATAGGCTATAGGATAGTATCCCGGCTATACTAAAAAAGATAACTACCTATAGCCTTACTAGAATAATTAGTCTTAACGACTATACGATAGTTAGGATCCTACTAGGCAAGAATAGGATAAGAAATAAACACGAGCTTAAGCTAGTTAAAAGTATATTAATAGTTATTAGATTAAAAAAAAGGGATATTTTATTATATTAAGCGAACTAGGGGAGTAGTAATATCGGTAAACCGGGAAATAAAATTATAGTAAAAGTTAGTAAAGCTAAGAAAGCTATAAATACTATAAACGCGTATAAATACCTCCTAATCGCGGATTATAAAAATCTTCTCTAGGTTAGGATATATTTTATACCTAGTATAAATAATAAATCCTAAGTACTTAACTTTATAAATAGTAAAATTATACTTCTTAAGGTCGAGATAAAGCCTAGCCGTATAGAGTTAACCTAGTATAGTTCGAACTTTATACTAATAATCCGCCTAAGAGCCTCCCGAATAGATTAGAATATTATCGAGGTATACGGTTATAAAGTCGCTAAGTAAGAATCCTAGGGTAGTATTAATATAATATTAGAAAGTAGCGGGTACTCTTACGAGCCTAAAAGGATAAATAAGGTATTCGAATAAACCGAACCGAGTACGAAAAGTAGTAAGATACTTATTACTAGGTATAATACGGATTTTATAAAAGACTATACGTATATTTAACTTAATAAACTAACGTACTAAGGAAAGACTATAAAATATCTCCTTAATAAACGGAAGAGGATATTAGTCCTACTAAATAACCTTATTAAGAGTATAATAATCGATATAAAAGCGCTAACTACTATCGGGTTTTTTAACTAAGAAAATAAAGGTAATAGCCGAAGATAAATTAGCCTAAATCTAACCCTTATTTATTAAATTAATAATCTACTTATAGACTTTTAATAAATAATCGTAAGGTATATTATAAAAAGGCCCTTAGGGGAGATTAGGACTAGAACTATTAGGATTAGGCTAAAGACGAATATAGTAGTCGTAATTACCCTAGTAAGGAGGAAGCGTATTAACTTTATCCTTATCGAAAAGGTCTTAGAAGTCGGTAACCTTAGAAGGAAGTAAGGGACTAAACGTAATAAATAAGGATATACCCTAGGCGATTATAAAGGAGATATCCTATAAACTAGTAGCGAGAAATTAATAACTAGAAGATTACTTAGTTTCGCGCTAGAATAAGGTAGTATATATAGAGCCTAGGATAACGATTATCGGGTAAGAAGAGTAATACTACTTAGAGTACTTAATAATAAGGTCTTTAGTAGAATAAATAATAAGATAATACTAACTAGTATATAGGGATATATTATAACGCGCGAGCTATAGAGTCCCTAGGATAAGGAATTAGGTAAAACTAGGAATAATATATACGATAATAAGCGTATACTAATTATTAATATTAACGATAAAATAAATAATATAATAAATAAAGGATAAGGCCTTAAATAATACTTAATATTAATAGCTAATATAAATAGCCGTCTAAATAGAACGCGCCCTTATAAGGGGAATATATTATAACTAGTAATATTATACTATTATTTCGCTTACGGTAGTATAATAATTATAACTATTATCTGCCTATATATTAATAAACTAGATAGAATTTATAAGAATAGGAAGGAGTAGAGGAATAGAATCTATATAACCTTCGATCTCGCGAAACTTAAAAACTAGGTTATTTTTAATAAAAGTAATACGCTTACCCGCCCCCTTTAGGAGACTTATTAAGGGGGCGGTTTATTTCCCTACTCGCTAATATTATCTAAGACGCTATTAAAGGTCTAACTCTACGTAGAATATATAAAGGTAGAGGGATAGCTACGTTATATAGGGAGAAGGTTATATATACGTAAGTAATAGCCTAAGCGGCTATATTAGAGATATACGCTATTAGTATAACGTTTCTCGATAATATTAGCGTTAACCTATAATATACGCTAGCTAGAAGATAATCCCTACTAATAGGTATTAGATCGAGAAGGTATAGTCGAGGTCTTATTAACCCTTATTATTAGGGTATTACTATCCGGGGCTAAAGCTAGCGGAGGGGGTAAATAGTAATAAATATCGATACGAAAGGACTCGATATCTATAGCGATTTCGCGAATACGCTAAATAACGGCCTAAAAGTTATCGAAAGGTATACTACGACCGATATAATAGTTACGAAGGTTAGGGGAGAGCGAGTACTAGAGATATAAGACCTTTACCTCGTTATTCTACGCGAAGCCGCCTAAGAGGGCTAACTTAGCCTTAAAGCGGACTAAGAAATCCGAAAAGGGTTCCTTAGAACGCTATTTAAGGTACTCGAGCTTAACTATAGCGGTTTAGCGGTAATAAGGGTTTAGAAATATAATACTAAGGTAATATAGAAAGTAGTCGGGGTTATAAGCTATAGCCGCGCTATCCTCGAAATAAGGGGTTACCTTAGCCTAGATAAATAATAAGAGGTTCTAGTAGATAAAAACCTATTAGTTATAATTATTACTAATAAAGTTATAGTCGGCTTATAACTTATAGGAGATTAGGGCGTATTATACGGGGAAGACGTTTTTATTTCTATTAAAAGGCGAGCTAGTAGGTAGCGGCTTATAGCGGCTAAGCTAGAGCTCCTATAACTAGGTATTCTACGTAGTTAGCGTTTACTACTAGGCTAGGATTATAGACTATAGCTCTATAATACGGGTATTTATATCCGGTATAAGTAGTATACCCCCTCTTTATTATAATATAGAGGCCTCTATAGGGGTATTTATTAGCTAAAAGAAAGTTTAATACTAATTAAATATTAAGGGACGGGCCCCGGTACGACTATATAGAGCGTTTAAAATAAGATTAATTAGTATATAGAAGGTAAGAAGGAGGAGGCTATCCGCGCGCGCCTTATAGGCGGTAATAAGTCATCTTATAGTATCCTATAGCTAGTCCGGGCAAAGCCCGAACTATAATACTAAGGTACTATTAGGCTAGCTTTTTACCCGCTTTATTTAATAACTTAGTTTTATTTCTATATAGTCTTTTATTTAATAAGGCTAGTATATAATATATACGATACGGTAGGAGCTACTATAATTACTCCTAAGGGGGTATATTAAATAAAGTAGCCTATATAAGGTCCTTTAATCTCGCTATAGTCCCTATAATTATATAATAAATCTACTTTCGGACCTTATAATCCCTTAATACGAGGAATCGCCGGATCTAGCGATTTATATTATATTATAGTCTTTACCTTTATAATAACTATTTAATTATACGACTTAGAGTTATTTTATAGATTCTATAGATTCCCTTAGCCTTATTATACAACCCTTTAGTTATCCCGTATAACCCTACGAGAAGATAATAGATTAGTATAGAATTATTAGGAAGCTTTTCTCTTCTTCTTCTATATTCTAGATTAGAAGAGGTACTTATATTATATATAAGTAGTTAGAATAATTACTCCTTAGATAAAGAGTTAAAGATAAATAATTATATAGAGCTTACCCTAACTTTATATAATAATTATACGACTTAGAGTTATCTCGTAGATTCTATGGATTCCCTTAGCCTCGCCGTACGACCCTTCGGTTATCTCGTATAACCCTATAAGAAGATAATAGATTAGTATAGAATTATTAAGAAGCTCTTCTCTTCTTCTTTTACGTTCTAGATTAGAAGAGGTACTTATGTATAAGTAGTTAGAATAGTTACTCCTTAGATAGAGAGTTAGAAATATATAATTATATAGAGCTTACCCTAACTTTGTATAAAGTATTAATCCCCTTACTCTTTATATTTATTCCCTCTCCTTGTATATAAAGCTTTCCCTAATCCCGATATTAATTATACTAGTAAGTACTATAATAAGGCTAAGAAGTAGTTAATAAGCTATATAAATCTTACTAAATCGATTCTCTCTTATATTATAAACTATTAACTAGTTATAAGTCTAATCGCCTAGTTTATAAATAAGCTTATAGCTAAAAGAGACTAGTTTATAATAAAGATTAACTATATCCTACTCGGTCTACTATTATAAAAGGGTATACGGGTAGTTATTATAGTTAACTACTAGCCGCTTAAATAATAACCGTGTTTTATAATAATCGAGATAATAAGGCTTCCTTTATAAACCCGCTTATTATATAAGAAGTACCTTTCTTAGCCTAGCGATTAAGAGGACTTAACCTACTTTACCTTTTTTATAAAAATCGACTTATCCTACTAAGAATAATAATATTTCCCCTATACTAAGGACTATATCCTAAGCTATTTCCTATAATACGATAATAATATAATAGTTAAGTATTATAAAGATTTCTCTTAAGTAAAGCTTATACTTTACTATTCTTATTATTACCCTAATAATCTTCTTACTATTAAAGGATTCGTTTCCTATACCTTTTATTAAGCCTATACTTATTATAGTATTATTTATACTAGTAACTATTATTATCCCTACGATTATTATACTAAGGAGATAAAGCCTAAGCTAGAAGAGTTTATAAAGGAGGAGGACTAATAGTAAAATAACGCCTAGAACAACTAATAGAAGCTTATAGGGTAATTGCCTAATTATAGCCTAAAAACGGAGGATATCGAGGCTTTTAATAATAGGGATATAAACCTTACCTACGATTAAAGCCCTAAGATTAGCTTATACCCTAACCTCGTAGACTATATAGGCAATTATTAAAAGGTACTTAGGGAGAGTTATAAAGATATCGAGAATACCTTCTTACCCGAGTATATAAATCGCCTAAATACCGTATAGTATATAGTATATAATATATTTACGGGGTACTTTGAATAAACGATTAACCCCTTAAGGTAAAACCTAAAGCCTTTATTATTATAAGTAAATAAACCTAGTAGAATAAGGAAATCGTTTCTTATTTATACTATAATAATAAGGCTATAGAGTCTCGCCCTAGGATAAAATATTATTATTAGGGCTATACCTATAAGTATTACTACGAATAGTATTAATAGGTTAACCCTTTATACCCTTCTTAAACTACTAATTACGAAGAATATAATAGAACTCCCCCCTTTACGTTTAATAGAGTTATTTAACTTATAAATAAAGTTTTAGTATACTTAATACCTTATTATTAATAAGAAGTTTATAATTAGGCTATATATAATAGGGTATATTAATAAAAGGCTTTAGTAGATTTTTCTAGCCTAATAAGAGGTATTATTCGGAAGCCGGAGTATTATACTCCTAGGCGACTTCTACTAGCTTCCGCCTATTATAAAAAAGCTACTATATATATTTACTTAGCTTTATTCGAATACGGATTTTCGGGGTTATAATACTTATTTCGCCTTTAATAAAACGGTTATTCTCGAATAAATTATTTATTAATAGGGTAAGGATTAAGTATTATTTTAGGATATTCTTAAGGGGTTATAATAGAATAACCTAATAATTAATAACTAGGAGCTTTTTTATACGTACTTATAATAAAACCTCTCCTCGGAAAAGGTTATAAGCTTTAACTCGGCCCTATAAATCTACCCTATTAATACCTAAGTTAGGAAGTATAATACCGAGTATATAGAATACCTAGGTAGGCTATATATTTAGGTAAAGGCTATTAATATAGGCCTAAAGACTATAGAAGTCGAGTTTATATCCGCTAATAATCTATATAACCGGGTTCCTATTTACTTTAGGGTAAGGATAATACTAATAAAGAATACTTAAACTAATAAGGGCCTTATAAATAGGGCTTTAGGGGAAATATACGACTTCGCCTAAAAGAAGGGGGTAAATAATCTAAGGAAAGAACCTTTTTTTATTATTTTCGTCTACTTTAATAGGTATAATAGGCCTACTTATTTCGATAATCTATTATTTACTAAGATTATACTAATCTTTAAGTTTAAGCGCGAGTTTCTTAAGAGCGGGGCTACTTATACTTATACCTAGTTCCTTCTTATAATTGCCTATAGTATTATAGTATATAAGTTCTAGAGAGTTATACTATTTAAGGTAATAGCTAATATATTATAAAAGGACTTTTAGCCTAGCCTAATATATATAATAGTCTTATAGGTAAAGATATTATAGGGGATTATATTTAATACTACTTTCGACCTCCCTAGTATACGTACTAAGTCCTATAATATAGGTAATACTCGGGCTTATAATACTCTCCGGCGGGCGGCTTAGGTTATTTTCTCTTAGGTAGTTTTATTTAATAGTATCTTAGTTTATTTACTCTATAGGGTAGAGTTTTATACTTATTTTTAAATATAATAATAGAGTAGGGTTTAGTATTATTTTATTTTATACTATATAATCCCCTAGTAGTTAATTAGATTTATACCCTAAGCCCGAGTAAACCTACCTACTACCCCCTTTTACTATATAGTACGTTCTTCGCCTCCCCTTTATTTTTTACTCCTCTTTAACTCTCTTTTTTCTCTTCCTCTTACGATTACCTACCCTCTAATATCTTCTAGTATTACTAGCTTAATAGCTTTTTTACCCTTTTTTTTACTACCCTTTATTTCTATTCTAGCTTACCCTATTTATTCTTTAATTCGTTTTTTCTTTCTTTTTTCCCTATTATTTAATCTAGTATTTATTCTCGTACTATTAAACCCTATAGTCTTCTAGACTTATCGACTCGTAATGTTTATTATTTAGCAAGCTAGGCTCTACTAATATATAGCCTTTATTAGGAGGATATTACTAATAAGGAGTAATAGGGAAATACGCCTTATTATAGGTATACTTTATAATAGTTATACTACCCTTTCCTAAGTATACCTAATAATTTAAACGGGGTAATAGGAATCGTTACTACTTATTATATATTTATTATAAAGATTTTTAGTATTAGCTCCTATTTCGCGGCTAGTAGAGTAATAACTCTATTAGTATAAAGGACTTTAGGGTAAATAAAACCCTAGATTCTATTATAAAAACCTCTACCTTAGTTCTATTAGGCTATTTTTGATTTATTATTTAATAGGGTATTCTAGCTAAAGAGTTTTTTACCTAGTTTTTAAAATAATATTTTTAAAAAAGGAGTTAAAATTCGTATACTATTTTACCGCCTTATATAATTACTTAATACCCCTATACGATAAATTTTCGTCTTCGACGGGCTATAAAAGCCTTAGTTTAAACGAAACCGATAGAATAGCCTTCTTATCCCGGGGTACGAAGGCGTAGGTAAAGCGAATAATATAGCTCTTTATTTCGCTATATATAATCCCCCTAGAAAGGCGGAAGTAGAATACGCCCTAGACTCTACCTATTTTAAGATTAAATACTATAATAAAGGTATTTAATATAAAATAGGAGTTAATACTTTAGTAGGGGCAAAGGGCACTCTACTATATATATATATAAGGCTCCCGGCTAGAGGGCTACGTTATAGGTCTAGGATAGCCTAGGTAGGGAGGTCTAGGGAGGTCTAGAAAGGTTAGGGTTATTAGGGCCCTAGGGGTTAGATTCGTATATATAAGAGTTACCCTTCCTACCGCTCTTCCTAGAAGGCTAAGTAGCGTAGGTACTTAGGCTAAGCCCTCCTCTTTATAATTAATAAGTTAGTTACGGGAGTGTATTTTCTATAGGTTTATAAATACCTTGTTTTTCTACGTTTTCTAGGTTTTCTACGTTTTCTAGGTTTTCTACGTTTTCTAGGTTTTCTACGTTTTCTAGGTTTTCTACGTTTTCTAGGTCTTTCTTTAATTTCTAAGGTTTTCTTTATATTCGTCTTCTTCGTCTTATTCTTCCTATTTTTCTTATTCTTCCCTTTCTTCTTCCTTCTTTCTTCTTCTTCTTTATTCTTTGTTTTATTAAATTTGAAGGCCTCTACCCTAACCTAGTAGGGTATACCTTTGTCTTCGCTAAAACTAGTCTCCGGGGTATAATACGCGGGGTATTCTTTATAATACTTCGATATATATTCCTTCTTCCTAGCCGGTAGGCTACGGCTTTAGCTTTCTCTTCTTTAGGGCGTTAGGATCGTTAATAGCTAGGTTAAAATACTAAATACTATTTAATTAGGCCTACTAAAGAAGGTTAGAAAAAAGGGAGGACGAGGGGCTAGTAATAGTAATAATAAGGCTAATAATAACCTTAATACTAATAATAAGGCTAATAGTAATAACGACCGTCTTCCCTCTTCCCTTCTTTAAGTACCCTACTTAGAAGAATTTAGTAGCTATAGCCGGCTAGCCTAACGCTTGTTTTTTTATCCCTTTCTTTGTCCTTCCTTTAGCTTCTTTCTTTTTCTTTAGTAGTAAGGGTAGTAGTAGAGACTACTCTAGCTACGATTCCTCTTCTGCTTCTACTAATGGTCTCTAACGCTCTTCTTAGCCCTGTTTTTTCGGCTGCCTTCTTCGTCTTCTAGTCTTCTGCTTTCTTCTCCTTTAGCCTCGGCACGGTCCCTTTAACGGTAGACCTAATAGCTACTACTTACCCCGATTATTTAATCCCCCCTTAGTCCCTAGGATCTCGATTTCTACGGCGTTTTTTAACCGCGTTTTTGTCCCTTCGGCTTTAGCGAGGATACGATTAATAGCGGTAATAGGGTCTTAGATAATAACATTAGGCTTAATAGTATTAGGAATAAAATCCCGATCGCTAACGGTAAGAAAAATAGGCAGCGTTATCCGAGATAGCCGTACGGCTAAAATAGTAGTAGGTCTTATAATCGCCGCTCCCTACCGCTATTTCCCCTCTTTCTTCCTCTTCTTCTCTCTACCTAGGTCCCGAGTTATAGGACCTACGGCTATCGCCCCCCTTAGTACCCGCTTAGTCTTTCCTTCCCGGTTCTTTGTTTCCTCCCCTCCTTCCCTTTTAGGGTAGGGAGATTAGTAGGTTCCTCGTCCGCTTTAAGAGGAAGATTCCGGCCGAAGACTAAAGACTTAAGTAGCTTCCCTTCTTTATCGGCCCTAGTTAGGCTTAGTAAAAAATCACTTACTTATAAAATTACTTATGAGTAATTTTGATTTTGAGGGATTTTACGATGATTTTTGCTTAGTAATATGATTTTGAGTAATTTTAAAGAGCTTGAAAATTAGAGTGATTTTTAAGTGATTTTTTATAAGTGATTTTATATACGATTTTCTGATTTTATAAAATCATAGGGTATTTTTTTTAATTTAGTATATAGTATATATAGTTGAAAAGCATACTTTAGAACCTATTTTATGCCTTATAATAGTAGAAAAATAGTAGAAATATAAAATAACTTTTTTTTAATTTTTAAATATAATATTATAAATAAAATTTTAAATTAATTATTTAACTTTTTAATAACTTTTTAATTACTTATATTAATTAAGATAGTAATTCTAAGTTAATTAATTAGTACTTACGTTATTAAAGTTAATAGCTTAAGTCTTAACTAATACTTATTTATTTACTTTTAATTAAAAGAATAAACTAAGTAGTTAATATTAAAACCTTTAATTAAACTTATAACTATAAGTATAAATATAATAAATAGTAAAAATAAAAAACTATTAATAGCTAAAAGTTTAAACTATAGAATAGGTCTTTATATATTAATACGATTATACGTAATATATATTTATTAAAATATACGGAGGCTATAGGAGAATATATATACGAGCGTATAAAGGTATTAGGAAGAAAAGGATTATATAATATAGTTGCCCTTAGTTATAGGGCTTATAGCCGCCTATTAGGGTATACTCTCCGTATATAGAGTATAAAGGAGACTTATTACTCTTATAATATCTTAATCTAGCCCTAAGTATACTATATAATAGTAATTCTACTTTACTTATAGTAATAACTTTACGATTATTCTAATCGGATAATTAAATAGGCTTCTCGCTAATCCTTATAATTAAATAAGTCTTATACTAGTCCTTATAATCGGATAAGCCTATAAGCTAGTCCTTATAAAACTATATATAATAAATTATACGACCCTTTTTAGCGGTAGCGTTATATTCTCTTAAGACCCGTAAAACCTTTATAACTCTATAGACTATTTATTATATTCCCTGCTTATTTAATTTATAGAGAACCTAGATAATATCTTAGGTTCTATAGGTATAATAGACTAATTAAGGAGACTCGGTAAAATAATAAGCCTTATTAAGATAAAATATATTATAACTAAGGATACCTCCGCCCCTATAAGAAAGGGGAAGGGACCCGTATAAAATAAAGGGGAATCTACTTCCTATACTAACTCCTATATAAGTAAGCCTAGTACTCGTATAGGGGAGCCTAGTTTATATACTATAGAGAGGGTAGAAGACAACCCTAAAGACGAAAGAGCCCTAGTTAGAATTATATTACTAAAGCCTATAGGAAAGGTATTAGGTTCTTATCGGAAGTCCGGATTTACCTTTAATAATATTAATACTATAGAATTCGAGTATATATATATATACTTTTAGAATAACCCTAAATTTTACCTTATTATTTACTAGTACCTATAATTCTATAAAATACTTAATAATCGACTTATTATAAAAGTCCTAAATATTTTTATAATATATAACTTAATCTAGATAAACTCCTACTATTATAATATTTACTAACTTAAGGTTATATATCCTAGCTCTTATACTAATATACTCTATATTAAAATTATAAGGAAAGACTATTTAGATATAGTATTTACGATTTAATCTCGGATAATTAAGTCTTTATATATAGAAGTTTATAAGCCGGATAATATTTTAAGTATAATTATAATTCTATACTATTAGAGTAATTCCGAGGAAATCCTTCCTATAGATTATAAACCTTCTTAGACCCTATTCTAGTACCCTTTAGTATAGCCCTTTATTAAGAAGTATATTATTATTAATAAGGGATTAGCTCGTTTTACTACGGAGGCTACTATCTCCCGACGAATACTATAGGGTAAATACTATTAATAGTCTATACCTTTTAATAATTCTAACTCCGAATCTAAGTTAGATTTTATAAAGCCTAGACGTTATTAATAAGACTTTTTAGTAGACTTAACTATTAATAAGGCCTTTAAAGAAGCTATTAGTAAGAGGCTTAAAAGGGATAATATTAGTACTTTTTACCCGGATTTCCTAGACCCTAATAGGATAAGTATTATTATTAATAAGGATAAGAAGGTTACCTTTATAAACGTTAACCTTTTCTACGAATGCCTTTACGTTTACGAATTAAATAATACTTATACTCTTTACCTATTTTACCTCTTATTTCTTATAAGCGCTATATTTATATAGTATATAGCCGAGTTAAATTTCGAATAGCGTTAAAAGCTTACCTTTTATTAAGTAGTCTATATAAACACGTACGTATAAGAGGGGAAAGTAAAGGTAATCCAAATTATATATAAGTAAAAATAGATACCTCTTCCTCGTTATACGAGGAAGGGGGACTATATACCTATTTACTATCCTATCCCTATCGACCCCTATTTTCTCTTCTAGAAGGAGATACCTTTAGGCTAAGTCGTATAATATAATAAGATATCTAGACTCCTATTCTTAAATCGTACGAGGTATAATAGCCTAGTACTATTTATTCTATAACTTCTTAGGGTAAGGATACTATAGGATACTAATACTCGACTTTTTCTTTTTATAAAAAGGTATACGTACGAAGAGAAGAACTAATTATTTAAAAGGGCTAAATCCTCTAAAAAAAACTTAACTATAGGTATAAGAAAAAACCTTCGTATAATACTAAACGAGTATAGGTAAAGTTAGGAAAAGTCGCTTTAAAGGAAAAAAACGCTAAATTAAAAATCTAAAAGAACTCCTACCGGCTAAAAAAGGAAAAAAGAAGCGCTAATCCGCTAATAAATCGTAGGGTAAAGACCGTATTTTATTAGTAAAGTCCCTTAGAGTCGAATACCTATAGAAAAAGAGAGAGGAAAAGACTAAAAAGGACCTTAAGGGTAAAAATACTAGGAAATCTCGTAAAGTTAGCTTTTATACCTAAGCTAGGAGGCTTCGCTCTATCGTATATAAGCGCTTAGTAAGCCTAAGAGGGGTATAAAAACCTTTTTTCTCTTCTCCTTCCTTCTCTTTTCTTTCTCTTCCTTTTTTCTTTCCTTCTTAGTAGAGATAATAATAAAGATAATAATAATAATAATAAGAATAATAAGGAAATACTATAATAAGTCGGCTAATATATAATAATAGAAAATAGGAATAGAATACTAGTCGTATAATATACCTATTAATCCGTATAGCTCTATTATTAATCGGCCCGGCTTTTACTAGGTTAAAATACCCTTAGGCTCGGAGGAGTATAAGCGTATAATACGCTAAATAGCGATAAATATAAGAAAAAAAATACTAGAAATATCGTATAATAGCTAATAGAAAAAAAATAGGCGGTAGAAGAAAGGCTATACGATATACTATCGTACGATATCTTTATCCGGCTAGATAATACCTAGGACTTAGCCCGGATTTTCGCTATCGTTATCTAATAGCCGGGTTATTTTCTAGCCATATTAATAGCTAATCGCGGTAGCGTATTATCCGACCCGTATAATATTTATACCTAGAACCTATATTTATTCGATATATATCGGATAATAGGTAGTAGCGCTTATACTACCTATATATAGTACTCTTATATAACTAGGTATAACTACGTATAATATACTAGGAGCGGAGGAATAATAGTATTAGTACTAATTATCGCTATTATTCTAATAATAACGAGTATATTAGCTAATAGTCTAGCCCGGGTAAGGTTAATAATAATAACGCTTATACTATATAATCCTTATAAATATAAGGAGTATATCGTAGTATTAGACGATAAGTAGAGGGGGAGGAGGATTTTCGTAAGTATTTTTAGCGTTAAATAAGAGTATTTTTAGTATTTTTAGTATTAGATAATACCTAAGAGGAAAAGTAATTTTAAAAAAAAATAGGAAAAAGAAAAAAGATAGTAAAAATAGTAAATAGGTAAAAATAGAAAAAGAAAATTAGGGGTAAAAAAAAATCTAAAAAATTATAAAAAAAATAAGTAGTTAAATAATAGGAAAAGAAAAAATATAAAAAAAAATAAAGGAAAAAGTTATTATATAATTAGACTAGTCGTTAAATAAAGGCTTTAATCTAGAATCGGTAGGTATTAATAAAAATAAGTATTATAAGTATAAGGTTAAGACTAGCCTTCGTATAAATATCTACTAGGTTATTTTTACTATTAATCTAATAGATTTCCGAAATTTCTTTATATTCGTATAATTCGTAAAATACTATAATATTAATTATAAAACGCTTTTTAGTTATAAAACCGAGTTTTACTAGGTAATCGTAAAATAATTACGAATTAGTATATAGGACTAAGGGGATAGGGGCTAGCCTAAGGTATTATATAATCTCCTAGATCGTATTATATAGGGTAATACTAATATCGATACTACCTACTATACTATAGAGTTCGTTAGTAAAAACGCTTTAAGTAATATATTTATATTTCGAAGAAGTCTAGTAAAGGATATTATTATAAATAGTAAAGGAGTTAAACGATTATTTCTTTTTTCCTAGGATAATAAGGAAACTAAGTTATAAAGTTAAATTATAGTTATTAGCGAAAGAATTATTAGTAAAAATAAATAATTTTATATAATTTAAATTAAGGGGGATAAAGTATAATCCGCGGTTAGTATTATTAATCTACTATTATAGCTATTTATTAAGGGCGGTAATATCCTCTAGAATCGGGTTTATAGCTTAAGTAGTAATAACAAGGTTATATAAAGCCTTAGGTTAATAAATTAAGGCGATATATACTCCTTATACGCGTTAGCTAATAAAGTCCTATTTTATAGAATCGCTTATAGAATTAATAAGTTATAGACTATTAGCTTACCCTTTCTAAGAAAAATAGATATTATATAAAAAATAGGAAATACGTCTACTATTAAAATCGAGGGCGGTTCTATTTATAAGGAAGGTTTTTAGTTTCGTACGAAGGCTAGCCTTTTATAGCTTAGATTCCTTAAGGGCGGAGAAAGAAGAAAAGGTAAAGGAGAATATATTATCTATCTATAGACTTATAATACCGAATATATTAGGTCTAGTAGGTATATAAAGAAGGTAAGGGTCGTATAATAAGTACTATATTTAAAGTTTTATATAATAATAAGTATAATACGTTTTAAACTAGTATAGGCTAGATTTAGTTAGGCTATATAGTAGTTTATAAATATAAAGGAGTATATTCGAAGGGTACTTTAGCTAAAATTCCTTCGGTAAGTAAGCGTATATTATATAAATTAGTAGGTTATAGGATTAAGTATACGCTTATATAATATTTTATAACTCGCCCTATATATTATACTATTTTATAAATATAGGCCTAAGGGCTAAAAGTAAGTATTAGGATATCCTTATAATCGTTAATAATTAGGTAAGAATTTCTTCCTTTTTATTATTACTATAGCCTTATATAATAAGGCGGGATTTCTCGTAGGGGGAGTTATTCTAGCTTTTAATCTCTTATATAAAACGCGTTTTAAAAATACGTTATAAAGGGTCCTAAGTATAATCGTATTATATAAAAGAAAATACTCCCTATATAAGTAAAGTATCGATTTTATCCTTATCTAATACTTCGAAAGGTTCGCTAGGTATAATAATAATACCTTATTCGTTAAGTTATACGGCTAAGGCTTAATTATCTCTTTCTTTAGCTATAAAGAATACTTCGTATAGGTTTTTATCCTTAGGGCCTAGTAGGGGAATTTAAAAACGGGGTTTAGGTATAATATCGTCCGATTATACTAGTTAAATATATAGTTTAATATATATTATACGAAAACGAGTCGGATTAGCTAGGAGATTAAGAATTATATTATAGTTATTAAAACTTAAAATCCTAAATAGTCCTTATTATTTATCCTTCTTATACTAAACGAGGACCTCGTTCTATAATAAGAGGGAGAGAATATCGTATAATACTAATCTATTTTTCGTTTAAAGTACTCGTAAAATATCGGACTATACCTTAAGCTTATATACTTCCTATATAGCCTATTAAATTACTATAGCCCTAGTAATAATATTTAGTACTAGTAATAAGTTATATAATATTCTAGGGTAAACTCTAAAAATAAAGAGTATAAGGATAAGATTATTAAGTCCTATAGTATTATTTACGGCCTTAATAGCTATTTAGAGGATTATTATATTATTTATCTTAGAGTCGATTTCCTTTCGTAGAATATTATATACCCGTTAAAGGAGGGCGTATATATATTCGACCTTACTAATAGCCTAATAGGCTTTAATAGGAACTTCTTTATATATTATACTAATAATCTTCGTATTTATACGAAACTCTATAGAAGAGAAGTTTATTCCCGTATTATATAAGATAATATCTAGTAAACCCTAGTATATATAGATCTAGTACTTATAAAGTATATTCTACGTATCTATTATAAATATACTTTATATAAATATAGCCGCTTAAAAAGAAGTTACTTTATCGATTACGTATAAGACTAGCTTACCGCTTATATAAAAGATATCGATAATAAGTAAGTAATTAAACTTATAATCGTCCTTAATAAAGAATTTAAACTAATATAATTTAGTATTATACGATTAATATTAATAGTATAACTTCTTAATTAAGTTAAGTATTATAAGGGTAATATTAAAGGGACTTACCCTTTAAAGAAGGTTATATAGGTATTATATTTATAGGTAACTAAAGTATTAATAAAAGTAGATAAGTTCTTTTTCGGTATAATATAATACTATTTCTTACTTAGAGATATTAAAGAATAGATATCCCTATTTTCTAATAACCGGGATAGTCATACTATCGTATTATACGATAATATTTCTAGTATTATCGTAGAAAGCTCGTAATCGATTAGCGTTTTTAAAATAAAAGAGGAAAGGGGTAGCTATATTTAAGATATAATAAAGGACCTTACTAAGGGGGTTTTATATAATAATAGTACTAATCGGTTAAATAGGTATAGAAAAGCTAAATCGTATAGAATTCGTACTAGGAGTCTAATCGATTATTATACGAGGATATTCGTAGATATAAGCTTCTACTTAGGGTTTACCGATAGTTAATATTTTAATAGCCCTAGTATCCTATAATTCGCCTTAGTATATTATCCGATACGAATTATATAATAGGAATTACTTAGTAGGTTTATTTAGTACTTCTAGACGATAAATATTATCCCCTATAAGTCGGTATATATAAGCGATAATAATAAGGAATATAATAGTATTATTATTCGTTAAGTCGTTATCGTTTATATTATCCGATTCCTAATCCTTATTTAATTATATAAATATAATATCGTTATTAACGTTTTCGTACGATTAGATAAAAGTATTAAATTTATTATTTATAAGAGGTTCTTAGCCGACTTCTTCGTATATTATAAGGAATTATTTTCTAGCTTATTTTATATTATCTAAATTATAATTTATTAATTAATAACCTTATTTCTTATAAATAAAGTATTATTTATTCGTATAAAGCGTAAACTAGTATAGTAGTTAAAAGTAGGGATATTATTAAGAAGATTCTTAGTATTAAGAAGATCCCCGGTAGGCTAGTCGTTTACGATTCGTATATTTTATTTATTTAAATCTACTCTAGGGGCCTTAAAGGGCTTCTAGAACCTTACTATTATACTAAGTAGGAAAAATCCCTAGAAGGGGTAAAACCCCCTAATAGTAGAGCGAAAATAGGGCCCTAGGCCCCTAAGGGGGGGGCTATAGGGTAGGGGAAAATAAACGTATAGTAAGATAAGCTATCTACTTAGGTAGTCTTATAGATTATATAAGAAAAGAGAGGGAGGGGGGGAGGGAGGGGGGGTAAGAGAGAAGTAGGAGGGGAAAAAGGGGAAAAAGGGGGCGGAGAAAAGAAGACCTAATCCGGGAGCTAACGTAAATAAAGGCGGTAAGGTACGGTAGAAAAGGGGGTATAAAAACCTCGACTATTCCTCCTTCCTCTCTTTCTTCTTTCTTCCTTTATTATTATTATTTCTATAAGTACTTCCTACCCTATTTATCGTAAGAGGAGGTAATTATAAGGATAGTAGGAGGAGTAATAGTAGAAAAGTACGTAATTAACGAGTACCCTATAATTAACTTACCCCTTATTATACGTATTTAACTAGTAAAGCCCGATAAGCTATATAATATCCCCTATAGCCCTTATATCCTATGCCTAATCGAGTAAGGCTTTTTTTATTAGGATTAAAAGAGTAAGTAAGTAGTATTAAAGAAGGAGCGACTAGAGTACGGCGGAGGGGTAAAGAACTAGGGCTAATAAGGGAATAAGTACCCGATTAGCTAATTATTATTATTATACTATAAAGCGCTTAGGTTATAAAAAGGTAAGGATTAGCCTAGGAGGAGGGAGTAGAATAGGCGGGGAGTAAGAAAGGTATTAACGGGAGATAATTAATAATTCCGGAATTCGCCTAAAAGGTAGTAAAATTAATAGCCTTTATTAAACGGGGAGGGGTTAAGAACTCTATTAAGGTAAATAGTATAGGTAGGGTTTATTCGGGGGGAGTTAATAGTATAATAATTTCGGAGACTTACGAGGGAGCTATATAAGATCCTAAAACTCGAGTAGGATAAAGGTATACGCCCTTAATTATTATTTATATAGGCGATTATTAACCTAACCTTTATTATAATTACCTAAATAATAGTAATAATAATAATTATAATAATAATAAGTATAATTATAAGGCTAGTATAGAATAATAGGTTTATAAGGCTAATCCCCGCCCCTAATACTAAATACCTAAACTAGCTAAACTACCTTCGCCCCTTAAATATACTCCTAGTACCCCCTTTATTACCCTATATTACTCCTACCTAGGATAATAGGGTTATTAATTAGTAGATTCTCGGCCTTATTAAATATATAGTATATTCCCTTAATTAAATCGATAAGCGGTTTAAAAAATAGGTAAAGGCGAATAAAGAGTAATCGAAAGGTAATAGGTAAATAATAGAGTAGATTAAAACTCGCCTTTAATAGATTAAAAAGGGGGTAAACTAATCGGTATTCTAAATAATAGGCGGTAATATACTTTCGGTATATATACTCGATAATAAAAGGACCCCCGATTAAAAGCTAAATATCGATAAATACGCTCTAAATCGCCCCCTACTTAAAAATAAGCCGGAGACTATATACTAGGTAATTAAAAGGCTATATAAGAATACGAGGGAAGACCTTAGGCTCCTAAGGGAGGCGGTAGAATATAAGGAGTAGGCGAAGGAGTTAAAGGGCACTAGAGGAGTAGCTAAGGAGTAAGAGGGGGGATATAAAGGGGATAAGGGAGATAAAGGTAAAAATAGTATAAGGGAGAGGGAAAGGGGGGTAATTATCGAGAGGATAGGGAGTAAGGCGGCGGTAATAGAGAAGAGTAATAAGGCTCTGCTTATAGCGCCCTCGAAGGGCTAGGAGGAAGCTAGAAGGCCGGCTAAAAAGTAGAAAACGGCGGAGGAGACTAGGGCGAGGACGTAGAAATAGGGGCGCGGTTACCCCCCGAAGAAAGGTTAGTACAGGGGCCTATATAATAGCTAAAATAGTAAAGGGGGATTAGGGGTCGAGTAGGTAAAGAAAGCTTTCGGTAATAATAGAAAAGGCAATAGTAATTCTAAGAAGATTCCGGTATTTACTATCCGTATAAGTCTATAGTAAGGTCGAATTAGTATAGACGACGTAGGGAGGAGAACTATTTAATAAGGGGGCTAGCGTAGGACTTATACTAGAATACCTAGATAAGGTTTATTTAATCCCTCGGGGGGGTAATCGGAGTATAAGGAAGGAGAGTATATTATAAGGCTATAAAGTAGTAGCGTAAAAAGATATATTCGGCCGTCTTATCCTTACCTAAGCCGTATAAATATAAAGGTAATAGTATAAAGGGGATATAGTAGGTAAAAAAGAACTTATTAAGCCTAATTTTACTAGTATAGAGTTAAGTAAGAAGGCTATTAAAAAACTTCGAAAAAGAGGCGTACTTTACGAGGAAAGCGCCCGGATATAACTAAGGGGGAGAGTTTATAGTATAGCTATAGGATTAATTATATTACTTAAGGCGTTATTCTCTAGATTCCTAATAACCGCGTTATTTATCTTAGAAACGAAGGTCGAATAGCTTATAGGACTAGGACCCTATACTACTAGAGCCTACCTAGGAGGTAAGGGCTTATTAAGTATCCCCTAGGGCGACGTAGGGAGTAGTAGGGGGGCGATTATAGTATAGGTAGAGTCGGTAGATAACCCGATTAATAACCGAGCGAATAATAGTAATAAACCCGTAAGATTCGAGGAGTTAGTAAATACGCGTAGAATAATAGGTAAAGTAAATATCTAAAGGGGGGATATATACCTTAATCTTTATATAATAGCTAGGTATAATATAGTAAGCGCTAGTAATAGTACGTAGGTATTAGGCCTAGACCTTAACTAGCTCCTTAATTAACTAGCTAAAGGGGTAGCCCCTAGCCGGAGTAGGAGGGATAAAATAAAGGGAGCTATAGGTAATAATAGTACGAATAACCTTAGTATAGACCTTTTTTACGCGAGGAAGGGTAAAGCCCTAGGTTAAAGTAATAAGACTAGTAAGTATAAGCTATTATTTTTATAGCTTTTATAGAAGTCGTCGGAAGTACGCCTTCTATTAAAGCTTATAGTATATTTATACGCCGAGTATATAGGCTTCCTAGGTAGGGACGATTAATACTCTATCGAGAATTAATAAGGAGGTATTCGCTTAGCGGGTACGCGTAAAGTAGAGAAGCTCGTTTTTAAGGGGCTAAAAGGATATTTTATATTCCGCCGTTTAGTCCCGGTAGATACCCTAGGCCTAGATAAGCTAAGCCTAGACTTAAGCTAGGGTATAGCTAGTATTAATAATATTCGTATTATTAATAAAGCCTACTAGAATAACCCTAATAACCTTCTTAAGGCGCTAGTATAAGGAGAAAATATAAAGAATAAAGAGGATAAGTAATAGGGGGGATCCCTAGGGTATACTTTTCGGAATAAAGATAGGGTTAGAGAGAATACTATTAATACGTATATAGGATAAACGGTCTATAAGGTAGGAGCGAAAAAGAGCTAAAATCTAGGGAGGAAAGCTAAGATAATCGAGGGTTTAAATAAGCTTATAGTAAAAAATATAATCGAAAGCCCCTATTATATCGAGTATAAGGAGGGAGACTAAGCCTTAGAGGCTTTATATTATCTAGACTATTTCGGTAAGGAGAAGTAGTATACTATTTATAGATTATCTAGGGTAATTACCTATTTAACTAAAAAGTAGAATACCCTAAAGTTCTATAGCCGTAGAAATACGCTTTACGAGGATTATTTCTAGGACCTTACCGACCGTATTTAGGAGGGAGATTAGCCTATAGCCCCCCGGAGTCTAGTAGACTTCGGGTAATTTACCCTATTTACGAAGAATAGAAATATTAAAGACTTTATAAGCGGAAGGGAAATAGGCCTAGGAAATATAACCTTATAGGAGTCTAGTAAGGATAATAACTAGGGGGGGGCTATAGCCCTTAAGGAAGCCGACTAGAATACTATTAAAGCCTACTAATTTTTATAAAAAGATACTATAGAGTACTTTATAAATATTAGAGTTTATAATAATTAATAAAATATCGAAAAAGAGGAAGGGGTTATTTAGTACTAAAAGCGGGGGGGTAATCGGAGGGCGAGGGAAGAACTTATCGTTTAAAAAGTAGACTTTCCTAGTAAAGTCTAAGGTAAGGGGATTATTAGGAAAGGCTATAAGGGGAGGTATATAAGCTAGCTTAAGGGGGGTTTAATTATATAAGTATACCTACTAGGTTATAGACTATATTATATAAGGATTAGAGGAGGCTAAAATAAGAAAACCCCTTTATATATCCCTCTTAGTAGTATAAATAGACTTTTTAAGGGTAAATATTACTTTTTAATAATCCTTCTAATTAGAGTCTATCGGGTTCGTATACTAGTAGTAATAACTTCTTTTAATAGACTTTATTATACCTATTACCTTAGAAGTCTACTAGGGGATTATACGGGGTCCGAATATACGAGGGCGGTATAGGATAATAATAACCGCTATAGCCTTTAATTCGCTATAGAGTTAGGTAATAGAGGAGTTAATCTTTTTAGGTAAGGAGGAGTAAATATAATAAGGAAGGAGGCGGTTCTTAGCCTCTATTAAGAGAATATTAGTATTAAAAGACTTCTAGTATTAAAAAGGCTTAGACTCCGAGGAAAAGATAGTATAGAAGGAGGTAGCCTATAGTACGTAGTTAGAGCTATAGAGATTTAGGTCGGGTTTAAGGAAAATAGGGAGGCTAAAAGGGAAAGCCTAGAAAAGGTTAATTATACTAGTATAATAGCCGTAGACTTCCTAAATAACCTCGTAGGGGGGAGTAAGGAGTTTAAGGCCGAGTAAGGATATAGTATCGAAAAGGGTATAGATATAGGGTAAAGTCTAGCTATAAAAATCCTATAAAGGATAGTATAAATTAAAGTCCCTAAGGATAATAGCTAGGGAGTAATTAGGGAGTAATTAAGGTAAGAGGGGGATAAGGCTAATAGGAATACCTAGGGGTGGGGAATATAAAGAGAGAATATAAAAACTATTATAAAAGGAGATCTTAGTAATATCCTCTATAAGGATTAAATCCTAGGACTATATATTATATTACTTATAAATATAGAGAAGAGCTTGTCCTATACTCTAAATAAAGTAGTAGGGGGCGAGTCTAGGGAGTAGTAGGCGTCCGTATTAATCGAGTTAAAATTCCTAAAGTATAATTACGTTATAGTTAGTAGAGGAGGAGAGGGCTAGGTAGGTAAAATAGTTTATACGCTAAATATTCTAAATAAGGGTTATAATCTTTATAAAAGCTAGGTTAAAGGTATAAAGAATAGCGATTATATAAAAAGGGTAAGTTAAGTACGAGAAGGGGTAAAGGATAGGCTTCCCCTACTATTATAGCTTCCTTATCCTCCTTTTATACCCCTCGTACTAGAGCTTTTATAAGGGGTAGACGCTCCCCGAGAGGAAGAGGTACCGTAAGCGGTTAAGGCCCTATAGGGGGCGGAGGTACCCCGAGTAATTAGGGTACCTTGTATCGATAAAAGCCCTTATAGCGCTAGACTTAGAGTCGGGTTTTAAAAGGAGGTAATATTAATCGGGTTTAGAGGTTAAGAACTAGCTAGGTTAAGGTTTAGGGCTCGATTAAGGTCCCTAGGGGAGCCTTAATAGGGCTATTTACGTAGGAAGACTTATATAAAACTATTAGTATTAGTAAAGGGGGTTAGATAGTAAAGGGGGGGCGATTAAGCTATAAGCGGTTCCTAAAAGTATTAGGGGTATAGTAGGTAATTCGCCTTTACCTTCTCCTATTATCGGTAGGAGACTAGGTACTCGCGCGCTTAGGTAGTATAAGCCCTATCGTATAAAAGGTAATACTATAAGCGCTCCCTTTTATTAGTAGGGTAAAACCCTTCTCTACTATTATACGGGGTAGCTTTATAATATCTATAATAAGGATCCTCCTAATAATATTTAGAAATATAACCGTATTAAAAGTAATTATAATACTACTTAGGGTATACTAACTTATTATAGGGTTTATAATAAATAATCTCTAAATTAATAATAAGGCTATTTATATAGAGTTAGTTTATATTAATAATACTACTAATCCTAAGGATAAGGTTTATTTAGGGAGTAATCCCTTAAGGGCCTTCGTAGGGCTTTATAGCCCTAGAGTAAGCGATATTAATACGGTTAGTAGTTTAGAGAATAGTAAGGAGGGTATTATAATCCCGAAGGGCGGACTCTATTCGGACTCCTTTAGTAATAATAGCGAAAGTACGGTATATATATACTACCTTAGCCCCGAAAGTATATTAAATCTAACTATCCTAGTCTACGAGACTCTTCTTATCGGTATTAAAAGTAAGAATAATATCGCTATTCGAGAGGCGCTAGGCTACTATAATTACCGGTAAACTAATAGCCTTGTTCGCCTTAGCGATAAGGGTAGGAGGGGGGGGGGAAGGAGTATTATCCGAGGTAAGGATATCTTTTAAGGAAATAAGGACTTCGCGGTTATATTAAATAAGGACTAGGCGGACTCCTATTAGCCCTTTAGCTATAGGGTCCTTAATAGCGGCGAGAATAAAGGCCTATAATAGCTAGCTAGAAGAGGCGGACTTCGGCTAAAGAGTAATTATAATAGCTTTTTCTATAGACTTTTAAATAGCCCGGGTAAGAAAAGCGGAAAGGGGTATAGAGTCTACTAGTAAAGCGGTTAAACTCCAGGTACTAAGCGTTATAATAAGGGTATCGATAATAGACTATATAGTACGAAAGCTATCCTACGAGACTATTTAGGCGAATTTATCGAAAGCGGACTTAAGGAGGGGATCGTCTAGAGCCCGAAGTATATTTATAAAAGGGTTATTAGAAGAGGAAATAATATTAAAGGAGGATAAACCCGCTAGCTAATTCTAGTAGGACTATCGGAGTCCGAGGGTTCCCCCGTTAAGGTTTATACCTCCGCCTAGGTCCCCCCTAGACCCCTCGCCCGATAGCTTCGCGTACGGGGCTATCCTTCTAGAGGAAGGAGGCGTATAAAAGAGAAGCTATAGAGAGGTTTATTAATCGTATTAAACGGATAGGCGACGAGCTCCGTCTTATCGTATTATAATATTATTTATACTATAAGATTATACGATTCGTATAAAACCTATTATTATCGATATATTAGTAATCTATATAGAATTAATTAATACCTCGATTTATAGCGATTATAAGTAAGGATCGAAGTTAATCGATAAATAATTTATATAATAAGTTTTAAAATATTATAGCCGATTCGAATTCTAGTATACTATAATAAGCTTATACGATAATAATAAGGAGTTATTTTTTACCTTCGTATCCTAGTCTAAGAGCCTATTATACGAGTCGTAATTTATTAAGGAGTATATTAAGGGTTTTTATTATTATTCTCTCCGGCTTTTTTTATCGTACGATATTAAAGGAGAGAGTTATTTAATTAGTCTAGTATAAAGAGTAATTTATACGAGTATTAAAGTAGTTATTAAAGAGAGTATAGATTTTATCCTAATATTTATTTATACTTATAAAATAAAAGTAATAATCTTATACCTTATCTAAGAGAATATTAGGAAAAATAGTATAGAATTAGTCTTTTATAATACTAATTTAAGAATAATAACTAATAAAAATCTATACCTTATTAATAAGTATATCGTATAGCTTATTAGTATAGTTCTAATCCTTCTACTAGCCTTTTAGAAAGGTAATTACTTTATCGGGGGTAATAGGGCTATTAAAGACTTAGTATATTAATAGGAGGGAGTATACTCGTATAATACTAGAAGATAATCTAATAACTATCTAGGGTTCGATAAGTAAAACTATAAATAGTATAGGGGCTATAATTAACTCGTATTTATAACGTCTAATATAAGTCGGAGTCGTACGAATTAGGTAATCTAGTTAGGGAGGGGTTAAATAAGTTAGGAGAGGCTAATATAGCGGAGGGCTTAACTCGGGTTCTAGTATACGTAATTTAACGTTTAGCGTCTAAGTTATATAATATAGTTAACTCGGTCTAGCTAAGTTAAGTAATTAGTACCGTATTAAGGACTAGTATACCGAGTTAAAGTTCGGGTTAAGGGTCGGTTTATAAGTCGATCTAGGGGTAAAAAGGGTATTATCTAATACTAGTATTTTTAGGAATCGTATAAAACGTTATACTATAATCCTATTACTTATAACTAGGACGTTTCGTATAATAATAATTTAAGTTAATTCCTTAAAAAAGGTTCTATAAACCTAAGTTATTTAATAATAGGTTTATTCTTATAATTCTAACTAAACGTATTATACGAGGTTATAATCGTAAAGGTTAAAGTAAACGATATTATATATAAGTCGTATAATAAATATTATTAATTCGGTTTTTCCTAGGGCTAATTCAAGGTTTAGCTATAAATCCTAGAATACTAGTAATATAGCCTAGGTTTAAACTCGAGAAGAAATCTTACTACTTTCTTTTATTTTATTATATAATACTAGGGTTATATTACTTAGTATTAGCGCGGGTAATCCGGTAATAGTCTTAGGTATTATAGAATCTATATTATCGTTATATTATCTAGAATACTATTAAAGAGTCGGTAAAGTTTCGTACGATTCGTTTAATCTTTCGTTTTTCGGTAGTAGTACTAGGTAAAAATAGCTCTTCGGTAAGGACTAGTATTAGAAAAAGGGTAAAAGTACGGGTATTATATAATATCGGGTATAAGGGCTCTTCGGTATTAGACGAAATCCGTCTTATTATTCTAGCTAATTTATAATTAATTAATAAAGACTAGTATAACTATTAATTAGTATTAAGTAGTCTATATAAATACGTACGTATAAGAGGGGAAAGTAAAGGTAATCTAAATTATATATAAGTAAAGATAAATACCTCTTCCTTATCGTACGAGGAAGGGGGACTATATACTTATTTACTATCCTATCCCTATTAACCCCTATCTCCTCTTTTAGAAGGAGACGCCTTTAGGCTAAGTCGTATAATATAATAAGATATCTAGACCCCTATTCCTAAATCGTACAAGGTACGATAGCCTAGTACTATCTACTCTATAACTTCTTAGGGTAGGGATACTATAGGATACTAATACCTTTAGTATTCTATACTACTTTATAAGGCGTTTTTAAAAGTAATTCCGCTGCTTAATTATATAGGTTTAATAAGAGCTTTTTAGTATAAAATATACTATTAATATATAGGTTAATAAGAAATATTTTTAACTTACTAGCTATAGTATAAGGTTTCTCTTACTTAGTAGTTTTATATTACTATTAATAAGGCGATCCTTAAGATTATTTTTCCTCTTATTATTATCGAGATTACTAAAAAACTCGAGCTTCTAAAGAGTTATATAATTCTAATCTACTAGATCCGAAATATCGAGTCTTATAAAGAATATATTAATAAGTACCTTAAGTAGTATTTTAAGTTCGATAAGATACTTACCGCTAAATCCCTATAGGATAACTATAAATCCGGTAGTAATTATAGGGACTAATAACCCTTTTCGAGGGGGGAGAAGCGCGAGGAAAAATATAATAATAACTAAGGATATTATTATAATAATAACTAAGGATATTATTATAATAACGATCGAGAAAACTATTATAATTATAGGAATTAAAATATATATAATTATAATAATTCCTAGTATTATAGTAATAATTCCTATCGCTATAGCCGCGTTAATTATATCGAAGAAAAGAAGGAGAAGAAAGTATACTTCGAGAATAAATACTAGGTTAACGAATCTAGTACTAGCGAAGGTAAGGATAAAGTATTATCTATATTATCCGCCTCCTCTAAGGAGGATACTATTAAGAAAAATACGGGATTCGCCTTTTTAGTTAAAGTATAAGAAGGTTACCCTTAAGGAGCCTATTAATACGGTAAATATAATTAACGATTCTCTATTACTATTATACTAAATAAGTATATTATCGTAAAAGACTATATTAGCCTAAAGAGAATTAATTAGGAAACTAAGTATAGTCCTAAGGCCTATAAATACTCCTACTATTACTATAACTTCCTATTAGGAAATAGCCTATATAAGTACCTATAAGACTTAACTAGAGTAGGCTAGCTCGTTTATTAAAAGTAAGCTAAGGTAAAAGCCCTAGAGACTACCGACTTAAAAGTAATTTATATTCCTAAGCTAGTAAAGGCTAGGACTAATATATAAGGAATTAATTTATACTCGTACCTCCGTATTAAGGTATAGGCTATACCTAATAGACCTAGTTTTAAAGTTTATCCTAATATAGGCTATAGGAATCTACTTATTAATTATAAATTTATTTAGAACTTCGAGTATAAGATTAAGGAAAGGAAGCCTATACCGATTAGAGGAATCTTAGGAGAGCCTCTTATTTATACGACTTAGGCTACCTTTTCCTTCCTATCCCGCGGATTTAAGTCGGATAAATCGTTTATAGGATTCTCTAAGTTTACTATTTTAGGATAGATTATCGATAACCTAAGCGCTAGAGCCTAACTAGGTAATACCTTCCTCTAACCCTATTAAGGGAATATTAACTATAGGATTATAACGATTCGTCTTAGTACTCTAGTAAACTTTAAAATCCTATTCTCTATAGATAAACCTCGGGTTAATATTATAAGAAAGGTATAGTATTAAGCGAAGGTAATAATCCTAGTAGGTAGTATAATTATAATCCTAGCTAAATAGAAGGAAATTCCGTTTAGAAGGTCCTTTTCTTTCTATAGTATTCTACTTAGTATTCTATACGCTATTATCGATTCGAAGACTCTATAGGTAGTTACCGCTTATAATTAGTCGAATAAGCTACTCGTTCTTAATTAAAAGGTTAGATTAGGCTATTTAAAAGAATAAAGGGATTCGGGCTTCCTTACCGTTAAGTTAATCCTAATAGGACTCGCCCTTTTCTATAATATATAATTAGGTATAGTACTTTCGACGGGAAATAATATTACGTTAGGAGTCGACGTTAATCCGATACTTCTTAGTATTCCGAATAATAGTATTACTAGTAGTAGGCTTACTAAAGCCTTTATCGTTAAGACTCCTCTAATACTATACTCTAACCCCTTACTAATACTATTCTTTAATACTATCTTTGCCTATACGTAAGGTTAAGAGCCCGTAATTACCCTTATAAAATTTGTACCTATTAAGGAAATCCTAACTAGAGAATTTATATATAACCTCCTACTTATATAGAAGCCTATAAATTTACTAGAGGTCCTTAGTAGTCTTAGGAGCTATATATATAATAGAGATCCCTTTATTATATAGGATTTTCTACGTATTATTAAACGCTATTACCGCTTTTAGGAGAATGCTAGAGACGCTTATCTTAAACCTAAAAAAGAACTCTTAGTACCTTTTACTCTAGATTAGTATAAATAAAAGGTTATATAATAGCCCTACTTATAGGGTATTAAAGATTATAACCTAATCGATAAAATATATAATTATTTATACTATTAAGGCTAATTAGAATAGGTTAAAGGGCTAACCCCCTTTACTTTCCTAGTTTTTATTATCTAAAGAATAATTAATAAGTAGCCGAAAGGCCGTATTATTATAAACCTACGTAGTATTAATAAGGTTACGATTCCCGACTCTTACCCTCTACTATTATAAGAGGATATTATATACGCTATCTAAAGTAGTCGTTTTATTATTATTATCGATACCTTATAGTTCTTTTATTAATTTAGGGTTTATAAGGAATATTAGGAATACTTTACGATTATAAGTTATTATAGCCTTAAAAAATTTACTATAGTACCTATAGGCTTTTATAATAGCCTATTATTCGCCTAGAGGTATATAAACTATAAGTTATACTATTATTACTCGTTTTATTATACCTTTATTAATAATATTATAATATTCTCGCGGATTATAGAAGATTATCGGAAATACTTAACTACCGCCTTTGGCTTTTTCGATAGTCTTAATATTATAATAAATCCGAAGAAATTATAGATTAGCTACCCTTCTATATAATTACTCGGTTATTATATTAATAGACTTAGTATAAGCTCTTTAACTAAAAGGATTATAGTATTTACTTTATTTTAATTCCCTATAACTTTATAAGATCTTAAGAGTTATATTAGTATAATTAGCTTTTTAAAATCTATAATTCTATACTATAACTAGGTTATTATACCCTTATAAGCCTAGAAGGTTACTCTTCTATACTATAAACGTAATATTAGTAAGGTAGTTATAAAAGAGCTATAGAAATAAAAGGCCTTCGCTTATTCCGTATTATTTAAGCCGACTCTATAGGAACTCGATACCTTCTATACTATTTAAGTAGATATCGCCTCCTACTATATACTATATTATATAAATCCCGAGTATTATTTATTTTATTAGTTCGATAATTCTCTATAAAGGGGCTTCGCCGCTATATTCTACTATTTTTACGATAATAAATAATAGCTAGGAGATCCTATTCCGGTTAAATCTATAAAGCCTATTTATTTTCTTTCTTATAAATTAACCTTTACTAAATAATCCTATAAACCCTCCGAGCTCGAAGTCGGCTACCTTATTTAAATAATTAAGAAAATACGGGTTATAGTATAATCGAATACGCTCCTTTTACTTATCCTAATAGATTATTCTATAATAAAATAAATTTATAAAAAACGTACTCTTAGTACTATTAATACTAATTAAGCTAATTATTATCTTATTATTACTAGTATTTACCTCTTTTAGTATAATTTATAAATCTACTACTTACCTAGGGAAAAGAATTTCGTCCCTAATACCTTAAGCCGGCTATCTACGCCTAAGACTAATACTCTCCTCGAACGTTAGAACCCCGAATACTAAATACTCGACTATACCTTTATTATTTCTAAGGCTATTATAAACCCCGTTATTAAAAAGGCGTTTACTATAGGCTATTAATCGGATACCTACTTTTCTAAAATTATCGAGATACTATAAAACTATAAGGATATAGTAACTTCTTCTTATACCCCCTAAATCGCGAAGGCTAAAAGGTAGGGAATCCCCTTTTTCCTAAGAGATAATCTCCTATATTATTAGACCTTAATAGGGTATAAGCGTTTATATATCCTATACTATAAGGCTAATAATATTATTATAATAGTATATAATTAATAAAATTATTTTAGAAAAGTCTATATACTTAGGGACCTTAAAGTATTAACGATCTAGGATATTATAAAACGGGTAAAAAAATATATTACTGCCTATAAAGCCTACTACCTTAGATAAATAGACTAATAGCCTACCGCTAGGATCTATATACTAATTAAAGCCCCTAGAGTCCTTATAAAGAGTATTATAATAGACTTTATTATTAACCTTCCTCCGATAGACTCTATAGATTCTCCCTAGGCTATTAAAGGCTTCGATACGTTTAACTTCCTTTTAATAATTATATACCTCTTTAGTAAAAGAATATTATTAATTCCTAGCTATTCGATATATAATACTATAGATTAAGGGTAAATACTAAGTAGGTAGCTTTTTCTTTACGACTAGGGTATACTATTAGTTATTATTAGCGATTATAATTATAAGTTTAATTTAAACGTATAGCGTAAGCTCTAGGAGGTATTTAAAACTAAGATTACTATAATTATAGCGTATTATCTATAGGCTAATAGCCTATCTAAGTACTATAATTAGACTATTAAGACTACCCTCCGCTTATTATACGTTAAGGAGCTAACGATTAATTAGAAGTTATTAGTTCCCGCCTTATAATAAAACCTAAATTCCGCTTATAATTTAAGGACTAAGATAATAGCTTATATATATTTATTCGGGTATTCGTTATATACGCTTATAGAGTCCGCTAATAATACCTTAGCTAATAATATTCTATACCTATAGGAGGCTATTCGCTAATAAGCGAACTTCGTAATAGATCTCGCTATTATAAGGGCTAAACGATAGTATAATATAAAGTATTAACTAATTCTTCTAAAGGCTAGGTAAAAAGTATATTTTAAGCTTTATAAGGGATATTATACGCTTAAATAGCCCTTTAAGAAATAATCGTACTAGCGTAAGGGCTTATATATTATTAAATAAATAATTAACCCCTTAATTATAGAGCTCGATTTACCTATATACGCCTATATTTACCTAGTAATATCTATTAAATACCTTTAACCCGCCTACGAGGGGTACTTTAAAAACGAGGAGCCTAGGGCTATAAAGGCCGTATAAGATCTACTAAAGGCTATAGACGAGAAAAACGTATACTATAAGATTAATTATATTATACGCGTTAAGGATTAACGCTTTAGAAGAGGAAAGCTTTATCGATAATATCTAGTCCGATAGAAAGGTTAGGGAGCTAATAACGATTAGTAGGTTAATACTACTACTATTTTATAGGGAGTAATTAACGCTTTCGAGGCGCGGTAAGCCCCTATTATATAATAATCCCTCCGTAATTAGCAAGTAAGGTAATTAGGGCGATATCCTTTTTATATATTCTTTTTTTTTTGTTTTCCTTATATATTAGGACTAGATTAATAGACTAAGCGCGTAGGATTACTATAAATAGTAATCTTTAAGGCGTAGTACTATAATATATATTTATTAGAATATACGGAGGCTATAGGAGAATATACGTACGAGCGTATAGAGGTATTAGGAAGGGAAGGATTATATAATATAATCGCCCTTAGTTATAGGGCTTATAGCCGCCTATTAGGGTACGCTCTCCGTATATAGAGTATAAAGGAGAATTATTACTCTTATAATATCTTAATCCAGCCTTAAGTATACTAATACGATATTTTATAAGTTTTCTAAAACTCTTTAAAAATAAAGTATAAAAACCTTTTTAAAAAAGTATAATACTTATTATAATTTTTTTAGGCTTTAAATATATAATAAGGTATTCTATCTCTTTTTATTATTAGAAGATAAATTATAAAGTAGAGAGTATTCTATTTTTTATATTTTCCTAGGGTTTATAAGTAATTAATAGTAAATATTTCTATTTCCTTATATTTAAAAAATACTTTATATAAAGCTAATACTAATTAAAAAGAGAATTTTAAGCGTTTATATTTAAATAAAGAACATATTTTAATTATATATTTTTAAAAACGATTTTTTTTATTAGATAACTTTTATTATTAAAGAAGTTCTTTTATTTAAAGAGTATATATTTATAAATAGTTTAATATAAATAAAATACTTTAAAATTTTCTTTTTAAAGTCTTTTTAAGCTTTTTATAAAAGAAAGCTTTTTTACTATTTTTTTATTTTATTTAGGCTTATAAGTAGTACTTATATTTTAATATTATTAAAATACTTAAAGAAACTATTTATTAAATTATAATAACCCTAATTAAAGAAAAAAAATACGTTGAAATTATATATACTTTATACTCATAGTAAAGTATAGTATATAATTTCTTACTTATTTTTTTAATTCTATAGGGTTATTTAAAAAATTATTAATTAAAAGTCTTACTTTAGGTATATAATAGAAAAACCTTTATAAAAGTAATTAGTAATTAAAAAGAAAATATAAAAATAAAAAAAACATTCTACTAGAAGATATAAGTCTTATTTATACTTTACTTTCTTTTTTAGGTTTTTTTACTTTAATTATAGCTTTTTTTTATAAAAAAAATAAAGAAAAGATATATAGGTTTCTTTACCCCGCGTTTTATACTTATATATTAACCTATTAAGTTCTATACCTATTTAGTATATAAGCTAGTAATAAAGGTACTTTAAAGTTCCCTACTTTCTTAGAGTACTTAAGTAGGCTTAGTACTATATAGTAGGACTATTCTTTATACCTAATTTTTAATATACTATGGATATTAAGTACTTTTCTTTATTCTTCTAGTTTTTTAAAAATGAATAAAATTATAAAAAAAAAGAAAAAATATATATAGAATAGATCTTTAAAAACTCTATAAAGGGAAAATTTTTATACTTTTTTTTCTTCCTTTATACGTTTTTTTCTAGTACTTTTATACTAAGTATCTACTTATCCCGCGATTCTTTATAATAAATACGAGCTTTAAAAGTATCTTTTAGAACCTTCTTACTAAAAATTACTATAGAAAGACTATAAAGCTATATATAAGAAAAAAAAAATACCTACGGATTACTAAGAAATAGCGCTTCCTAGTATACGTACCCTTGTACCTACTTTCTATCTACTTATATAGTAAGAAAGTTTTTTCCTTCGAGGTTTTCTTTAATAACTTTATAATAATACTAATACTTAATATAACTTTAAATTACTATAACTCTTTGAAATCAAGCCTTACGAAGCTAAAAAGTATACTATTTTAAAGCTCTTTATACAAGGAATCTTTTAAAGCTAACCTTTCTTAGTCTAGACATCCTCTTCTCCTAATAATGCCTAATTTAAACCCTAAACCTATCTAAAGCTCTAAAGCTACGAAAAATAGACTATATAAAGCTTACGATAACCTTACTTAAATAATTAAGGATAAATTTATACTTATAGAACGAGAATCGCGTATACTACTTAACAAAGACTTTCCAGAAGAATATATTTTTAATAAGGTAATATTTTTATATAAAGAATAGAAAATACTCTAGGGTTTATTTAAAGCGTAGAAAAAATTAGAAACTTCTATATATAGTACTTTAGAAGATAAAGAAGATAAGTAGTTCTCTTATACTTATTAAGGACTAAGGCTAGTTAATTAGTTTTTTACCTTAGTTTTAGATTATTACTTAGGTTTTTCTAATTAATAAACGCTTTTTTAAAAAATTAAAAAAAGTATTATATTATTTACTTCTAAGTTATAATATAAGTAATAGAGTAATAGGGTATAGAAAAATTATAGTTTTAATACTATAATTTTAATTAATAGATAGTTTTATAAATTAGTAATATTTATTAGTATTTTTATTATAAGCTTTTTAAAAATATATAATAAAGAAATAATTATAAAAAGCCTAGTATTAATATACTAACTTTTTTCTAAATCAATTAAAAAGTAGAATGTTTCTTCTATTTTTTTATTATTTTTATAAGTTATAAGAGCTATTATTAAGGAAGATATAAGAATATTAGTAAAATACTACTAAGTAAAAGAAATACTTTTTTTATACTTTAAAAAAGTCTTTAAAAAATATATATTATACTTAATCTAAACTTTAGATTATAAAGACTTTACTTATTTATTTATTTTATTTTTTTAATTTATTTTCTATTTTTTCTCCGGGGTTAAAAGTCCTACCCTATACTAATTCCAAGAATTACTAATATCTTTATAGTATCTAGTATAGTTAGATTAAAAATAGAAAAAAATAATAATAAGATAATAAAAAGAAAGAGGATCTTATATCTTAGTTTTTAGACTTATAAAGCGTTTTTTTAGGGAGAAAAAAAATATTATTCTTTTTTCCTTTATTTTTCCTTACTCTCTTTTTTTTTCTATATATAAAATCTTAGTAAGAACTATAAATTCTTTTTTAAAGTTTATAACTTACCTAATAAAAGCTTAAAAATAAAGTTAAAAATATAATTAGTATCTTTAAAGCCTTAGAAAAGTAAGAGTATTTTGTTTTCTTTTTTTAAACTCCTTTTTTATAATTAAAAGTAATAAACTAAGTAGAATACCTTTTTAAAAATTAGGTTATAAATAAAACTACTATATTTTATAGTTTTAAAAAAATTAAAAAAAACACTATAAGGCTATTTATAATATCTTTAAAGAGGGTTATATTTTTTTTTTATTTTATTCTTCTTACTATAGTAATTTATAAAATCTAGAGTAAAAAAGAAATAAGTAAATATATAGGGTAGAAAATCTTTACCTATTATTTAAAAAGTTAATTATTACCTAATTAGGATAGAAAAAACTTATACTATAGATTATAATCTTATATATCTAGAAAATATTTTATTCTTTATTTTAGGAAAGTAGGGTATTTTTTTTAGAGTTATAAAGCTCGGAGAAGTATAAAACCTCTCTACCCCGCGTTAAAAATAATATACCTTCTTAAACCTTAGTACCTAAAAGAACTATAGTAAATAAACGAAGGTACTTAGAAATACTATTTCTCTACTATAAGTACTAGAAGATTCGGCGCTTCTTACCTACTTACTTAATATACCGAAGTTTTATTATCCTAGCCGTAGAAAGTCCCTTTTCGCTATATTTAACTTTTTCTTCTTCTTTTTCTTTTTCTTTTTTTCTTCTATTAGTAAAAACTCCTTTATTTACTATTTAAATTATATAAAAAAAATACTATTCTTAAGCTTATCTTCTCTTCTTTTAGACTCGAAGTCTTAACTTCCTAATTATTATAGATCGTATATCGTATAAGCTATCTAAAGCTTTGGCTTTATCTAGAACTAACTTTTTAGATAGTTATAAAATTATTAAGGCTAGGGCTAGGGCTAGGGCCGGGGCTAGGGCTAGGGCCGGGGCCGGGGGGGGCCCTAGGAGGGTTATTACTAGGCTAAGTAAGGCTTCCTCGTTTTTAGCTGCCTCTTCCCCCCCTAGTTTAGCTTCTTAATAGTCGTTTCTTTCTAAAAAAACTAAAAAAGGTAAGTTAGAAAAATAAGAAAAATAATAAAGAAATAGTAAAAAAATCCTAAGTTTATTACTAATTCTTAATTAGGAAAAAAAATTAAAAAAGGAAAAAATCTAGAGAAAAAAAACTAATTTTATAATTATAAAAGAAAATTAGCCCGAATTTAAATTAGGACCTAATTCCGAAGTTAAGTCCTATATTTTCTAAAAGGGGCTATTTACTCGTAAGCTTTTACTTATTAATTTAACTTATTCTCGCTATATTTTATATAGCTATATAAGGTAAGTTATTATAAAGGTTCTAGCTAGAAAGACTAATATAGTCGGACTAAAGAGGAGTAATAAATTAAACTACTAAAAAGGAAGAAAGAAAAAGGAAGGGAGAGAGGCTACCTCGCTAACTAACTATATATACTAAGCGACTAGGGACTAGTTAGCCCCCTACTATACTATATTACTAATTAAAGTACCCTAATATTAATAACTTTACTACCTCCTATTTAGATATAATTAGCTAAAGGCTAATCCTTAATATTACCCCCTCCTTATACGAAGTAAAAAGGTAGAATATAAGCCGGCTAAGCTATATATTATACTAACCTATAAGGGTTTAATATTACTTAATCCTAAGACCGAGTTAAAAATAAGGCTAGGGAGAGTCCCTCCTAATAAGGGGGAGCCTACTACGCGGAGTCGTATTACTTAAGTTAGCTATTATAAAAATCCTAAATATTAAGGGGATAATTACCCTTTTAACTAGTATATAGCCTAAGGAGAGTCCCTATTACCTTCTATTAAGCGCTAGAAAATACTATTTAGGAGTAATAAATTAGTCTAAAGGCTATACTATATTACTAAACTATAATAATCGTTTTCCTAGGCTATTAGTAAATACTACGTATATACGGTATAGGCTATAGCCTATCCCCGCCTTATATACCGGATAATATATTAATAGATATTCGATAAAGCCGAACTATATATACGTATATAATAAATCTCTAATAACCTATAACTTACTATAGTTACCTATTCCCCCCTTATATTTTATCGCCCTAGTTATTAGCCCCTAGCTTATTTTTAGCCTTTTTTACTAGCCTAGTTATTTAGCCTATCTTAAGACTTAACCCTATAATCCTTATATTATTATATAGCTTAGGATAATTATATTAATAGTAATTAACCTTATTATAATAATAATAATACTTACGCTTAAGTATACCCTAAGCGCTAGATTTAATAGAACTAATATTTATTAGGTCGGCCTTTAGGTAAGGCGGATAATTAGCTATTAGGGTAAATATACTCCTAGTATTAAATACCCTATTAAAGCCTTAAAATAAAAAGGTAAAATCCTTATATATTATAGACTAAGTCTTACGATTTAATCTCGCCTAGGGCGCTATATATAGCCTTAATACTAATAAGATTATCTTAGCGTAATTAGTCTAATAGTATAACCTAGATTTATAGAGAATATATTCCTAATATATAATATAATCGTTAAGGGATTCTAAGAATAATTACCTTAACCTAATTAAAGAAAAACCCGCGTATTACTCCTTATAAGATTCCCTAAGAATCTCCTTAATATACGCTAAAAAGGATTCTAGCTAATCCTTATAGTTATTAATCCTTAAAATATAAGGAAGAAAGCTTTACTAAAAATTACTAAGCTAAGAAAAAACGTAGAAGAATTAAGAATAATTATTCTTTATTATTAATTTATTAATAGTAAATTTAGCCTATATAATTATTAACTATACTTTAAGTCCTAGCTAGGATTCGAGCGTATTAGGCGCTAGTAAAATTTATTAGTATTTTAAGGTTATACTTCCCGCGTATAGTCTATAATAAGAAGGAGTTTAATTTAATATAAAGGTTCTAGCTAGGAAGATTAATATAGTCGGACTAAAGAGGAGTAATAAATTAAACTACCGAAAAGGAAAAAAAAAGAAGAAAGGGAGAGAGGCTTCCTCGTTAGCTAGTTATATATACTAAGCGACTAGGGACTAGTTAGCCTCCTACTATACTATATCGCCGATTAAGGTACCCTAATATTAACGACTTTACCGCCTCCTATCTAGATACGACTAGCTAAAAGCTAGTCCTTAATAATTATTTATTATTTATTAACTTTTAATTCTTTTTAACTAATTTAAAATAGTTATAAAAAAACATTTAAGTATACTTTTAAATAGTATATTTTTTCTAATTTAAGCTAGTATTATAGGCTTGCTTATAAAAGTATAGCTTATAGTTATAAAAGTAAAAAATAAGGTAGAAAACGTAGTAAGTTTTTAAATTATTTATTTTTTAAAATACTAAAAAAATACTAATTATATACTAGAGCTATAAGAGGAAAAACGTAACTTCTTCGAAGTCTTTTAAGCTAAAAAACAACGCCTTACTTTTAATTCAAATAAAGCTTATAAGAGAATCCTTGATTTTCTTTTATAAAATAATATATCTTTTAACGCTATTACTTTAGACTCGTTTTCTAGTCTTCTTTCCTTCTATAACCCGTAAGTTATATTTTTTCCTTTTTATTTCTTTTTTTAATTACTAATTAATAATTATATTTAGGGATTATCTAAAGCTTTATCTAGGAAAACTTAAAGACCTTTTAAACGATAAATTCTCTGAAAAAATCGGCTTTTTAAATAATAAATTTAACGCCTATATCGAATAATATAGGTCTTTTAATTTTATATTCGATATTTAGACCTCTAACGCTTAGCTTGCCTATATAGGCATTATTTCAACCTATATTTCTAGTAATTATTAGTTAAATTACTTACTTATTAATAAGTTTTCTCTTTTTCTTAGTTTTTTACTAATTTAAAAATACTAATTAAATCTTCTAGGCTTTTATAAGCTTTCTAAACGCTATATAGGCGTTTATATTCTTTAAGAAGCGTTATTAGCGCTAAGCCCCTATCCTATAATTAATTATTCGACTATTTTTAGGTAAGTTTTTACTTAATTTAAAATTATAGCCTTTTATTTACTAATTCTTTATTAGTTTTATAAGGGATAATACTAGAAATAATAATACCTTCGTAGTATCCTATAAAGAAGCTTATAAAGGCTTACTAAGCAAAGAATTCCGGGGTAATATACGCTATATAGCGTATATTATTAACTTAATAGCGTAAGACGTTTTAAAAACGTTTATTTCTTCGATTATAAACGACTCCTTGCTTTTAAGCTATATTAATTCTAATATTATAGCTTTAGAAGATAATAATAAGAAGATTTAAAGCAAAGATACGAATTTTTCTAGTAAGTAATTATTTACTATTTTTTAACTAATTTACTAATTTTTCTAGTACTTATAAATCGGCTACGAAAGATTATAACAATTTTAAAGTATAATACGGAGCCTAAAAAGCTATTTAAAGAAGGCCTCTAAAGAGCTAAGGACCGGGGAGAAATCCTAGAAGAAACTAAGAAGGAAAAGATTCCTTTAGGTATTTATTTCCTTTTTTATTAATTTTAATTTATACTAATTATTACTTTTAGATAACGCTATACGCTGGAATTCTACCTATTATATACTAGAAACGGCTATTTTTTTTAAAGCCGGCTATCTAGTATATAATTTATAACTCAGCTAATAAAGAGTTAAAAAAGAATAGTATATCCTAGGCTAAATAAGAAGTCTTAGCTAACCTAAAAAAGCTATTCGAAGTTTTTCTCCAGCCTTCTATTAAGTTATAAGGCTTACTTTATATTATAATATTAGAAGCTTTACTATATATCTATTAGATATATAAAAAGCTTAATAACTTATTAAGCGAATACCGGATTTTAGCTAGAAATATAAATCTTAGCTTAGGTTTAGTAAGTTCTACTATTAATTTCTTTAGATTTTTTACTAATTATATTATAATTAGTTAAATTACTATAATATTTTTATAAATAGTATTTAATAAGGCAAAAATAAGCTAGATAAATACTTTCTAGAGACGATTACCTGGACTAATTATAAAGATTTTAATATTTACTTTTTTAGTATTCTCCTAGATCTACGACTAAAAATAATACATTTTAAAGAAAATCAGCTTCTTTCTTTTTATCCCTCTATCGAAAAAGACCTTATAAGGGACTTTAAAGAGGAATATTTTACGTAAGTAATTTTCTTTATATTATTTTACTTAATTACTAATTTTTATCTAGGTTAAAAGAGGAAATTAGTAGTAATACTACTAATTCTAGGGTACCTAGCCCTATAAAATCAACCTATTCGGATAATTTCTTTTTAATAATTAATAAAAAAGCCAAAGAAGAGGAGTTTATAGCCTATTTAGTAGAGCCTCTCTTAAAAAAGAAGGTAAGTATATACTTTTATTAATAATTATTCTTATTTTTTACTAATTTATTTAATTTCTAGGACTTTATTTTAGACTACTAGAAATAATATAAGGAAAGATTTCCTATTTTAGCTATTTTAGCCCGCTGCTATTTATTAATTTCTATAACTTTAGTACCTATAGAAAGTACTTTCTCGATTAGTAGTAACCTAATTACTAAATCCCGAAGCTAGTTAAATTCGGAGACTATTAAAAAGCTAATATTACTTAAAAGCTAGAAGAAATCCTTACCTAATCTAGAAAAAGAATATAAGGAAGGAAAGCAAGAAGAAAACTAGAAGGATTTTTAAATAGTTTTTTATTAGTTTTTTTACTTAAGTTTACTTAGGTTTTTCTAATAAAATAACTATTTTTATTATTATTATATTTTTTAAAACCTTTTATTTATACTATAATTTATAAAACTAAACGTATTATATATATATATATATATTTTAAAAACTACTATTTATTAATTATTATATAGCTTAAAGGCTAAGAGTATTATTATTAATTTCTTATTTTTTTTTTAAAAATTATATAAAGTATATATTTTCCTTATAATTATTTTTTATAGCCTTTAAACTTACTTAAGCTTATAATCTTATAAAAAAATATTATTTTATTATAATTTTATAGTAATTTTTATAATTTTCAAAATCACTTATAATTTTAAGTAATTTTCTATAAGTAATTTTATAAAATCATTTTTAAAATCAAATTATAAGTAATTTTACCCCTCTACCCTATATGATTTTATAAAATTACTCAAAAATTACTTACTTATAATTTTTTATAAACCCTAGGCCCCTAGTTACTAATAGTAGGTCTAAGACCTAATAGACGACCTTCCTTCCTAGTTAGTAGCAAAGGTAATACTCCTTCGGTACTATAGAGTATTTAATTGGATCTATTAGGTTAGTCTCTCGGCTAGGCTATAGTAGTACAAGGCTAGGCGCCCGAAGGTTAAGGATACGTTCGATTAGCTAGAGAGGTATACTTCCTTTTACTAATAGGTCGATAGCCTTACTAACGATAGTATTAATAATAATAATAGATCGATAAGGTACTTTCTTAGTCTTTTCTTAGCCCTACTATAGATTATACGACGGCTATTTCTTAATTAACTAGACTAGCTAGCCTAGACGACTCCGTACGGTACGCTCTTTTTAAAAGCGTATTTTATCGTCTCCCTTCTTCTTTAAGACGATAAATTCAGCCTACGAAACGATACTACCGATACTACCGTTACCCGTTCCTTTAGCCGTTCCTGCCCGCTATCGTCTCCTTCTGCCCTTTTTAGTCCTATAGAGAGTCCGGCGCTATTACCCGGATAACTCCGGTTCTATAGGGAGTTAGCCTTTCCTTCCTAGGGATAGGACCTACTATTATAAAAGGTCCTAATTAAATAGTATTATAGACGCTAGAGACGTCGTTTCTACGGATTTCTTTGTTTCTACTAATCCGACGTACCGACCCTAGGAAGAAGGTAAGTACTAAGGGTCTCCTTTCTTCTCTTCTTTTCTCTCCTTTCTTCCCTCCTTTTTTCTCTTCTTTTCCCTCTTTTTTTTCTTCTTTCCCCCCCCTTATTTTCCTTCTCTTCGTCGACTTCTTATTTCCCTTATTTTCTTTTTACCTTATTATCTACCTTAACGGATCCCTTAAAGGCTACCTTAACGCCTTTACCCCTATTATTCTTATCGTAAAGCCGGCTTTCTTCTCTTTTGCCGTACTTACGCTATAGGGAGTAATTTAGTAGGGGCAAAGGGTACTCTACTATACACACACACAAGGCTCCCAGCCGGAGGGCTACGTTATAGGTCTAGGATAGCCTAGGTAGGGAGGTCTAGGGAGGTCTAGGAAGGTTAGGGTTATTAGGGCCCTAGGGGTTAGATTCGTATATATAAGAGTTACCCTTCCTACCGCTCTTCCTAGAAGGCTAAGTAGTATAAGTGCCTAGGCTAGGCTCTCCTCTTTATAATTAATAAGTTAGTTACGGGAGTGTATTTTCCGTAGGTTTATAAATACCTTGTTTTTCTACGTTTTCTAGGTTTTTTACGTTTTCTAGGTTTTTTATGTTTTCTAGGTTTTCTACGTTTTCTAGGTCTTTCTTTGATTTCTAAGGTCTTCTTTATATTCGTCTTCTTTGTTTTATTCTTCCTATTCTTCTTATTCTTCCCTTTTTTCTTCCTTCTTTCTTCTTTTTCTTTATTCTTTATTTTATTAAATTCGAAGGCCTCTACCCTAACCTAGTAGGGTATGCCTTTGTCTTCGCTAAAATACCTTTATTAATTATATACTTTTACTTATTTATTGGTTTATTAATATAGACTACTATATATAGTCTAGGGCTTTCGATATATAGGCTTTACTATTAACTATTATTTATACCTTATTAGAATTATACTTCGGGCTTATCTAGGCTATTATACCGGAGTTTTTATACTATTCCTTCGAGGCGATAAATAAGTATAAGTATTAGGATTAGGGAAAGCTTTATATATAAGGAGAGGGAATAAAGATAGAGAGTAAGGGGATTAATACTTTATATAAAGTTAGGGTAAGCTCTATATAATTATTATCTCTAACTCTTTATTTAAGGAGTAGCTATTCTAACTACTTATATATAAGTACCTCTTCTAATCTAGAACGTAGAAGAAAAAGAGAAAAGCTTCCTAATAATTCTATACTAATTTATTATCTTCTTATAGGGTCGTATAGGATAACCGAAGGGTTATACGGTAAGGCCGAGGGAATTTATAGAATCTACGAGATAACTCTAAGTCGTATAATTAAATAATTATTATAAAGGTAAAGATTATAACGTAATATAAATCGCTAGATCCGGCGATTCCTCGTATTAAGGGATTATAAGGTCTAAGAGTAGATTTATTATATAATTATAGGGATTATAGCAAGGTTAAAGGACCTTATATAGGCTATTTTATTTAATATACCCCCCTAGGAGTAATTATAGCGGCTTTTACTATATTATATATATTATATACTAGCTTTATTAAATAAGAGGCTATACTAAGACGAGACCGAGTTATTAAATAAAGTAGGTAAAGAGCTAGCCTAGTAGTACCTTAGTTAGTCTATCGGCGATTATATAATTCGTATTAATATAGGTTATATTAAAGTAATCCTCGAAGAATACTTATTATACCTAAATATTATAAATATCGATATATTTAAGGGCGGTCTTAATCTAGGGTATATTTATAATAATAAGTCGGATTATCTACTTATTATTATATTCGATTATTAGCTTTTAATTAAGCTAGAGATCGATTTATTAAAAAAGGCAGAATAAGTTAACTATTTCCTTTATAGCCTAAGTAAACGCGAGGAGCTTTACCTCTATAAACAAAGTTATAACTATAGCCTACTTATTTACTACCTATTAAATAGGGCTACTAAAGAGCTTAATAAGGTATTCTTAGCTTAATTTACGGTTATCCGGGTTATTAGCGAAGGCTACGTTTAAGGTAATCCGGATTTCTTCGTTATTATAGTACTAAATATCGATCTCGGTTAAATCTCCGTAAAACTCGATTATAAGGAACCTAATAGTATATAAGTATTAGATTAATTAGTCTATAACCTAAGTATATTTTACTATAGGGTTATATAAGTACTTACTAAGTTTATTATAAGCGAAGGAAATATCTAGTCGAATAGTATTAGCTATAAAATTAATATATCTAAGCCTTTTTTAATAAGTAAGGATTTACTATAATAAGGCCTATTCGGTTACCTTTTATAATTAATTACTAGGAAATAGGTTACCCTTATAAGAGTTACCTTTTATAATATTAAACTAAGTAATAATCTACTTAATATAGGCTATCTAGTTAAGCTATATACGTTTTTACTATTAGTCCTTAATAATATAAATCCTAAGGTACTATTTAATCTTGCCGAGTTATATAAGTTCGTATACATTAGAGAGTCGTTTAATAAAGTCTTAAATATCGTTCTTATAGTCTTTTCTAAATAAGATTATAATATTGTTAATAAAAAAGAAGACTAGGAAATTAGTATAAACTATAATATAAGGCTTGTTTATATACTTCGTTAATCCTAGCTTCGTTATAATAATAGTAAATTTATATTATTATAGGGCTAAGGATTATCGAAGCCCGTATAATACTCTTTTAAGGTATAGGACTTAACCCTATTTTTAGAAGCCTTCGGGGTATTTAATATATACTATTTCGTCGATTTTTATATTAACGAAGGTATTTATAGCGTTTAATTAAATATACTCTAAGTTGAATTTTATTATTAGTACTATTATAAGCCTAAAGTTATAAGCTACGAGTATAACTATATAAGTATTTTTATTAGATAGTTATTATAGGTCTCCTCGAATATATAAGCGGGACTTATACTTAGCTAAGTACTTATTTTTATCGAATTTATACTAGAAAGCCTATATAAAAGGGAGGGCTTTCCCGTATTCGGGAAGTATTTAATTATAATAAAGTAGTTTAAATATATTTTTATCGATTAGCTTTTAAAATTCCTTATTTACTATTTTTTTAAATTTATCCTAGAATAAATAGCCTATTATATTTTTCTAATTATATAGAGTAGGCGGGATAATACTCTAGTATAATCGTATTTTCTAAATATTAAATACTATTATATAAAATACTATTATATAGTCGATCCCTATATAGTTTTTATAATCCTTTAGGTTTATAAGTATAAGGATTTAAACTTCGAATTATACCCGGTAATCTCCTTTTTATTAAACCTACTAAGTATTAGTTATCTCTAGTTTAGGGGTTAAAGGACCCTAAGTCTTAATAGTATACTCCCGTATTATTCGGGGAATATTAGCCGATTCTTCGGTATTTTTAGTATTTCCCTAGGGCTCTTACTAAAGCTCCTTAGAGTTATCGGCTATAATTATATTTATTTAATCCGATAATTCTAGGGCTATATTTACAAGTTAATAAGTCCCTATAATTATAAAATCGTTTATTATAATAGCCTTAGATAATAAGTAAATATATTAAGGTACTTTATATAAAGATTCTAAGCTAAAGAAGAGAAGAAGGAAAAGAGGAAATAGAAGAGGGAATCCCGCTACCTTTATACGCGGGTAGCGAGGTCTAGATTATATAATAGGGGCTTGGGATAGGTTTCTCCAAGGTCCGCGTACGGGGTTTATAATTACCTAGGTAGTTAGCGCATAATATTACCCTCCGACTAAGGCCTTAATATACGTATTAAGGTTAATACCTATATATACGCGCTACCTTTTCTATAAAGGCTATAATATTATCCTAATTATTATCCTTATAGTCTTCGTTTACTACTATAGCCTTAATCTAATATTATAAATTAATAGGAGGCCCTAGGGCGGTTAGCTATTAATCGTAATATTACTTAAGCGCTATTAGCGTATACTAGAAGTTTCTTATAGGATACTACGTATTATTAGGATTATAGCCTTTTTACGCTACCTAATATTCGAGTTTCTTACGTTAACTAGTAATTCTACTCTATAAAATATAATCGACTTCCTATTCGGGTATACTATTAACTTTATTAGGCTTAGGTAGTAGTTATATTTAGTCGGGTAGTAGGTTAATAGCGGCTTTCCTTAGTTAATCGGCGTAGAAAAGATTCGTTATTTTATAGGTATTTAGTAGATCTAGTATATAATTATACCCTTTCTCGGCGGTAATAATAAAAGGGCCTAACTATTATGCGTTTAGTCGAGTAGTCGGGGTAATAGTACTAAACCCTTTTTTACTAAAGAAGACTTTATCGCTAATCGTAAAATCCGCGGGTTAGAGCTTCTTATTAGCTTATTATTTCTATTACTATTATACGCTTATCGAAGCCTATAAAGCCTACTACTATACTACTTATACTCGTTATACTAGATCCCTTACGATAATTATAGGCGTTAAGTAGTCCTATAGCTCCGCGGCAATATTAATTAAGAGTAGGTTCTATAGGCTTTTACTTAGCGCTATAGTTAATAGGGCTATATTAATTAAGGCGTACTAGGAGGAATTATACGTAAAGTTAAGGGCTAGTAGGAAGTTGCTTTAGTCGTCTTAATACTTCCTAATATAAAATCGTAGGCGCTAATCTAGGTATTAATTTATAACTTTAATACTTTCTTACGTTTAAGGGTAAAGAGTACTATTATACTAATACTTTATTCCGGTTAAACGATTAATCTTAGTAAGGAATACTAATATAAAGGGGCTAGTATTATCTATAATCTAGATAAGAGGTATTCTAAAGAAGCGGTATAATAAGTAAAAGTACTATACTATTAGGATTTTTATAGTATTATTCTTCTTACCGGGTAGTATAGCGATAATCCTACTAAGCTTATAAATAAAGGTTTAGATATAGTTATACCTATAGCGATCTTATAGTATTATCTTTTTATTATAAGCTATATACTCCTAAATAGAGGTCGGGATTAATAGTAGGTAAAAGAGTCTAGGGGTCTTATTATAGGGGATTTTATTCCTTTAGTAGTCGTAATAGTTATAAATATAACGATAAACGTCTTACTTTATATTCGGCTAATAATAATCCTATTATAAGAGCTTAAGCATTTTATTCTAGCTATTATATACGAAGATTATAGGCTTATAGGCGGTATAAATAAGGGTAATCCGTAGAAAAATACTATTAGTTAACTTCTCTAGTACGATTAGTTAGCTCCCTTATTAGCTAAGTCCTTATATTATATTCTTTTATTAGATTAGGTCGGCTAGATCCGCGCTTATAAGTATAGTCTCTATACCGATTATAATAGAGTTAATAGTTATAGGGGTTAGGCTAGGGGTTATAGATAAGTTAAATCTAAGCTTATCTAGTAAGATTATACTAAACGTATACTCCTCTTTCTCTTTAGCCTTAATTATCGGGAGCTTTATAGTCTTCCGTAATAAAGCGTTAATAACTATATTTAAATAGCTAAGGCGGTAGAGGAAGTATATATTAAATTAAGCTAAAAAGTCGGACTAGTATACCTATCGGATAAATAAGAGCCTTTTAATCGCGAAGTAAATAAAAGCCTTATAATTAGTAATAATATTAAATTTTTATCCTAGGAGTTTAGGGTAGAAGTATTCGAGGCTTTATACGATTATAAGGAATTTATAGTCCTAGATTAAATAGGCTTATTTAGCGGGGGCTATAGTTTTAGAAAAGAAGCTAGTAGGTTTCTAGGTCTTATTATTAGGCTATTACTACTAGAAAACTCTAGTAATAGTATTATAGGAAATATTAGTCTCGAGGTAGGTTAAAAGTTTAGGTTAGAAGAATATAAGGATAAGAGCCTTTATAGTAAGCCTTTTTAGCTAGGTAAAGGCCTTACGTTAATTAGGTCTAAGAGAAAACTCCGAATCCTTCTTTAGTAGATAGTTTAGGGGTTTAATAGCGTTATTAGTATAATAGTAAAAAACCCGAATAAAGTTATAAAGACCGAAAAAGGAGTATATAGCTTTACGATTACGGAAGTCCTTAAATTTCTAATCGGAGATTACTTATATTTTATAGGGGTTAACGCTTAGCCTAAGGCCTACTTTTAGTATAATACTAAGATAGTCTACCTTTATAATATTAAACCGGGATTTTTTAATATCTCCCTAAAGATTCGCTTAGTATAGGCGCTAAATAACCTCGTAGGTTTTTTACTAGTAAACCTCTTCTTTATTATCGTCCGAATAGATTAGTATATTATCTACGTAAGTACTAGTATAATAATCTAGTAAGTCGTAAAACTATACGTTAATAAAATTCTAGAACTAAGTAGGCTTAACCTTTAAGCTAAAAGGAAGGACTTTCTAATAGTATATACTAAATCTTATACGGAAGGCTATTAAATACTCGGAGTTAGGGTTAAGGCATAGCTAATAGAAAGCCTAGATAATATTAATCTTAGAAAAGTATTAAGTAAAGTAGTAATTAAAGGCGGTATTTTCTAAAGAAAGTATAAAAAAGACTTAGCCTTTAAGGTAATTATTTATCTAATAATAGTCGATATAAAAACGATAGGCTATTAAGTAGGGTTTTAGCGTAAAAAGGATAGGGGTAGTATAAGGGCTAGTATTAGGCTCGATAAATCCAATCTTTTTTAGGTAGTTAATAGTTTCTTTTTCTAATAGTAGGTATTTAACCGGTATTCTATACATAGGAGGGCTAGCCGGGTTAAAAGGCTTATTAAGCTCGAGTTTAATATTATAACCCGGACGATAGTCTACTAGGGTATACGCTTCTTTCTTATTAAAAAAACCCTCGAGGTATAAGAGGGCTAAAGGAATTATACTATATACTAAGGTAATATACTCTAGATTTTCTCCTACTAGGAAAAGGATCTTTTAGCCCCTATAGGTAATATTCTCTAGGCTTAAATAGGCGATTCCTATAGTAATAGGGTTAGGGCTATTACTATTATCCTTAAGAGGGATCGGGGTAGTCTATATTAGTAGTTCTAATTCCTCCTAATATTTTCTATAGGGGTTAGCTTAAAGGGTTATAATTAACTTTGCCTAGAGTAATAAATCGTCTAGTATAATAGTATTAGGATTAATTAGGTTATCGGGTTAAGGTACTATAGTCTTTTTCTTCGGGAGACTAGTTAGGAAGGTAATATTAAGGTTAGTCTAGGAATATCGTAGGATTTTATATTAGCGTTTATCCTCCTTTAAGAGCTTATTCTAGCGTTCTATATTAGCTTATACGATTAGGTCGACCTATTAGCTTCCTAGGGGTAAACCCTATAAGATAATAAATAGGGAGTATTTAATAAGGACTAGTAAGTTATCCGGCTATATAAGTTTATAGGCAAAATAGTCGAGGAGGAGGTATTTCTCGGCTATTTAGTAAAGTCTAATAAAAATATCCTAGCTATAGTCGATTACCTAGAACGTCTCCTAAGGAAATAAGTAACCGTTAATTATAAGGGTTATTATAAGGTACTAATATATAATACTAGTATTATAGCCTTAAAAGTTAATAAGAGGAATTAGGCGGGTAAAGACGAGTTTAATACTAAGGCTTTTTATAGCCTTCTTAGTAAATCGGTAGGATATAAAGAGGCGGGTATTTACTCTAGTATTATAAAGAGTAGAAGCTTAGAGACTAATACTATTAATCTAAATTATATTATTAATAGTAAAGGACTTCCCTAGACTTTTCTTCTTAGATAATACCTTTAAGACTATTATAAAGACTTTTAATAGCCTTAGTCTTTTCCCGACTCCTTATTATCGGAGTCTTCTTTCTTACTTATAGGTAGTATACTTAATCGCTTAAGGCCTATAATTTTCGGTTAATCCGGGTAATCCTTAGCCTAATAACCCTTTTTACTATATATAAAATAAGTACTATTATCCTAGTAAACTTTCTTTTCGGCCTTAGAGAGGGCTTAGCCCTTCTTCTTCGAGTCGATAGGATACCTCTTTTTTTTATCGGTAGCCGAGGAATTATTACGGGGCGTATAGGTTAAGGGTCGGGAGTACTACTAGTAGTAGAAGACTATATCTTTTATAGCTTTATAGTACTCCTCGTAGGAGATCCGAATATTCTTTAATAATTATAAAAGCCTAGGGTTAAGATTAATTAGTAAATACTTTAGGAGGATATACTTTAACTAGTTTATTAGAGTATAAGCTTTTACTATAATATTATTGAATTCTATAATAAATTAAGAAATATCCTATTTACTTATAAGAGAATAGCGGAGCCCTTAGAAATAGTCGATTAATTCTTAAAATTTATTTAGGTTTTTAAAGGCGGATTCTAAGCTTTATATTATTTCTATAAGGTAGGAGTAAGGATAATCCTTAGACTTATAGCGGGTTTTTAACGTTTTTTACGCCCTACCCTCTAGGCTTTAAAATAAGAATAATATCCGATTTCTTTTATCGTAAAATATTAAGTAATTAGTTTATATTTTATTTTTAAGCTTAATAAAGAAGGTATTAAACTCGCCTTTCTTTCCTATAAAGGTCCTAATATCCTTATAGTAGGCTTTAGCTTTCTCCGAGTATTCTAGATTAGGGTTATTAATAATCGCGAAGTTTTTTTATACTACTTTATTAGTAGGTATAAAATTCGAGGTAGAAGGACCCCTAAAGGCAATAAAGGCTACCCTCGAGGAATAGTCGGAATTAGTAGTTATATAGTCTTACTAAGCCTTTTCTACCTTAAGGGCTATTATCTTTATAAGTAATACCTAAACGTCTAGTTAGGCTAAGGAGGAGGAAGCTATTTTTATAGGATTTTAGTCGGGGTTTTCTATTAAAGGTAAGGGGATCTAGGCTAGGTTTAGGTTCGATTACTCCGGTCCTTTTAAGGTAGGCAAGGGGTCTTAATTTAATTCTTCTACCGAGGATTCCTACTAGGGAGTCTTTAAAATAAGTCTAGTAGAGTAATAGACTTCTTTATCGGTTATAGGGTCTAATTCTTAGTCTTATACGGTATTTTCTATTTCTTTAAAATATAAAAGGGAATACGTATTTATCGAATACTCGTTAGCGAGGGAGATAAGCTTAGAATAGTATAATAGCCTTAGATAATAAGTAAATATATTAAGGTACTCTATATAAAGATTCTAAGCTAAAGAAGAGAAGAAGGAAAAGAGGAAATAGAAGAGGGAATCCCGCTACCTTTATACGCGGGTAGCGAGGTCTAGATTATATAATAGGGGCTTAGGATAGGTTTTTCCGAGGTCCGCGTACGGGGTTTATAGCTGCCTAGGTAGTTAGCGTATAATATTTACTATAGCTAATAGGTTTAGGTTTTTAGTATTATTAATATATTCCGGGAAGTAGATAGCTTTCTTGGTTTTTTATAGCTATTTATATTTATTATCGTAAAAGTATACTTTGTTAAATATAATATCTTTAATTTACTTAACCTTATACCTAGCCGGGATTTAAATCCTAAAAATATTATTAGAATTATAGCCTACGAGGAATCCTTTCTTAGTATAAGGTTCTATTCGTAAGTCCTGTTTATATATAGACTATTAGGCTTATCTTATAAGAGGGTATATAAGGTACCCGTATACCCTTAAATATAATATATTAATTATATAGCTTACTTATTCCTTACTATAGTCCTTAAGCTAGTCGTATAACTTATTAAACGGTATAGATTATTTAATCGTTCTATTCGGAGTCCTATTATAAATATACGTTATTACCTTCTAGATTTCCAGCTATAGGGATTTAAGGAGGTTAGCTCTTATCCTTATAGTTCTAGCCTTTATACTTACTACCCCCCTAGTATACTTAGCGGGGCTATTCTAGGTAGAGGTATAAGGCGTTATAGTTTTATCCTAAATACTATTCTATTCGATTTATTTATTATAGCCTAACTAAAGTCTATAGATATTATTATAATAGAGAATAGCGATTTCGAGATTAAATTATCGTTTAATAAACGTTATAAAAACCTCTAGTATATAGATTAGTATTATTATTATAGTATTAGCTAGTAAGAAGTAAAATATAACCTTTATATAGTTATTAATAGCTATAAGCGCTATTATTTTTCTATTATATAATATATTATAGGGGAAGAGGTCGAAATAAAGCCTTTAAAAAGGTTTTTCGGCCTAGGATAATAATAGTATTCTCTTAATTAAATACTTCGCCTTTACGAGGGAATATAGCTCGTAGTCGATAATAAGAGGGGCGGATTTACCCCCCGAGATTTATTAGAGAATAGTTACTCTAGGATAGCTAAATCGTTAGTAAAGAATTATAGTATTATTAGAGCTATTACTATTATTATTATTGTTTAATACTATTATAGCTATTACTATTATAGGTAGTATATAATTATTTTAATAATAGTATAGTATAGCCTACTTATATATAATTATTATTTAATATACTCGTTATCTATTAATACGTATAATCCTATTAAAAAGGCTTTAATTAATCTAGGCCTTATAAAGTCAGTAGCCTAAAACTATATTATAATAAAAATCGGGGATATATAGGATATTAGTAAGCTTTTAGGTATTTCTATTCTAAATAGGGAATTCTATAGTCCTTTTTCTTAGAAGAAGGAGGAATCTAGAGCCTAAGAGGACCTAATAGGGCTTTACTAGGGGTATATATTCCGTAAAAAGTAAAAGCTCGTAAAATATATAATTATTAGCCCTTATATTTATAATAATTAATTAGCGAAGGGGATAAGCCCTAGGATTTATTTAATTAGCTAGCCTTATATTAGCTATAAAGGCTATTATAACCGCTAAAATAATAAGGATATCCTCCTTTTTCTTATTTTTAATCTAGTTAGTAATAGTAATTAATTTTTCTACTAATTCCTTAAGGTAAGGTTATTCTTTAATAAGGGCCTTTATCTTCTTAACGATATTAGAGTTAGGCTTTTATCTAGTTAGCTTAATACCCTTATTCTAATAAAAGTAGTTATTAAAGAAGTAAGACTTTTTATATATATATTATAGCTTTAGCCTATTATTATTCTCTCCCTTTTATATAGTAAGGGTAGTTAGTATATACTACTAGGGTAGTTTTAATAAAGGGGTAATTTTTTCGAACTAATTATTAATTTTATATCTATTAGGGATAATAGGTTTAGCGATAATACTATTATTTATAAGTTTTTCGATTCTATTCGTTTAATAGTTATTAAATTCGGGGTTAACCTTTTTAATAGTATTAATAAATACTATTATAGGTCGAATCCTATTATTATTAAGGAGTAATTCGAGGCTAATCTCGGTTAAGGCCTCCTAGTACTTCGAAACCTAAGAGGTAATCTTCGTTTTATTAGGTATTTTTAGTACTTTATAATACTAATTAAGTATTTTATATTACCTAATTTATACTAAGGGCTTAATACGGTTATATAAAGTCTAAAGTTCTATAGTTATATTATTCTCGTAGGTAATAGAGTTATAATATATACTATTAGTTTTTACGATAAACTCCTAAATCTTCGTAAATACTTTTATTTTAGCCTTATAAATAGTAAGTCGGTACTTATATATTAAGACTTAAATCTTATACGCCTTAATAGTATTATTAATAGTTATTTAAAGAATCTATTTATTTAAGAGCTCTAGTAGTACTATAGGCTTAACTAGGGGAACTCGGTCTATTAACTCTAGGTTAATATAAACCTAAAGATTATATAGATTAGTATACTTTTAAATAATACTAATCTACTTCTTCTAGTTATTAAGTCCCCGAAGGGTAATAGAAGTATTAAGGGTAGTATTATTAGTTATTTTTATTATTTATACCTTTAATCTATATTTATAAGCTTTAATTAAAAGATTCTAGGGTTTATTTTTAAACTAGTATTAGGTTTACCTTTATAAATATATTTTATTAGTCTTATTAATTTTATTAGGTTTTTTAATCGTAAAGTACTATTATAAAACGTCTCTCCTTATAAGAAGGAGCTTAATTTAAACGTAATTAAAAGGTTTCTCTATTATATAAAATAGGTTATTCCCTATAAAAAGGGATTTAAAAAATAATTTTAGGGTTCTAATTAATTAATTAATTTTTTAAATACTTATTACTTTATAAATACTTTTAAATAAATTATTAAGAGTTTAATAAGCTAGGCTTATAATTATTAGGATTAGGGAAAGCTTTATATATAAGGAGAGAGAATAAAAATAAAAAGTAAGGGGATTAATACTTTATATAAAGTTAGGGTAAGCTTTATATAATTATTATTTCTAACTCTTTATTTAAGAAGTAGCTATTCTAATTACTTATATATAAGTACTTCTTCTAATCTAGAATATAGAAGAAGAAGAGAAAAGCTTCCTAATAATTCTATACTAATCTATTATCTTCTCGTAGGGTTATACGGGATAACCGAAGGGTCGTATAGCAAGGCCGAGGGAATCTATAGAATCTATAAGATAACTCTAAGTCGTATAATTAAATAGTTATTATAAAGGTAAAGACTATAATATAATATAAGTTGCTAAATCTAGCGATTCCTCGTATTAAGGGATTGTAAGGTCCGAGAGTAAATCTATTATATAATTATAGGGACTATAGCAAGGTTAAGGGACCTTGTATAGGCTGCTTTGTTTAATAGCCTATATTAAGTAGATTACTACTTAGTTTAATATTATAAAAGGTAATTCTTATAAAAATAACCCGTTTCCTAATAACTAGTTATAAAAGGTAACCGAATAAGCCTTATTATAATAAGTTCTTACCTATTAGAAAAGGCTTAAATATATTAATTTTATAATTATTACTACTTAACCGGATATTTCCTTCGTTTATAATAAACTTAGCGAGTACCTTTATAGCCCTATAGTAAAATACGCTTAGGTTATAGACTAATTAATCTAATACCTATATACTATTAGGTTCCTTATAATCGAGTCTTATAAAGATTCTACTAAGATTAATATTTAGTATTATAATAATAAAAAAATCCGGATTACTTGAAATATAGCCTTCGCTAATAACCCGGATAGCTAAAAGTTAAGCTAAAAATACCTTATTAAGCTTTTTAATAGCCCTATTTAATAGGTAATAAATAAGTAAGTAATAGTTATAACTTTATTTATAAAGGTAGAGCTCCTTATATTTACTTAGGCTATAAAGAAAACGGTTAATTTATTCCGCCTTTTTTAATAAATTAATCTTTAGCTTAATTAGAAGCTAATAATCGAATATAATAATAAGTAAATAATCCGACTTATTATTATAAATATACCCCGGATTAAAACCGCTTTTAAATACGTTAATATTTATAATACCTAGGTATAATAAGTATTCTTCAAGGATTACTTTAATATAACCTACGTTAATACGAACTATATAATCGCTAATAAACTAACTAAGGTACTACCGGGCTAACTCTTTACCCGTTTTATTCGATAACTCGGTCTTATCTTAATATAACCTCTTATTTAGTAAGGCTAGTATATAATATATATAATATAATAGGAGTTATTATAATTACTCCTAGGGGGTATATTAAGTATAACTATTTATATAAAGTATAATAACCTTTATAATAATCCCTATAATTATATAATAAATCTACTCTCGGACCTTATAATCCTTTAATACGAGGAATCGCCGTATTCGGCAACTTATACCTTATTATAGTCTTTCCCTTCTTAATAACTATTTAATTAAACGACTTATAATTATCTTATAGTTTTTATTAACTTTATTAGCTATCCCGAAGGATTTAGTTATACTATAAAATCCTATAAAAAAACGAAGGAGTATTATAGAATCGTTAGAAAGCTCTTCTTTACTTTTTCTACATTCTAGATTAAAAGATACTTATATAAGTAGTTAGAATAATTACTTCTTAGATAGAAAGTTAAAGATAATAATAATATAGAGCTTACCCTAACTTTATATAAAGTATTAATCCCCTTACTCTCTATTTTTATTCCCTCTTCTTATATATAAAGCTTTCCTTAATCCTAATAATAATAGTATTATTAATATACGCTTATACGTATAAACGACTAGTAGGCTTAGGAAAGGCAGGCTAGCTACTAATTATAAAGTATAGAATAACTACTATAGTAAATATAAGTATAATAAGAATCTTTTAAGAATAATAATTATTAGTTAGGCTTTATAAATATACGTACGGGAGTAATAGATAATTACTAAGAAAGGGTCCTTTACTACTAGTTTTAATATTTATCTATAATAATCTAAGAAAGGATTCTTCGTAATCTAAATATAAGAACGCCCCCTTTTCCCTTCCTCGTATATCCCCCTTTCCTAACTCGATATTAGATTAAGCTAAACTCGGAATCTATCCGGTATTAACTTAAATTCGACCTAAAATTAATCGGATACTATTCTAACCTTTTATCGTTATACTATCCTATTCCTCCCTTTATTTCCTTTATTTTATACTTATACCTATATCCTATATAATATATCCTTTATTCCTCCTAATACTACCCCTAAATAACTCCTATATTATCCTTATTATAGTTTATAATAAGTATAGCTATAATCCGGTTATAGCTTAGTCTATAATTACGATAGTATTATACTAATACTAGTAGTTCTTTCTTTTATAGATTAGTCGTAATCTTTATTAGTCGTCTTTCTAGTAATATATTCTTAGACCCGGATATCGAGTATATTTATATTTACTAATTATTCTAATAACTAGTTTAGAGAATCCTTAATTATTATATTTATAGGGTTATTATTATTATATATTTATTATATCTCGTTTACCTTTTTATTCTCGTATAATTCTTATATTAATATTATATCGATTATAAGCCGTTTTTGTTTTATAATCCCTAATTTTACTAAGTACTCGTATAATAAAAACGAGTCGGTATATATAATAGTTTAAACGGGGCCTAGCCCGAGTTTAACTCGAATTCGATTTAGAGTTAAAATAAGAAAAATACTAATATCGAAACCTATTAATATACCGTATATTTTTAAAACTAGGATAGAGTATATTATTATTTTATATTTTATTAAACTCTAATAAAGGAGGTTCCCTAAGAGTCGGAATATATTTTCTCTACCCGTTTCCTATCTAAGGATAATAATAAATCTAATCTAGGAAAAAAGATCCGTATTATTAGCGAAGGATTTATTTATAAAAATATATAAATTTATATCCTAGTATTAGACTAGGATATATTAAAGACCTTATTATTAATTTTCTTATTATTATTTAAATTATTTATTTAATTTCTTATAGTCTTTTTATATTAAAGCCTATATTTAGGCTATAATAAATAGGTTATAGGCTATTTTAGGCTAGTATATAAAGGTAATATAGGCGTTTTAAGTATATAATTCTAAGTACTATTAGTAGAAGTCCGGCTTCCTATAGTTAATAAGCGTAATCTATATTACCTATCCCTTTTATTAGAGTTAGATCGAAGTTAGTTTAACCTCGAGTTAAGATTTATTAAAATCTATAATACTATTAGGTTAAAGGATAGCCTTAGGCTTAGTCTAAAATCTAGCGGAAACTATCTCCTTTTCTTCTAAATTACTAAAAGCCTTAATTCCGAAAATAAGAGTATTATCGGTTTATAGGCTAATAAAATTAAACGTTTAAGGTTTAGAAATTAAAAGAAGGAGGTATATATCGAATATAAATATACGTATCTAGAAATAATCGAGGTAGTATTCTTAATATATCCTAAACTAATAGACTCCTACTTTTATAATCCCGTATAGGGGCTTAATAACCCGAATAATCGTATCCGAGGGGTATTAGAATCTTATCTTAATTAGAAGGGAGGCGATAATAATACGTTTAAAAGCTATATAAGCCTAGGGATAAGCCTAGGTAATATCCCTTAGAGTAAGCTCGGAATTCGACTCGAGTTCGGCTAATACTAGTATTAGAATTAAATATTAATTAATATATTAAATTATAGGGGATTATATTAGAATTATATCCTTATTAGTATTATTATAGCTAGCGATAATTAATTAAGACTTTTTATATAGGGTATTTATCGTCTTCCCTTTAACTTCCTAGATTATATATACCTAGAAGACCTATACGCTAGTATACTTCGTAGGGTTGAATTATTTAAAAGAAAAGACTCCTCTACCAATAAGGTTAATAATCTCCTAGTTATTAAACGCCTTAAATAAATATCCTAGTATAATAATCTTACCTTCGTTCTAAAGCCTAATTAAGAATACTATATTATTTTCCTCTTTTTAGGATATAAAGGTAATAGCTTCCTATCGTTTTTAAGGGACTTAAACCTCGAATCTAACTCGAGGTTATATTAAAGTCGGTTTAGAATAAAAGGGGGATTAGTCTAAAATTAATAGGGTATTTTCGATATTTATAAGGAATAAGTAAACGTAGGTTAATCGAAATCGGCGAGGTTTATTAGGAAGTTCGATTATAATATTATAATTATTAATATAGAGTAAGGTAAAAGGGCCTTACTAGCCCTACTTTTTATACTAAACCCGGACCTTACTTTATAAGGGTATACGAAGATAATTAATCGTATTTAGTCCGTTTTAGGCTACTAGAGCCTTACGAACTTAGTAGGAAGTAGTATACTATTAGAGGGCTATTATAGCCTTTTAAATAGCCTATATACGTTTTATTATTAATAGTATAAATAGTAATTTAGGGGTAATTCTCGGGTATACTCTAAAAATAAGTAGGGTTAGGACGAGTCTATTAGGTCTAGCCGTATTATTTATTACTTTTATAGTTATTTATAGAATCGATATCTAATCGAAATCGCCTTAGAATTCCTCTAAAATTATATCGAATACTCGTCGAAGTAGCGTATAATACTATTCGACCTTTTTAATAGACTAATAGGCTTCTACGGGTACCTAGGTATACGAGATCCTAAGTAAGCTAATTACCGTTTAAAATTCTTATAAGTCGAAATTAATCCCTATATTATAATAGATAAAATCTAGGGGCCTAAGGTAATAGTTAATCTAAATAAATTATAAGATAGCCTAGGTATTTTTTACTAAAAAAGAGGGAAGGAATTTTATAGCCTAGAATACTATAGCCGTATTAATAGCGTAAAAGACTAGCTTACTATTAAGCTAAAGGATATTTATAATAATTTTATAGTTAAAATCCTTATTATTATTAATCCTAAACTTAAATTACTAGGGTACTAAATTATAAAACTAATAGTATTTATATACCTTTAAGACTACTTCTAGGGCCTTTATCGAGGTATTATATCCGGCTTTAGTAAGAAGTTAGTATAACCTCGATACGGTAGGATATCTAAATCGTCGATAGATTTAACGGAGTTCGCCCTCTATTAGGTTTAAAGTTAAGGCGAAGTCCGGTTAAAATCTAAGAAAGAATTATAAGTATCCTTATTTCCGAATAATAGGGATTTATCGGGAATTATAAATAAGCTTATTAAAGGTATTATTAAAAAATACGCTTAGTCGATCTATATTAACTAGGTATAGGAGGAAGGGAGTTTATATAGAAAGGATATAAAATATAATTCTCCTAATAGGGGTTATAACTATTATTAAGCTAAGAGACGAAATTACTTATATTCCCTCGCTAAACTTAATAAAGGCTTAGCTTACTATTAAGGTATTAAGGAAAAGAGTTAGGATTATAAGTTTAAAAGCTATAAATTAATTAAGCTTAGTAGTAAAGACCGCTATAGTACTAGTATTAATTAAAATACCTTAGAAAGTTAATTTAGAATATTTATTAGAAAGTATAAATTATAATACTAGAATAGGTCGAATATTAATCTAAGAATATAGGGTTTTATAGGAAATTAGGGCTATAAGAGACTACGTATTAAGAGAGGGTTATAGTAAGGTATTATTTATATTCTATCGATCTTAGGTCGAAGTCGAATTAATATTTATAAGAAAAAGCGTCGAAGTCGTATTAGTATCTACTAGGAGTTCTATTATAGTCGGGTTAATACGTATAAGATAATATATATATACCGTATTATATAGATTATTTATCGTTTACTATCTATTTAGCGGGTCTAGCTATACCTTATTATAATAGGAAAGGTCTTTAAAACCCTCGAAATCTATAATATACGTATTAAAGTCTAGGGTTAATCCTATAAATTTATAGTATATAATAAACGATTTTTTCGCCTATTTACGTTCTTTATCTATATATTAGGTTAACTAGTAACCCTATTTTCTATAAATAAAGTACTTTTTATCCTAGGATAATAATAGCTTAGGATATAAACGGGGTTATATCGAATTTAGGTCGAACTTAGGTTAAAATCGGTTAGGTTTTTAGTCGAAGTTCTATTAGTATCTTCTATTAAGATAGAAGGCTTTATACTAATTATTCTAAAGGTATTAGGGGTAAGTCGTTTTATAAGCTATTATAGTATTAAGTAAAGAATAGAGATTTACTATTAAGGATTTAATATTAGTAGCCGGTCGAAATAGGGCGAATTCTAGTTCTAGGATCCTATAGTAGGCGTTAATAAGAGTTATCCGGAGAAAAGGGGTTCTATTATATTCCTTATTAAGGGCTTATTAATAAAGATTAAGTTTATTAAATAACTTCTAAAGGATCTCGTATAGTTTATTATCTAGATTCGTATTATAAATAGTTTAATATATAGTTAAAGTCTAATTTATATAATAATAGGAATAATTTATATTAGTATTAAAATATTATTTAATTTAAAGGTAAATATTTATAAAAGTATAATTCTAAGGGATATAGTTAATATAGTATTATTATACTTATCCTAAGAGAATCCGGGAAAATAATATATAGAAATTTAATAGGTAGATTTTAAGTAAATAATAAATATTTATTATAACCCTTATTTTATTATCGAGTAGATTATAGGGTTCTCCCGAGTATATTTTCGACTTATCCTAGACTTTCGTAAATTTCGTAATTATATTAGTATTTACTAGGGTATTATTAAAGTATATAGGTAGAAGCTAATAGTATACGTTTACTAGTACTTCGGGTTTCCTATTAAATTAAGATCGGCTTTTATATAAAATAGGATTAATATTAGTTCGAATTTAGTCTAGAATCTCTTTATCTTCGTCTTATATTTTATTTTATATTACCTAGAGAACTATATTATAGTATTAATATATATATAATATTAGTCTTTTTAGTACTTAAACGGTAATTACTTATATTTACTATTAGTATAAATATAATCGTAGGTTAAAGGCACGCTCCGCTCTATAGGAGGCCGCGGACCCCGTAGGGGTCCCGCGGGTTCCGTACTTAGGGTAGCGGACCCTAGCTCTACGGCGTATATAAATAGCTAGTATATACTCTTATATTCTAGATATTATTAATATTACTACTTATAATATATATAATTATATAATCTAATAATTAGTTTATAAAAGACCTCTAATACTAATTAGTCTTTTTATAGGTATAGAGTAGTAAAATAGCTAGGAAAGACTTTATCTAGGTTATAATACTATAGCTCGCCTCCCTTATTTTAGTAAAGGGCTATATATTAATACTATTAGAATAGTCTAATAACGTATAACCCTAGACTATTAGAATAGGATAGGTTATAATAAATTACGCTTTACGCCCGATTAATTAGGAGTAGACTAAAAGCGCTAATAAGTAGGTTTTTTTCTTATTAGTACTATTATTATTATCGGTTGGGTATTTCTATCGCCCTACCGAATATAGCGGGTTAATACGCTACGACGTTTACGCATAGCTATACCTAGCGATCCCGTACGTACGTATAATATAACGGTAATATACCGATCGAATAACGGAGGGATAAAGCACCCTTACTAATAGTAGTCCTCGCTAGGTATACTTTTACTTTAGTCCTAAATACTTATCTTCTCTATTTAATATACGAATAAGACCTAATATTTATATACGAGGTTCCCCTATTCTTATCCTTTAGAATCGAGTTAATATCGATCCGACTTTATATTAGAATCGCGAGAGATTTATACTAATATTAGACTAGAGTTATATAGTATTATACCTCCTATTTAAACTCTTATCTTAGATTCTACTAATCCGTCTAAGTTATTATACGAGTATTCTAATACTAGTAACTTTTCTTTTTATAGTTAGATAGAAAGGTAGTATAGACTATTATTATACCCCCGAGTATTTTCTTATTTAAATCTAAAGGTTTAGTCGAATAAGAGACTAATCGGGGTTTAGCTTAAATAGGTTTTTCCTAGCGTATAATACTTTATTATATTATATATCTACGAGTATAATACTTAATAATATCGTATATTTATAAGTATAATACTTTATAGTATTATATATCCCTAGAATACGTTATTTCGTCGTATTATATATCCTAGGGACTTAGGTCGAAAATACGTCGAAATTATCCTAAAGTCGTATCGAAGTTATATTAAAATTAGGTCGAAAATATAGTTAGATTTTATACCCCTAGTACTATTCCTTTTATACGAAGGGTCGTATATCCGCAAGAATGAAAAATAGAGAAAAGAAAAACGAAAATAAGGTCGAAAAACGTAGGCGAAAAATAGATAGAAAAACCGAGAAAGAAATAAGTCGAGTCGAAAAGAAAAAAAATTTCATAGGTATACTAAGTAAGGCGTAATAGGGCGGGGTAGGCAGCTAAAGGCTCTAGCCCTACGTAACCCTATAAGGTTAATAACCCCGTACGAAAAAATTTAAGGTTAATAACCCCGTATAAAAAAATTCTCCGAAATCGTTTCTTCTTCCTCCCTATACTATTATTATTACTATTATTATTATTATCTTCCTTAACGTAAGTTTAAACCGATTTTATCGTAATTTTAAGTCGAATTCGAGTAAGAATTAAGCTAATATCGAATAGAAATCGAACTATAGTAAATACGTATTTATTTTAAGGTATAATAACCCCTATAATACCGTCTTTATTAACTCGGGGTAGTTATAATAGTAATAATAAACGTAGTAAACGCGGTAATAGTAATAGTATTAGCTATAATAATAATAATAGTATTAGTATTAATAGTAATAGTAATAATAATAGCGGCGATAATAATAATAACGACGAGCTTAACCTTATCCCTCTCCCCCCTCCTTATTATAGTAAATTACTACTTATTTTAACCCTATTCCTATATTATCTAAGGCTTATCTCTAGTTTATCTAGGAATTATCCTAGAATAAGCTAAAGATAAGTATAAACTTAGAATAAAATAATATCGAAGTTAAGTTAATATTAGCTAGGTTTTAAGTTAAAATTATACTAATATCTAGTTAATATAGCGCCTACCTCTACCTTTACTTATAGGTATAGTACCTTTACTTTTAGTCGGGCTCCTCCTCCTCCTCCTCCTACTCTATTAATACCTTATATATTTCGATTCTCGACCCTAGCCCCTACTATATTAACCCCCGCCCCTCCCCCCCTAATACTATTATTTACTCGTCGGCGTACTATAGTTCGGGGGATAGTCTATCGGGCTATTTTATACTAATCGTATATTAGTAAATTATTAGAATAGCCTCCTTCGACTAATACGTATTAGGTATAAGTATTAGCTAAAGCGAAAGCCTACTACCCGTATAGGAAGGGGGGAAAGCGCTATAATACGGTATAAACTCCTCCTCGAGTATATAGAACTTATAAAATTATTAACTAACTTCGAGGATATAGACCCTAGTATTAACTATACCTACTATAACCGCCCTAGGCGAGTTCGTATTTATAAACTACCTAATAAAGGAAGGGTAATAGGATAAGGTAAGTCTAATTTTACTTTAATATTTTATTAAACTTAATTCGAAGTTATACTAAACTTAAGCTAATATTATATAGTATTCGAATATAGCTTATCCTATATTAAACGCTTATTAGAATACTTATAATAGTTATACTTAATTTTTTTTTTATTTTTACTATTTTTCCTTTATTTTTTTCTTTTATTTTTTCTTTTATTTATTTTTCCTTTTTACTTCCTATTCGAATATACCTATTTTACGTATCCGAAAGTCTATAAATTTATAAAATTAGTATTATAATTACTAAATAAAAACGTATTTTATAAAATAAGTATAATCGAAACTAATTCGAACGGGAGTCGACTTTGGATTAAAGTTAAGTCGACTTCGAGTATATATCGAAAGAGAATCGAAAAGAAATTAAGTCGAAATCGATAAAAACTCTAATTAAAACTAGAAAAAAGCCGATTTAAAGAAAAGAATAAATAGTATTAACTTATAGTAGGTATTTACCAAGTATTATAGAACCGTTTTATCGAAATTAAACTAAATACTAGTAAAAGTATATTTAAAATTATCGAAAATAGCTATAGCTTTTAGGATCCTATAAAATACGTAACTTCTATTATTTAAATTATTCTTCTATTCTAGTAAAATAGTATCGAGTTTAGTATTATACGACGAAAGCGTATAGCTATTCCTAATACTAATTAGTATTAATTAGGTATTTTTATCGCCCTACCGAATATAACGGGTTAATACGCTATAACGTTTACGTATAATTATACTTAATAATCCTATACGTACGTATAATATAATAGTAATATACTAATCGAATAATAGAGGGATAAAGTACCCTTATTAATAGTAGTCCTCGCTAGGTATACTTTTACTTTAGTCCTAAATACTTATCTTCTCTATCTAATGTACGAATAAGACCTAATATTTATATACGAGGTTCCCCTATTCCTATCCTTCGGAATCGAGTTAATATCGATCCGACTTTATATCGGAATCGCGAGAGATTTATACTAACGTTAGACTAGAGTTATATAGTATTACGCCTCCTGTCTAAACTCCTGTCTTAGATTCTACCGATCCGTCTAAGTCGTTATACGAGTATTCCGATAATTATACTATTATTATAACGTAGGAGGAAGTAGGACTAGTACTAAGGAGTAAGGAAGGGAGTAAGGTATTTACTATAGTATCCCTCTTTAAACGGATAGGCTTCTCGGTAGATAATATATTAGAGCTCTTTAAGCTTAACCTAGCGATTATAGAGTTCGATAAAAGGATAGTCTTTAGAAATACTATTAACCTATAGATAGCTAAGCCTAGGGAACTAAACTCGTTTATACTAGGTTAGCTCTTTAGGTATAATTATAGTAGGAAGATAAGAGAGAATAAGGCTCTCCTTTAGGAGACGTATATTTACGATTTCGAGGGCTAGAATACTATTATTTTCGAGAATATAAATATTAAGCTATACTATACCCTTTATAATTTCTTTAGGTCTCGAGGTATATATATAGGATTTAGAAGAAGCCGTACTATCCCCTCGCTTATCTAGTTATAATAGGCTAAGAGGTTATTAATATAGGATAAGCGGGAACTCCTCGTAGTAAAGTTATCTTCTTATTATTAGGCCTATAAGTATTAATAGCGTCTTCTTAAATATATAGAGTTATATAAGGTACTATAATCCTCGTTACCTCTCCTATAGCCTCCTATACTAACGTTAATAATCCCTACGCCTAATAAAATATAATAATAGTCCTAGGCTTATAATACTAATAACCCCTTATACGATAGTATTATTAAGGGGTAGTAAAGATAATAATATAGGGATTAGGAGGACCCGAGTAAAAGTAACTATAAGACTTAAGGGATTAGAGTACTATTAAGACGATTAGAGTACCCTCTTACTCTTAGATATAACCCTATAAGGAGACTACCTTAGCCTAGTAAATCGACCCTAGCGAGTCTATAAAAGTAGGTATAGATACTATTTAGTCTATAGTATTATATACTAGTAAAGAGTACTATTAGATTCGATTATAACCCTAGATTTACGCTTATTAGGCCTAATAATAACCTTAATAATAAATAATACGATAACGATTATAATTTTAGCTATAACCTCCTGCTTATATTTATACGACCTACGTAGATTAATACCTCTAAGGCTATTAGCTTTATTAAATTCTAGAATAAGGAGTAGAACTTTACTAGCTAAGCGTACGACCTCCTTAACGATAAGGTTCTATAGTTTATAAATACGTACTATACTCTTAATATCGTACTTAGCGAATTCTATACCGTTTTTCCGTATATTCTTAAGGGTAAGGTATAGTAATTTTATCTTCTTATTATACGGTAGAAATACGTTTCCTCGTTCTCCGAGTAATACTATATATTATAAGAGTATTTTTATACTAGGTATAATAAGGAGATTTATAGTAATAACTAGTCTAATACTTTATTCGGTAGGATTTAGAGTAAGAACCCTAATAAAACCCGGATCTAAGTTCTCGACCTCCTTATAACTAAGTTATACTATTATTAATATACCCTATTTAGTAATAGAAGCAATAATAAAGATTTACTCCTTATAATAAAGAGAGCCTATTAGGGCGAGCCTACGTTTAAAATAGCCCTATTTAAGTCCTTAAATAATTTCGAAGAATTCTATAGGGATTTACGTACTTCTCTTAATCTTAAAAAAGCCCTAGGGACCTTTTTAATAAATAGGAAGTTTAATAGTATAGGTAGGAGACCGAATTAGCAATATTAGACTTAGCCTATACGTACGCCTATAGATAAGTATTACTATATTTATAAAAAGTAAGGCTATTATTCGTACTAATATACGCCTAAAGAGAGGAAATAAGCGTATATAAGGTTTAAAAGCTAATAGGCGTATAATAGTAAATCCATAGGCTAAAAGCATTTTTCCGCCTTTCTTACTAACTACGAAGGAGACGAATTTAAGGATAATAAGTACTCTATTAAGACTAATAATAATAATAGCGATAATAATAATAATAATAGATAATAGACCTCCATAGCTTCTTTTCTCTACGATAAAGCGACCTACTATAGTCTTTAAATACCTATTATTATAAATACTATAAACCTCCGTATTATTATAATAACTAACCGTACCCCTATGTATACTAAGGCTACTACTACCCTAGAGCCTACGGTAGTCTATACTCTCGAGAAATACTCTTTATAGGTATTCTAAGGTATTATCCCTAATATTAGAGTAGCGTAGAATTCGACTATTAATAAACCTTAGTTCTTAGCCCTATAGAGAGAATAACCTAACGTACGTTTTAATAAGGTAACCCGAGGCGTTATAAAGATATCCTTTAGCGATAAGCCCCTAATTACCTCTTTTAGATTAGTATAGCTTAAGACCCCTATAGGTAGGATCGAATTTTATATCCTTAAGACTAAGACCCCGTTCCTTATATATCTCCGGGATATATAGTACCTTAGATACTATCTTAACGTCCTATAGGGTTATATAGTACTTTAGAATAGCGATAAGGTGCTTATAGTCTTCTATTAAGGGTATCCTTAGTTTTTCCTAAGTCGTTATTAGCCTAGTATAATTATTTTCCTTACCGATATCGAGATACGCCGACTATACTAACGTTTTAGGTACTTATTAGTATAATACCTATACGATATTCTAAATAACGCCGGCTATAAGGTCTTATATAAGGCTCTAGAGGAAATCCGCGAAGTATACTACTACTACTAGGTTAAAGGCTTAGTACTATACCGTTTTAAGTTCTTCTTATACGATAACTATAACTTTAATTATAAGGTTATTATAAATATCCTTTACTTAAACGGGTATAACGTTCTTTATTTTATAAATACTACTACCTCCTTTTAAATAGTATAATTCCTTAAAAATAACTCGATAGAATAAGTATAATAGGCTTTTAAAGTATATTAGATCGATATATACCTAGGACCTCTAGACTTCCTTATATACGATATAGGGATTAACTTTACTATACAAGACTTCTAGGTAAAGGTATAATTATATAGGATTACCTACCGATAGGTACTTATTAAAGCCTACTAAAGTATTAATAAGGTCGAATAGTATTATAATCCTCTCTAATATATATACGAGATTCTTTAAGATAAAATAAAAGGAGTCTCTTAGGAGAATATCCTATAAGTAGCTATTAAAGCGATTAATAATACTACTAGCCTAGACGGACTCGTATTAACCCTCCTTATTTTTAGTACGTATCCTAGGCTTATAATAGACTTAGTACCCTCGTAGTCTATAGTAGAATGTATATACGCTATTATAAAAGCGCTAAAGGCGTTATAGAGCGCTATAGCGTTATATAAGGTTATTATTATACTATAGTCGGGAGATACGAATACTATAGTACTCCTCCTAGTATAATTATATCTTAGTTCCCTAGTACTCGTATATTATAAGAAGAAAGGCTAGTATAGGCTTTATTATATTCTCTAAATAGATAGTAAAAAGGTACTCCTTAAAATACTATAAGGATTAAGTTCTTTTAGGGTTATATATATAAAGCCCTATTTTAAGACTTACCCTAAAAACGAGAACCCCCCCCCGCCTACTTATATAAATACGACTCCTATACGTATAAATCCGGCTCCTACCTTTATATATACGAAGTTCCCGTAAAAGCTTATTATTATAATCCTATATCGATCTTCTTCGGATTCGGAGCCCCCCGCCGCTATATTTATAATAGAATATAAAAAGGTAGTTATAAAGCTTTACTTCTACCTTCGTAATAATAGCTAGATTATAACTCCCGGTAGCCCCTTTAAAAAATCTAATAATATCGAGATTACTATTCTTTTAAATACTAGAATTATCGTACTAATTACCCTCGTTAAGGATAACCGCCCCGCTTATATTTTTCGTATACGTTTTATCTACGAGATTAAGGGTATTAGTACTAATAAGCTATACGAGAAATCCCGCCTTATTATCTAAGGCTATAACGACTACGAAAAAGAGCTCCTATTAACTTAATTACCTATAATTTAGCGAAGTAGTTAACGACTCCTTTTTACTCTTATACTATTACTCTATTGGATAAGGATAATCCTCGTATTTAGGGATATTACGTAGGTATATCTATAGTTAAAAACCCCCCTATAGCGCTATATAATCGCCGAATTACCCTATAAGCTTAAAAAGAAGTTTCCTAAGGGGATACTTCTATAAATTATTAAGCTATTATATAGTATTATAGAAGCTAGAATATACTAGTTTAAAACGTACTAAGGATATTTTTATAAGAACTTTTAGATAACCCTACTATATAACCTATATTTTCTAGTTATAATAAAGGACGAGATAAGTATTATAGGGTATTTTATAATATATACTCTATAGACGGATAATACGGGATTTATTGTTATAGTAGACTTCCTTATTATAGAAAAAGCTAACCTAGGTAAGGCTGGTATTATAACTAAGCCTAGGAAAGCCCTATACGAGGGGGATTAGGAGGATTTTAACGGCTATTAAATCTAACTCCTTAATAATAGTATACTCCTTATTAGCTAGAAAGGATAAGGAGAAAAGCTTACTATCGTTAACCCTAATAATAAAGATACGGTAGTAGGCTACGTTCGTTAATACGCTTATAATACCTATATTATAAGTATTTACTAGCCTAAAGCTACTTATAATCTTTCTATTATAATATAGGTATAAAAGCTAGCCCCTATAGACTTTAAAGCGCTAAATCGATATATTAGGTAGTAAATAGAGTATCTGACTTATAGCCTAATATATATCCTATTAGACTATATACGTACTAAAGTTTTTATCTTCTCGGATAGCTTATTCGCGAATAATAGGGACCTAAGTTTATAGATTAAGTACCTTATTATCCTTATAAAGGAAGAGAGGATTAATACGATTAACGATAGCTATTTTATAATATAGGGGAATATACTATACTAGAGTTCTATTAAGTATAAAAGGGTTATAAGAAGTATTTTAGCCTCCGAGATCTATAGTCTTATAGTTAGCTTCGATACTAGCTTTGCCTTATACTATAACCTTTCTTATATTACCTCCCGTTTATACCTCCTATTACCGCTAATTATTATCTATATAGACTCGTACTCATTATACGAGTACTTAGTTAAAATAGGTATAATAATAGAAAAACGGCTAATAATTAATCTATTAGCCTTTCGGTAGTTATACGAGAGGAGGGAGATTAAGGAGGTTCGGTAGATTAATAGCTATAATAACCCTACTAACGCCTTAACGAAGGCTATAGCTAATAACGTACTATACTATTTAATCGATAATAAGCATTTAGATATTCGGGTTAAAGCTTAGGTTAATCGTATAGGGAAGGGAAAGAGAGGGTAGGAGGGAGCGGATCGCGGTAAGAAAGAGAGTCTAGTATAAATATAGTCGTAGGTTAAAGGTACGCTCCGCTCTATAGGAGGCCGCGGACCCTATAGGGGTTCTACGGGTTCTATACTTAGGGTAGCGGACCCTAGCTCTATAGCGTATATAAATAGCTAGTATATACTCTTATATTCTAGATATTATTAATATTACTACTTATAATATACGTAATTATATAATCTAATAATTAGTTTATAAGAGACCTCCGATAATTAGGGTAAGAGCTCTAGGGTATTTTTATCTTATTCGTTATTTAGGGTAGGATTAGTTTCCTATTAACTCTAGTTCGAAGTTATACTAATATTAGATCGTATTCTAGAAAGCTTAGGGGGGAGAATAAGGGGAGGTATATAAACCTCCGGCTCGAAGTATATAATATAGTACGACTAAAAAGGCTATATAGGTAATTCCTTAAGCTATAAAGCCGCTTCGAAGAATAGGTTAGGTTTCTCTATTATTAATCCTAGATAGATTCCTCTCCTACTTAGGATATTTCGGAGGGATTTCTTAAGGACGATTCTTATAAATTCCTATATAAAGGCTATTTATCCTTTAAAATACTCCTAGAATATAATTAATAGTTTATATTTAGTATTATACTTATTACTTTCTATATTTACTATAAATTTTATAATATAAAGTTCGATTAGGGCTTTATCCTATATTATTCCTAGGACTTCCTTATCCTATTTCGAAAGGTTAAGGTTATACTAAATTATTTTTAGGATAATCGTATTACTAAAGAGGGCTTTAGCCTAATTATTTCCTAGTTAAGCTATTATCCTTATTTATTCTAAAAGTAGGCTATATTTTACTAAATTCGAATTATCTCCTAATTAAAATCGAAGAGGTATTAAGTCTTATTCTTTTTAAAAAACCTAGAAATAGTTAATTATATAGAATCCGGGTTTTTACTTATTAATTATAACTTCCTTCTTTATACTAAGTAAGAGAATCTATTATCCGAATCGATCTTCCTTCCTTATTAATCTATAGTTATTTAAATTAACTATTAATTAGTATTAGTTAGGCTTTATAAATATATATACGGGAGTAATAGATAATTACTAAAAAAGGGTCCTTTACTATTTATTCTAATATTTATTTATAATAATCTAAAAAAGGATTCTTTATAATCTAAATATAAAAACGCCCCCTTTTCCCTTCCTCGTATATCCCCCTTTCCTAACTCGATATTAGATTAAGCTAAACTCGGAATCTATCTAGTATTAAGTTAAATTCGATCTAAAGTCGATCGGATACTATTCTAACCTCCTATCGTTATACTATCCCATTCCTCCCTTTATTTCCTCTATCTTATACTTATACCTACGTCCTGCGTAATATATCCCCTATTCCTCCTAATACTACCCCTAAATAACTCCTACGTTATCCCTATTATAGCTTATAACGAGTATAGTTATAGTCCGGTTATAGCTTAGTCTATAATTACGATAATATTATACTAATAATAATTATATAATAAAAGAGACTATTTAACTATTTAGGGGGTAGTTAACTATTAAGTATTAGTTTTAATTATTATTATTATTATATATTTATTAAGAGAAAACTAAAGACGTGATTTTACTATAAAATTATAGGTTATTCTAGTACGGGTGTAAAATATAACTAGTAGAGATTTTATGGAGATTTCCTCCTAGTAAATATAGTAATTTCCTCTATAGTAAATAGGGCTTTTCCTAAAGAAGTCTAGGTCGGAAATTATAGTAAAATCTTTATTTATTTATTATAAAGTCCTAGCCGGAAATTAAAGTAAAATCTTTATTTATTTATTATAAAGTCGTAATTAGATATTTTAGTAAAGTCTAAAGTAATTAATAGGGGTATTAATAAACATCCTATATTAACCTAGTTAATATATACTTATACGTATAAACGACTAGTAGGCTTAGGAAAGGCAGGCTAGCTATCGATTATAAAGTATAGAATAACTACTATAGTAAATATAAGTATAATAAGAATCTTTTAAGAATAATAATTATAAAATAAAAAAGACTATCTAGTTATTTAGGGGGTAGCTAGTTATTAAGTATTAGTTTTAGTTATTATTATTTTTATATATTTATTAAGAGAAACCTAAAAACGTGATTTTATTATAAAATTATAGGTTATCTTAGTATAGGTATAAAATATAATTAATAGAGATTTTATAGAGATTTCCTCCTAGTAAACGCGGTAATTTCCTCTATAGTAAATAAGGCTTTTCCTAAAGAAGTCTAGGTTAGAAATTAAAATAAAATCTTTATTTATTTATTATAAAATCCTAGCCGGATATTTTAATAAAATCTAAAGCGATTTATAGGGGTATTAATAAACGTCCTATATTAACTCCTTAGAGCGGAAAAGAAGAATAATAGCCTTATTAGGTAAATAATTATAAATATATAGTTTACTTCTATTAATAGTTTTTTTCTAAAATAAACTATACTATAACTAATAAGTAAAAGTATAAGAAAAAATAACTAAGATTATATTTAAAGTATTTATAATAAAATTAACTTAGAAGAAAAAACTAAAAAAATAGGTAAAAGGAAAATTTAAGCTATAAAGAATAGAAAATCTTAATAAGGCTTAAAAAAAGCGAAAAAAGAATAATTGTAAAGAAAATATCTCGATATAATTATTATAAAAACGCGGCTATAAAAGGGTTATTAACGGGGCTAGAAAATAGGGTAGAAGAGTAAGGAGATATATATAATAAGATTACTAGCGAGGAATTTTATTATCTTACCGGGTAAGATATAAAAGAGAAAATAGGGAGGATATTTTAACCTATTATAATACCTTAATCTAGTCTATATTAAGGTTTTCCGCTAGGGTTAAAGTATTAATTTATATTAGAGTAGAAATTAGTTTAAAGTCCTTAACTAGTTTTATTTATCCTTTACTAAGGCTATATACTTCTTAAATAATATTTTATTTTATTTGAATTTTACTCTAGGGACCTAAGAGGTATCTAGGAAGCTATCGTTTAGGTAGAGAGGAAAAACCGGAGGACCCGGAGTAAAACCCCTCTCTTCTAGAGTATAGTCGGCCAGGACTTAGCCAGGAATCGGTCGTATAAGGACTAGTTATAATTATAGCGTAAGAGTAGTTGGCTTATAGCGTTAGTTACGTATAGTCGTCTTTATATATATAGCGAAGGAATCGGGAGAATATCGGCCAGAATCTCGTACCTTATCTTAGTATTTTCGTATACCTCTATAAACGCCTCGGGCCTAAGACCCCCGGGGTAGCCTATTATAGAAGGGGCTTACCTACCCTCCCCATACATCGGCCGACTAATTATAACTTAATACTATATCGTATACCTTATCGTATTATACTCGTACCGGTATTAGATCGATAACTCGCTAAACTCGTATCGAACTATCCCCCGAAGTCGACCCGAATTCCTCTAGAAAACGCGGGTACGAATAAGGGTACCTAATCCTTATCGTACCGGCTAGACCCCCGCAGCGCCCCTTACTAACCTATACTATTTATAAGCGCTATAGGGATAGCGCTGGTCGCGGGAAGAGCAAAAACTCAGCCCGCTATGCCCTCCGCCGGATTCGAACCAACGACACCGCTCAAACGGGGTGCCATGACTCCCAGGTGCTTGACTACTGCACTAGGAGGGCTCTTAAATAATATTACTAGGTTCCTTAACTATAATATTATAGAAAAAGTAACTAGGAATACCTATAGGGTTAATAATTATCGGCTTTTTATAAATATTATTTAAGGCTTTACTAATAATATAGTTTATAGGTTTATATAGTATTATATTAATAACCCTTTCGCTAAGTAGGTATATTTATTCTTTAGTAAATACGTATAGATTATAGTTATTATAAGCTAGGTATTCGAGTAAAGCTTAGGAATTCTTTAATACCGACTTTTTTATTATAAACCCTAGAACCCTTACTATATTAGCTATTAATAACTTAAAAGTAGGGTAATTAATAATAACTAGTATAAAAAGGGGAAATTTAATAATCTAATTATTACTAATCCCTAATATTCTTATTATATATTTTATACTAAGGCTTTTATTTATATTTACTAGTATATTCTTAAATATATTCCCCTAAATTATTATTAGGTCCTAGTCTAAGAATACTATAGTTTTATTATTATTATAAAGAACTTAAGTACTAATCCTATAGGAGATAATATATAATAGGAGATTAAAGTCCTTTTTTATTATCTTCGGGTTAATAAATTTATCCTTTTTAGCTTAGTTATTAAGTATATTCCGGAAGTTAATAGCTAGAGTAAAGGTAGGATAAGTAGGTATTATAAATAACCTTATAATCTAATATTCGGGTATTTATAAAAGGGGCTAAGGTCTAGTTATTATAATTATAGTATATTTAGTTAAATTCTACCTAAATAAAGGGGGCGTATTTATTTATTTTATTTTATTATTAAGGGCTTAGCCTATTATTTACTCGAGCTTTCCTAATTAATCCTTATATTTAAGAAGGGCTAGTACTTTCTTAATCTCTCCTAGTTCGGGGGATTCCTAAATTAGGTTACCTAATACTAGTACTTTTATATAATCCTTCGCTATAGTAAATATAGCGTATACCCCCTAGATATTCTTCCCTAGTTAGTTTATAATAAGGAAAATATTCCCTTTAATATTTTAGAGGGAAAATAGGATTATCGGGCGATTTCAGGAAAAGGATAATATAAGAGTAAGTATTAAGGATTATATTAACGCGGATAGTTAAAATAAGTATTAAGGTATAATAATTAAAGGGGATAATAATAAGTCTTTAGAATCGGAGTCGATATTATTAGGTAATCTTTTATTATCGGCTTAGTCTTATACTTAGGTATTAATTAAATAGGTAATACTATTTAATTTCCCAAAAAAGAGATTAAAGCCTTCGTTTTTAAAGGCCCTTTTCTATAATATAAAGAGTATTTTATTATTTTCCTTCTACTTATCGAATTTAAATATAAATAACTTAAAAAACCCTTATAATTTAGTAAGGTTACCGAATAATTAAATTATTCTTCTAAAGCCTTTAAAAGCGAGTTTTAATAGTATTCTTTTTAATTAATTATAAAAATATTTTCGGTAAATATAATTATAATTATAATAAATATTAGAGTATAATAGGTTAATATAAAAAAATATTAATAAAGATAATATTTAAGGGTAAATAATAAAGGTATAAAGGGTAAAAGGAAAGGAAAGTAAAAAATAGGAGTAAAGAATCGATAAAAAAGGTAAAAAATAAGAGTAAAGAATAGGAGAAAAAGGTAAAAGGTACTAAAAGGAGGATAAAAAAGAAGGGGATTTTCTAGGAGCGCGTTTATTTATTATAACCTAGTAATTTTATACGTTTATTACCGGGTAATACGATTAGTCTTTTCGCTAGGCTTTTTAGGCTAGTATTCTTCTAGAGTCTTTTTTTACTTTTTACGTATTATTTATAAATACGTTTTTAGCTTTTCGCGTTTTTTTTAAACTCTTTAATTAAGTCTTTTTATTAAAAATCTTTAAGAATAACCTATTAATTATTATTATTTAAATAACCCTTTTAATTTATAAGGTATTTTATTCTTATAATTCGTTAACCTTTTTTAACTTTTCTTATATTAAGGATTCGGTTAACTTTAAAATTCTAAGTATTAGGCTTAGGCTTAGGTCTTTCTCCGGATACTTTAGTAGGATAAAGCTAAATAACCAATATAATAGGATATATATTTAGGGAGTTATTAAAATCTAATCGATAAGTAAAATATTTAATATATTTAATAATACGAAAAGGACTTATTTATTATTTAATAAGTTTAATAATATATTTATTAGTAATTTAATATCCTTTACCGAGTTTTAATTATACTTAGTTATTAGGTTTAAACTCGAGTTTCTAATACTTCTTATTATATTACCTTTTTATAATAGCTTAGGTATATATAATTAAGATTATTATTTTATTCTTAAGGACTTCCTTAGATTTAGGTAAAACCTAATCTTTAAAATATCGAAAACTATTATTTATCCGAAATCTAGTTAATAATTTACTTAGTATTATCTAAATAATAAAAAAAGGAATTATTAAAAAAGAATTATAAAGTAGGTAAAGTATTAGTTTCTTACTTATTAGGGAAGTCGGCTAAGGAGAACTATAATATAATCTCGATTATTTAATTCTAGTATTCTAATAATCTATTAGTCTAAGGATAATATACTATTAATATTAAGCATAATTACCTATACAAGGTATAAAGACCTTTATAATAGTCCCTATAGTTATATAATAAATCTACTCTCGGACCTTATAATCCCTTAATACAAAGAATCGCCGGATTTAATAACTTATATTATATTATAGTTTTTACCTTTATAATAACTACTTAATTATATAACTTAGAGTTATCTTATAAATTCTATAGATTCCCTTAGCCTCGCTATACGACTCTTCGGTTATCCTATATAACCCTACGAGAAGATAATAGATTAGTATAGAATTATTAAGAAGCTCTTCTCTTCTTCTTCTACATTCTAGATTAGAAGAGGTACTTATATATAAGTAGCTAGAATAATTACTCCTTAAATAAAGAGTTAAAAATAATAATTATATAGAGCTTACCCTAATTTTATATAAAGTATTAATCCCCTTACTTTTTATTTTTATTCCCTCTCCTTATATATAAAGCTTTCCCTAATCCTAATAATTATAAGCCTAGCTTATTAAGCTTTTAACGATTTATTTAAAGGTATTTATAAAATAATAAGTATTTAAAAATTAATTAATTAATTAAAACCCTAAAATTATCTTTTAAATCCCTTTTTATAAGGAATAACCTATTTTATATAATAAAAAAACCTCTTAATTATATTTAAATTAAGCTCCTTCTTATAAGGAGAGACTTTTTATAATAGTACCTTATAATTAATAAACCTAATAAAACTAATAAGACTAATAAAATATATTTATAAAGGTAAACCTAAAGCTAGTATAAAAATAAATAAAACCCTAGAACCTTTTAATTAAAGCTTATAAATATAAATCGAAAGTATAAAAATATTAAATAATAATACCCTTAATACTTCTATTACCCTTAGGGGGCCTAATAACTAGAAGAAGTAGATTAGTATTATTAAAAAGTATACTAAACTATATAACCTTTAGGTTTATATTAACCCCGAAGTAATAGACTAAGTTTCCTTAGTTAAGCCTATAGTATTACTAGAGTTCTTAAACGAATAAATCCTTTAAATAACTATTAATAATACTATTAAGGCGTATAAAATTTAAGTCTCGATATATAAGTACTAACTCGCTACTTATAAGGCTAAAATAAAAGCGCTTACGAAGATCTAGGAGTTTATTATAAAGACTAATAATACGTATTATAGCTCTATTACCTATAAGAGTAATATAGCTATAGAACTTTAGACTTTATATAACTATATTAAGCCCTTAGTATAGATTAAATAATATAAAGTACTTAATTAGTATTATAAGGTACTAAAGGTACCTAATAGAATAAAAATTACCTCTTAGGTCTTAAAGTACTAGGAGGCCTTAACTAAAATTAGCCTTAAATTACTCCTTAATAATAATAGAATCCGACCTATAATAGTATTCGTTAATACTATTAAAGAGGTTAACCCCGAATTTTATAACTATTAGACGAATAGAATCGAAGAACTTATAAACGATAATATTATCGCTAAACCTATTATCCCTAATAAATACGAAATTAATAATTAGTTCGAGAAAATTACCCCTTTATCGAAGCTATCCTAATAATATACTCTAATAGCCCTTACTACGTAAAAGGAAGAGAGTAGTAATAGGCTAAAGCTATAATATATATATAGAAAGTCCTACTTCTTCGGTAACTATTTTTATTAGAATAAGGGTATTAGGCCGATTAAATAAAAGCCTAACTCTAATATTATTAAGAAAATAAAGGCCCTTATTAAAGAATAACCTTACCTTAAGGAATTAGTAGAAAAATTAGTTACTATTATTAACTAGATTAAAGATAAGAAAAAGGAGGATATTCTCGTTATTTTAAGAGTTATAATAGCCTTTATAGTTAATATAAGGCTAGCTAATTAAATAAATCCTAGGGCTTATCCCCTTCGCTAATTAATTATTATAAATATAGGGGCTAATAATTATATATTCTACGAGCTTTTACTTTTTATAGAATATACGCCCCTAGTAAAGCCCTATTAAGTCCTCTTAGGCTCTAGATTCCTTCCTCTTTTAGGAAAAGGGATTATCGAGTTCCCTATCGAAAATAATAATACCTAGAAGCTTATAAACGTCCTTTATATCCTAGATTTTTATTATAATATAGTTTTAGAATACTAACTTCGAAAGGCTTAAATCGACTAAAGCCTTCTCGATAGTATTATTCGTATTAATAAACGCTAAGTATATTAAATAATAACTATATATAAGTAGGCTATATTATACTATTACTAAAATAATTATATACTACTTATAATAATATTAATTATAATAGTATTAAATAATACTATTAATAATAATAATAATAATTCTAATAATACTATAATTCTTTATTAATAATTTAGCTATTTTAGAGCGGCTACTCTTTAATAGATCTTAGGGGGTAAACCCGCCCCTCTTACTATCGACTATAAGCTATATTCCCTCGTAAAGGTAAAGTATTTAATTAAGAGAATACTATTATTATCCTAGGCTAAAAGACCTTTTTAAAGGCTTTATTTTAACCTCTTCCTCTATAATATATTATATAATAGGAAAATAATAGTATTTATAACTATCGATAATTATATAAAGGTTATATTTTACTTCTCGCTAGCTAATACTATAATAATAATACTAATCTATATATTAGAGGTTTTTATAATATTTATTAAACGATAATTCGATCTTAAAGTTATTATTCTCTATTATAATAATAACTATAGGCTATAATTAGGCTATAATAACTAGATCGAATATAATAGTATTTAAAATAAAATAATAGCGCCTTATACCTCTACTTAAAATAGCCCTACTAAGCGTACTAAGGGGGTAGTAGGTATAAAGGCTAGAGTTATAAGAATAGGGGCTAATCTCCCTAAATCCCTATAACTAGAAATCTAGAAGGTAATAATATATATTTATAATAGGATTCTAAATAGGATAATTAAATAATCTACGCTATTTAATAAGTTATACGACTAGCTTAAGGATTATAATAAGGAATAAGTAAACTATATAATTAATATATTATATTTAAGAGTATACGGGTACTTTACGTACCCTCTTATAAAATAAGCCTAATAATCTATATATAAACGGGACTTATAAATAAAGCCCTATACTAAGAAAGAAATTCCTTATAGGCTATAATTCTAATAATATCTTTAGGATTTAAATCCTAGCTAAGTATAAAGTTAAATAAATTAAAGATATTATATTTAACGAAGTATATTTTTACGATAGTAAATACGAATAACTATAAGAAACTAAGGATACTATTTACTTCCTAGAATATATTAATAATACTAAAAACCTAGACCTATTAATTATAGTAAATAATCTCGTAATTATAGGAATTTATAAGCTTATAAATATAGCCCTAGAATTACTAGATTAAATAAATATAATTATAGCTAATAACTTTAAAAAGCTTTAGGAGGAGCCCTAGGGAGATACTAAAAATACTAAAAAATCGGCTAATATTCCCCGAATAATATAGGAGTATACTATTAAGACTTAGGGTTCTTTAACCCCTAAACTAGAAATAACTAATACCTAGTAGGTTTAATAGAAAGAAGACTACTAAGTATAATTCGAAGTTTAAGTCTTTATACTTATAAACCTAGAGGATTATAAAGACTATATAAGGATCGATTATATAATAGCGTTTTATATAATAGTATTTAATATATAGAAAATATAACTATATTAGAGTATTATCCTGCCTATTCTATATAACTAGAAAAATATTATAGGCTATTTATTCTAGAATAAATTTAAAAAAATAGCGAATAAGGAACTTTAAAAGCTAATAGATAAAAATATATTCGAACTACTCTATCGTAATTAAATACTTCCTAAATACGGAAAAGCCCTCCTTTTTATATAGGCTTTCTAGTATAAATTTAATAAAAACGGGTACTTAGCTAAATATAAGTCCCGCCTATATATTCGAGGAGACCTATAATAACTATCCGATAAAAATACCTATATAACTACGCTTATAGCTTATAACTTTAGACTTATAATAGCGCTAATAATAAAATTCGACCTAGAGTATATTTAATTAAACGCTATAAATACCTTTATTAATATAAAAATCGACGAAATAATATATATTAAGTACCCCGAAGGCTTCTAAAAATAGGATTAAGTCCTATACCTTAAAAGAGTATTATATAGGCTTTAATAATCCCTAGTCCTATAATAATATAAATTTACTATTATTATAATAAAGCTAGGACTAATAAAATATATAAATAAGCCTTATATTATAGTTTATATTAACTTCCTAATCTACTTTTTTATTAATAATATTATAATCCTATTTAGAAAAAACTATAAAAACGATATTTAAGACTTTATTAAATAACTCTTTAACGTATATAAACTTATATAACTCGGTAAGATTAAATAGTACTTTAGGATTTATATTATTAAGAATTAATAATAAAAACGTATATAGCTTAACTATATTATACGATAATTACCCATTTTATAATACGATAAAAAGGAGCTTATCGCTTATTTATTCGATACGATTAATAAACCCCTTTATAGCTTCTCTTTTATACGCCTTCTTCCTCTAGAAGGATAGCCTTATACGCGGAGCTATCGGGCGAGGAGTCTAGGGGGGACCCGGGCGGAGGTATAGACCTCGATAGGAGAACCCTCGGACTCTAATAATCTTACTAAAACTAATTAACGGGTTTATCCTCCTTTAATATTATTTCCTCTTCTAATAACCCTTTTATAAATACGCTTTAGGCTCTAGATAATCCCCTCCTTAAGTCCGTTTTTAATAAACTCGCCTAGGTAGTCTTATAGGATAGCTTTTATATTATATAGTTTATTATTAATACCCTTATTATAATACTTAGTACCTGGAGTTTAATTACTCTATTAATTAACTCTATACCCCTTTTTACTTCTTTTACCTAGGCTATTTAAAAGTCTATAGAAAAAGCTATTATAATTACTCTTTAGCCGAAGTCTACTTTTTTTAGCTAGTTATTATAAGCTTTTATTCTCGCTATTACTAGGGATTCTATAGCTAAAGGGCTAATAGGAGTCTACCTAGTCTCCGCTTAATATAATTATAAAGTCCTTATTTCTTTAAAAAATATTCTTACCCTAAATAATACTCTATCCCCCCCTTTTACCCTTATTATTAAGGCGAATAAGGCTATTAGTTTACTAATAGTTATAATAGCCTAGTACTTTCCGAATAGTAATATTATTCTTACTTTCGATACTAATAAAAAGAGTCTTATAAACTAGGATAATTAGATTTAACGTACCTTCGGGGCTAAGGTAATACGTATATACTAAACCTTTATTATTATCGCTAAGGGAGTCTAAATAGAGTCCGCCCTTTAGGATTATAATACCCTTTTTATTACTCTCTAAACCGTTAACCGTATTAATATCGTTTACTCTAAGGCTATAAAGCCCCGCAAAGGCTTTTAAGGGATTACTCTCCGAATAAACCTTATCCTTAGGATTAATAGTATTATTAATATAAACTAACTTTATATAAATAGCCTTATTATCGATTTAGAGATTATTTATTATAAACCCTATAATAAATTAGTATACCCTAAATAATACTATAATTATTTTTAGTATAATTATATTTCTAAATATTACTAGGAGGATTCTTATTATAAATATTATAAAGCCGCCCTATATAATAATAAGGAAGAGTCCTACCCCGTTAATAAAAAGGAGCGCTTATAGTATTATCTTTTATATAATAGGGCTTATACCGCCTAAGCGTACGAGTACCTAGTCTCCTATTAATAATAGGAGAGGGTAAAAACGAATTACCTATTATACCCTTAATACTTTTAAGAACCGCTTATAGCCTAATTACCCCCCCCTTATTATCTAACCCCCTTTACTAATACTAATAGTTTTATATAAGTCTCCTTATATAAGTAGCCCTACTAGGACTCCCCTAAGGACCTTAATTAGGCCCTAAACTTTAATTTAGCCGGTTTTTAACTTTTAAACCCGATTAATATTACCTCCTTTTAGGATTTAACCCTAAGTCTAGTATTATAAGGGCTTTTATTAATATAAAGTATTTTAATAATTTAGAGTACTTCCGCCCCTTATAAGGCTTTAGCCGCTTATAGTACCTTTTCCTTTTAAGGAGTATTTACCCCCTATAAAAGCTCTAGTATAAGGGGTATAAAGAGAGAATAAGGAAATTATAATAATAGGGGTAGCCTATCCTTTACCCCTTCTTATACTTAATTTACTCTTTTTATATAATTATTATTCTTTATACTTTTAACCTAGTTTTTATAAAAATTATAACCCTTACTTAGAATATTTAGTATATAAATTATTTTACTTACCTAGCCTTCTTCTCCTTTATTAGCTATAATATAATTATTCTTTAGGAATTTTAACTCGATTTATATAAACGCCTATTACTCCCTAGACTCGCCCCCTATTATTTTATCTAGAGTATAGGATAAGCTTTTCTTTATATTTATAAGTAATACGATATATAGTCTTAGGATTTAGTCTTTATAAAGGATATTATTAGAATCTCCTTTTATAATAATCTTTATATTCTCTCCTTATATTCTCCGCCCCTAGGTATCCTTATTAGCCTTATCCTCCTTTTATTTTAACTACTCCCCGATTATTCCTTAACTATTATCCTTAGGGATTTTAATTTATACTATCCTTTATAGGATTTCTATAGCTAGACTTCGCCTTATATTTATACTCTTTTTAATACTATATCCTTATTCGGCTTTAAACTCCTTATTCCCCCTTATAAGGTTACCTAGGAAGTCTATAGCTATTATACTAATATAATTAACCTCTTTTAGATTATCCTTTTTAGCCTTTTTACCTTCCTTAAACCCGACTTAACTCTTTATAACTCCGACTATATACTATAAACTACCTTTTTTTATACTACCCTCCTCTTAGAGTCTAAGCCCTTTCGATACTAAAAGTCTTTTAATATTAATATTCTTCTAATAAAGGCTAAAAACTACCTCCTCCCTTATTATATTTACTTCTCCTTACCTAAAGAGATTAACTCCTCTATTACTTAGCTTTATAATAAATTAAAGGTTATAATAGTTATTATTATCCTATACTACCCTTATATATTCGGACCCTATATAATCCCCTAGTAGACTTCCGAGGTAATAAGTATAATAAGGTTTATTAAAAGAAGTTATTATTACTAGTATATAAACCTAATAAACTCTAATTAAAAGAATTATTAAAAAATAATATTTACCCTTAAAAGGTTTATTTATACTATTAAGAAGAATATATAAAAGGGTTTTCTCGTTTTAACTTCCTTTAATCCTCGTATAATATAGTTTATAACCTAGTAAGTATACTTATATAACTAGGCCCCCCCTAAGCTAGCTTATATACCTCCCTTTATAGCCTTTTCTAATAATCCCCTTACCTTAGACTTTATTAGGAAAATCCGCTTTTTAAATAATAAGTTCTTCCCTTACCCCCCGATTACCTTTCCGCCTTTAGTACTAAATAACCCTTTCCCCTCCTTTAATATTTTATTAATTATTATAGATTCTAATATTTATAAAGTACTTTATAGTATTTTTTATAGAAATTAATAGGCCTTAATAGTATTCTAGTTAGCTTCCTTAAGGGCTATAGCCCCCCTTTTATTATTATCCTTATTAGACTCCTATAAGGTTATATTTCCTAAGCCTATTTTCCCTTTACTTATAAAGTCTTTAATATTTCTATTTTTTATAAGTAGGGTAAATTACCTAAAGTCTATTAGACTCTAGGGGGCTATAGGCTAATCTCCTTCCTAAATATAGTTAATAAGGTCCTAAAAATAATCCTTATAAAGCGTATTTCTATAATTATAGAACTTTAGGGTATTCTACTTTTTAATTAAATAGGTAATTACCCTAGATAATCTATAAATAGTATACTACTTCTCCTTATTAAAATAGTTTAGATAATATAAAGCCTTTAAGGCTTAGTCTTCCTACTTATACTCGATATAATAAGGGCTTTTAACTATATTTTTTATTATAAGCTTATTTAAACCCTTAATTATTTTAGCTTTTTTCTTTAGATTTTAGCTCTTTTTTACTCTTACCTTATAGACTATTTATCCTATATATATATTAATAGTATTCTTTCGAACCCTATTTTTATTCCGAAAGGTATACCCTAGGGATCCCCCTTATTACCTATCCTCTTTATTTTTTATATTTCCTCCCTATATTAATACCTTAAAAAGGTTACTAGGGTTATTCTAATAGGCTTTATTAATAATACGAATATTATTAATACTAGTTATACCCTAGTTTAGGTCTAGGCTTAGTTTATCTATATTTAGGGTATTTACTAGGATTAAGTAGTAGAGTATAAGATATCCTTTTAGCCTTTTAAAAGTAAGCTTCTTTATTTTATATATACTCGCTAAACGGATACCTCCCTATTAATCCTTAATAGAATATTAATTACCCTTACTTAAGAGGCCTATATACTTAGTATATAAATATACTATAAGCTCTAATAAAAAGTATACCTTTAATAACTTCTATAAAAGCTATAAAAATAATAGCTTATACTTATTAGTCTTATTACCTTAACCTAGGGCTTTACCCTTCCTTACGTAAAGGAGGTTTATACTAAGGTTATTTATACTATTATTACCTATAGCTCCTTTTATTTTATCCCCCTTACTTTAGCTAAAGGCTACCCCTTTAGCTAGTCGATTAAAAAGTTAGCTAAGGTCTAGGCCTAATACTTATATACTATTACTAATACTTATTATACTATACTCGGCTATTATATAAAAATCGAGGTATATATCCCCCCCCTAGATATTTACCTTATTTATTATTCCGCGCGTATTTATTAACTCCTTAAATCTTATAGGTTTATTATTATTATCCGCTTAGTTATTAATCGGGTTACCCGCTAACTCCGCTTATATTATAATCGCTCCCTTATTACTCCTTATATTACCCTAGGGGATACTTAATAAGCCCTTACCTCCTAAGTAGGCTTTAATAGTATAGGGTCCTAGTCCTATAAACTACTTAACCTTTATTTCTAAAATAAATAGTATAGTTATTAAGAATCTAGAAAATAATACCTTAAATAATATAGTTAATCCTATAGTTATACTACTAACTCTCCCCCTTAGTTATATTTAGGTATTCTTTTTATAAAGTATACCTTTTTTCTAAAGTTTTTTAATAGCCTTTTTACTTAACTTTATACTAGTAGGATTAGGCTTAATAGGTTCTTTTTTACCTACTATATCCCTTTTATACTATTACCTTTATATTTATATAGTTTAGGCAAAAATAAAATAATTAAATATATTTTTTTATACTATTACTTTATAGCCTTATAATATACTCTCCTTCCTTATACTCTAATTACCCCCCTAAAGGATTAAGTAAACCTTATTTAAGTACTCTAGTATAAATCCTATACTAGCCCCTTTATTAAATAATTCTCCTCCTTATATTATTTATATTAATTTAATCTTATTATAGATTTATATAAATAGCGAATACTAGAATTTTCTTAGAATTATTATTACCTTTTTTATTATTATTAAAAGCCCTTTTTACCTATTTAACCCCTAAATCCCCTTTATTATTTTAATTATTATATAAGCCCTTATATTATTCTTTCTTCGGGGGGTAATTATACCCCTATTTTTATATTTTTACCCTAGTTTCCTCTACCGTTTTCTACTTTTTTACTAGCCTTCTAGCTTCCTCCTAGCCCTCCTTTAAGGGTACTATAGGTAAAGCCTTATTATTCCTTTCTACTATTACTACCTTATTTTTTATCCTTTTAATAATTACCCCCCTTTTTTTCTCCCCTATATTATCTTTATTTTTATCCCCCTTATCCTTTTTATATTCCCCCTTCTACTCCTCCGCTATTCTTTTAATACCCTTTATCTTTTTTACCCTATCCTTATACTCTACTATCTCCCTTAAAAGCCTAAGGTTTCCCCTCGTATTCTCGTATAGCCTTTTAATTACTTAGTATATAGTTTCTAGCTTATTTTTAAGTAAAGGGCGATTTAAAGTATATTTATTAATATTTAGCTCCTAGTTAAGGACCTTTTTATTATTAAATATATATCCCGAAAATATATTATTATTTATTATTTAGAGTATTAATTAGTTTACCCCTTTTTTAATCTATTAAAGGTAAGTTTTAATCTATTCTATTATTTACCTATTACCCTTCGATTATTCCTTATTCGCCTTTACCTACTTTTCTAGCCGCTTATTAATCTAGTTAAGGGAATATACTATATATTTAATAAGGCTAAGAATCTATTAGTCGATAATCCTATTATCCTTAGTAAGAGTAATATAAGGCGGTAAAGGGAGTACTAAGAGTATATTTAAAGGGTAAAAATAGTTTAACTAGTTTAGGTATTTAATATTAAGGGCGGGGATTAGCCTTATAAACCCGCTACTTTATACTAGCCTTATAATTATACTTATTATTATTATAATTATTATTATTATTATTATTAGGGTAATTATAATAAAGGTTAAGTTAATAATTATTTATATAAATAATAATTAAGAGTATATACCCTTATCCTACTCTAATTTTATAGTCTTATATAGCTTTTATATAAGCCTTTAAAACTATTATACTATTAGCTTCCCCTAAATAAACCCCGCTTATTCTACTTACTTCGATAGAGTTCTTTACCCCTTCCCGCTTAATAAAGGCTATTAATTCTACTACCTTTTAGGCTAACTCTAGAGTTATTAACTATTATTTATTAGTACTTCTTTTACTCTTTACCTACTTTACTCCTTTTTTCTAAGCTAGTTTTTACCTTTTTATATCCTTAGTACTTTATAGTATAATAATAATAGCTAGCTAATCGGGTACTTACTCCCTTATTAGCCCTAGCTCCTCGCCTTTTTATTATACTCTAGTTACTCCTCCTTTACTATTACTTATTTACTCTTTTAATCCTAATAAAAAAAGCCTTACTCGATTAAGTATAAGATATAAGGGCTATAAGGGATATTATTAGTATCCTATTAGTATCCCTACCCTAAAACTATAGAGTAGATAGTACTAGACTATCGTACCTCGTACGATTTAGGAATAGGGGTCCGGATATCTTATTATATTATACGACTTAGCCTAAGGGCGTCTCCTTCTAGAAGAGGAGATAGGGGTTAATAAGGATAGGATAGTAAATAAGTATATAGTTCCCCTCTCTCGTACGATAAGGAGAGGGTATTTATCTTTACTTATATATAATTTAAATTACCTTTACTTTCCCCTTTTATACGTACGTATTTATATAAACTACTTAATAATAATTAATAGTTATACTAGTCTTTATTAGTTAATTATAGATTAGCTAGAATAATAAGACGGATATTATCTAATACCGAAGAGCCCTTATACCTAATATTATATAATACCTATACTTTTACCCTTTTTTAATACTAATTCCTACTAAAGAGCTATTTTTACCCGGTATTATTACTAAAAAAGAAAGATTAGACGAATCGTACGAAATAATTACGACTCTCTAATAGTATTCCTAATAATATAACGATAATATAGCTTTTACGACTCCTAAACCTATTACTAGATTACCTGCTCTAATATTAAATAATATAACCTTAGTATCGTATAATAAGATAAGAGAAGGTAATAAGGTTTTACCCCGAGTTTAAACCTAAGCTACCTTTTTAGAGTTTTAGGACTCCTAGCTAGACCTTATCTAGCCCCTAGAAGAATCGAATTAATAATATTCGTTATACGACTTATATACGATATCGTTTACTTTAACCTTTACGATTATAACCTCGTATAATACGTTTAATCCGAAATATAAGGATAGAATTATTATTAAATAATATAAGTCTATTAAACCTTTTTTAAAAAACTAACTTAGTTAATAATTATACGAAATATCCTATTTATAAATAATAGGATAATCGTATAATATTTTATACGATTCCTAATAACGCTAGTATTAAATAATATACCCGCCCCTAAATCGATTTATAACCTAACCCTTAACCCCGATTTTAACTCGGTATATTAGTCTTTAATATAACCCGACTTAGCCGGACTAAGTCGATACTATCGTATAACTTAGACGCCGGAAGTCGAGTTATATACTCTAGGACCCGAGTTAAGCCCTCTACTATATTAGCCTTACCCGACTCGTTTAACCCCTCCCTAACCGGATTATTCGACTCGTATAATTCCGACTTATACTAAATATTATAAATACGAGTTAACTATAGCCCTTATACTATCCCTAGTTTTATTTATCGAACCCTGGATAATTACTAGATTATCTTCTAGTATTATACGAGTATACTCCCTTTTACTAATACGCTAAATCTTTAATAGCCCTATTACCCCTAATAAAGTAATAGCCTTTCTAAAAGGCTAATAGAAGGATTAGAATTATACTAGTAAACTATATAATATACTTACTAATAAGGTATAGATTTTTATTAATTATTACTCTCGAATTAATATTATAGAAAACTAATTTTATACTATTTTTCCTAATATTCTCTTAAATAAGGTATAAGATTATTACCTTTACTTTATAAGTATAGATAAATAATAGGATAAAATCTATACCCTCTTTAATAACTATTTTAATACTCGTACGAATTATTCTTTATACTAGACTAATTAAATAACTCTCTTTTTTAATATTATATAATAAGAAAAGCCGGAGAGGATAATAATAAAAACCCTTAATATACTCCTCGATAAGTTATAACTCGTATAATATACGCTAGGACCTAGTTATAAAGGTAAAAAATAACTTCTTATTATTATTATACGAGCCTACTATAGTATACCGGAATTCGAATCGGCTATAATATTTTAAAACTCTTCGTATAAATTATTTATCGACCGACTTTAATCCTTACTTATAATTACTATAGATCGAGGTATTAACTAATTCTATATAAACCGCCGTTATATTAATAATAATAGGTTTCGTATAAATTATAAACGATTAACTTATTAGGGATTTTCTTAATACTAAGGATCTTTTTAATAATATTCCTACTTTTAGCCGCTATATAAGTTTATACCTTATACGAATAAATAATACTTTATTTATAAGAAATAAGGTTATTAGTTAATAAATTATAGTTTAGATAATATAAAATAAACTAGAAAATAATTCCTTATAATATACGAAGAAGTCGGCTAAGAATCTTTTATAAATAATAAATTTAATACTTTTATTTAATCGTATAAAGATATTAATAACGATATTATATTTATATAATTAAACGAGGATTAGGAATCGGACGATATAGATAATAACGACTTAATAAATAATAATACTATTACCTTCCTTATTACTATCGCTTATATATACCGACTTATAGGGGATAATATTTATCGCCCGGTTATACTAGATAAACTAGCTAAATAATTCCTCTTATAAGATTCGTATTAGACGACTTACTAAGGCGAATTATAGAATACTAGGGCTATTAAAATATTAATTATTAGTAAACCCTAGGCAGAGGTATACGTCTACGAGAACCCTCGTATAATAATCGATTAAACTCTAAGTACGAATTCTATATAATTTAGCTCCTTTATACTTATTTAACCGATTAGTATAATAATCGTACGAAACCCCCTTAGTAAAGTTCTTTATTATATCTTAAATACGGCTACCCCTTTCCTTTTTTACTTTAAAAACGTAAATAGGCTCTAAGCTTTTTATAATAATACTAGAGATATTATTATATAATACGATAATACGATTATCCTAATTATTAGAAAATAAGGATATCCGTTCTTTAATATCTTTAAGTAAGAAGTAGTATTATACTATACTAAAAAGGAACTTATCTACTTCTATTAATACTTCGATTACCTATAAATATAATGCCTATATAATCTTCTTTAAAGGGTAAGTCCCTTTAATATTACCCTTATAGTATTAGACTTAATTAAGAAGTTATACTATTAATATTAATCGTATAATACTAAGCTATATTAGTTTAAGTTCTTTATTAAGGATAATTATAAGTTTAACTACTTACTTATTATCGATATCTTTTATATAAGCGGTAAGCTAGTCTTATATATAATTAATAAGGTAATTTCTTTTTAGGCGGCTATATTCGTATAAAGTATATCTATAGCGGATACGTAGAATATACTTTATAAGTATTAGATCTATATATACTAGGGTTTACCGGATATTATTTCGTATAACGCAGGAATAAACTTCTCTTCTATAGAGTTTTATACGAATACGAAGATTATTAGTATAATATATAAAGAAGTTCCTATTAAAGCCTATTAGGCTATTAGTAAGGTTAAACGTATATATACCCCCCTTCGATAAGCGTACGATATTCTACGATAGAAAATCGACTCTAAAATAAACGATATAATAATCCTCTAAATAACTATTAAGGCCGTAAATAATACTATAGGACCTAATAGTCTTATCCTTATACTCCTCGTTTTTAAAGCTTACCCTAAAATATTATACGACTCCCTACTAGTATTAAATATTACTATTAAGGCTATAGTAATTTAAAAGGCTATATAAGAAGTATATAAGCTTAAAGTATAATCTAATATCTTATAAGTATTTTAAATAAAAAATAGACTAGTATTATACGATATTCTCTCCCTCCTATTATAGAATAAGGTCCTTATTTAGCGCGAAAAGGATAAATAATAAGGATTATTTAGGATTTTAAGTTTTAATAATTATAATATTATCCTCGATCTCCTAGCCGGTTTAACTTACTTTCGTATAATATACGTTAAACTATATATTTAACTAATATAATCGGATAATACTACCCCTAAGCCCTGTTTCTAAATCCCTTTTCTAGGTCCTAAGGATAAGGACCTATATAAAGTATTCTTAATAGTAAAGGAGAAGGATAATTAAGCCTTAGCTATACGACTTAGGGAATAAGGTATTATTATTATACCTAGCGAACCCTTCGAAGTATTAGATAAGGATAAGATTAATACCTTACTTATATAAGGAGTATTTTTTTTCGTATAATACGATTATACCTAGGACCCTTTATAATATATTTTTAAAACGCGTTTTATATAAAAGATTAAAAGCTAGAATAACTCCTCTTATAAAAAATCCCGCCTTATTATATAGGGCTATAATAATAATAAAAAGGAAGAAATTCTTACTTAATTACTAATAATTATAAGGATATCCTAATAATTACTTTTAGCCCTTAGGCCTACTTTTATAAAATCGTATAATATATAAAAAGAGTTATAAAATATTACGTAGGCGTATACTTAATCCTATAACCTATTAATTCGTATAATATACGCTTATTTACCGAAGGAACTTTAGCTAAAGTACCCTCTAGATATACTTCTTTATATTTATAAACTATTATATAGCCTAGCTAAATCTAGCCTATACTAGTTTAAAACGTATTATACTTATTATTATACGAAACTTTAAATATAGTACTTATTATACGACCCTTACCTTCTTTATATACTTACTAGACCTAATATATTCGGTATTATAGGTTTATAAATAGATAATATATTCTTCTTCGCCTTTTCTTCTTTCTCCGCCCTTAAGGAATCCGAGTTATAGAAGGCTAGCCTTCGTACGAAACTAAAAACTTTCCTTATAAACGGGACTACCCTCGACTTTAATAGTAGACGTATTTCCTATTCTTCGTATAATATCTATTTTTCTTAAAAAGGATAAGCTAATAATCTACGATTTATTAACCCTATAAACGACTCTATAAAGTAGGACTTTATTAGCTAACGCGTACGAGGAGTATATATTACCTTAATTTACTAACCTAAGGCTTTATATAACTTTACTATCGTTATATAAGTAATAAACCCGACTCTAGAGGATATTATTACCCTTAATAAACGATTATAGTAGTAGATTAATAACGCCTACTATAGATTATACTTTATCCCCCTTAATCTAAATCGTATAAAGTTATTTATTTTTACTAATAGTTTATTCGTTAATAACTATAACCTTATTTTATAACTTAGTTTTCTTATTATCCTAGGAGAAGAGAAGTATTCGTCCGACTCTTTTACTATTTATAATAATACCCTTTACTAGACCTTTTCGAAATATAAATATATTACTTATAGCGTTTTTACTAGTAAACTCTATAGTATAATAAGGGGTATTAATATTAGTATTACCCTATATAGTATAATCTAGGAGATCGTATAATACCTTAGGCTAGCCCCTATTCCCTTAGTCCTATATACCGATTCGTAATTACTTTATAATTACCTAGTAAAGCTTAGCTCTATAACCGAAAAGCGTTTTATAAGTAATATTATAGCGTTTTACGAATTATATAAACGTAAAGAAATTTCGGAAATCTACTAGATTAATAGTAAAAATAACCTAGCGGATACTTATACGAAGGCTAGTCCTAACCTTATACTTATAATACTTATTTTTATTAATACCTACTAGCTTTAGATTAAAGCCTTCGTTTAATAACTAGTCTAGTCGTACGATAGCTTTTTCTTTTATTTTTTTTATATTTTTTTTTCCTTTTATTATTATTTAATAGCCTACGTTTTTTTTACGTTTTTTTTAGTTTTATTTTTTTACCCCTAATTTTCTTCTCCTCTTTTTACCTATTTATTATTTTTATTATCTTTTTTCCTTTTCCTATTTTTTTTTATTAAAATTACTTTTTCTCCTAAGTATTATCTAATACTAAAAATACTAAGAATACTCTTATCTAATACTAAAAATACTTACGAAAATCCTCCTCCCCCTTTATTTATTATCTAATATAATAATATACTCCTTATATTCCTCTAGGTTATATAGTATAAACGCTATTATTATTAACCTTACCCGGGCTAGCCTATCGGCCGATATACTCGCCGCCGCTAGGGTAATAGTAATAGTTAGTATCGATACTATTACTCCTCTACTCCTAGCCTATCGTATAAGGCTTTACCTAGTTGTATAGGAGTATTATATATAGGTAGTATAGGTATTACTATTTATCGTCTAATATATATTAAATAAGTATAGGTTATAAGCGTAAATAGCGTATATAATAGCTAATATAGTATTATAGCTTACTATTAAAACCGTTATAAAATAACTTTACTATTAAACGATTATCGTAAAAATATAGGCTAAATCCTAGGTAGTATTTAGCCGAATAAAGATATTATACGATAGTATATTATATAACCTTTCTTCTACCGCTTATTTTTCTAGGATTAGCTATCGTCTAATACTTTTATTTTTTTTCTTACGTTTATAACTATTTAGCGTATTACGCGCTTATACTCCTCCGAGCCTAAGGGTATTTTAACCTACTAAAAGCCGGGCTAATTAGCGATAATACTACGAGAGTATATAGGTATATTATATAATTATTTTTCTTTCCTATATTTATTATCTTTATATTATCCGACTTATTATTTATATTTAACTTATTATTCTTATTATTATTATTATCTTTATCGTTTTCTTTACCGAGAAGGAAAGAAGAAAGGAAGAGAAAGGAAAAAGAAGGAAGGAGAAGAAAAAAGAGGTTTTTATACCCTTCTTAGGCTTATTAAGCGCTTATATACGATAGAGTAAAGCCTTATAGCTTAGGTATAAAGGCTAACTTTATAAGATTTCCTAGTATTTTTACCCTCGAGGTCCTTTTTAGTCTTTTCCCCTCTCTTTTTCTATACGTATTCGACTCTAAGGGACTTTATTAACGAAATACGGTCTTTACCCTACGATTATCCCGCGATTTATTAACGGATTAGCGCTTCTTTTTTTCCTTTTCTAGCTAGTAGGAGTTCTTTTAGATTTTTAACTTAGTATTTTTCCTTTAGAATAAATTCTCCTAACTTTACCTATACTTATTTAGTATCGTATAAAGGTTTTTTCTTATACCTATAGTTAAGTTTTTTTTTAAAGGATCTAGCCCTCTTAGATAATCGGTTCTTCTCTTCGTATATATACCTTTTTATAAAAAGAAAAAGTCGAGTATTAGTATCCTATTAGTATTCCTACCCTAAAACTATAGAGTAGATAGTACTAGACTATTGTACTTCGTACAATTTAGGAATAGGGGTCCGGATATTTTATTATATTATACGATTTAGCCTAAGGGCGTCTCCTTCTAGAAGAGGAGATAGGGGTTAATAAGGATAGGATAATAAATAGGTATATAATTCCCCTCTTTCGTATAATAAGGAGAGGGTATTTATCTTTACTTATATATAATTTGGATTACCTTTACTTTCCCCTCTTATACGTATATATTTATATAGACTACTTAATAGATATTATATAATTTATTAGGCTTTATTAGCTAAGTATATATAATAAAGAATAAATTAACTATAGGGTACTTATTAATTATATACTCTTTTAGTATTATTCCTCCTATTACCCTTATAATTACCTCCTCTTATAATAAATAGGGTAAAAAGTACTTATAAAAATAATAATAATAAAGGAAAAAAAAAGAAAAAGAGGAAGGAGGAATAGTTAAGGTTTTTATACCCCCTTTTCTATTATACCTTACCGTTTTTACTTATATTAGCTCCTAGATTAAGTCTTTATTTCTCTACCCCCTCCCTCCTCTCTCTCCCCTCCTACTTCTCTCTTACCCCCCCCCCCCCCTCCCTCTCTCTTTTCTTATATAATCTACAAGACTACCTAAGTAGACGGCTTATCCTATTATACGTTCGTTTTCCCCTGCCCTATAGCCCCCCTCTAGGGGGCCTAGGGCCCTACTTTTACCCTATTATTAGGGGGTTTTACCCCTTCTAGGGATTTTTCCTACTTAGTATAATAGTAAGGTTCTAGAAGCCCTTTACGGCCCCTAGAATAGATTTAAATAAATAAAATATATAGCTTAACTAGGTAGCTTATATCGAGTAGATTACTACTTAGTTTAATATTATAAAAGGTAATTCCTATAAGGGTAACCCGTTTCCTAGTAACTAGTTATAAAAGGTAACTAAATAAGCCTTATTATAATAAGTCCTTACCTATTAGAAAAAGCTTAAATACGTTAATTTTATAATTAATACTACTTAACTAAATATCTCCTTCGTTTATAGTAAACTTAGTAAGTACTTATATAACCTTATAATAAAGTATACTTAGGTTATAGACTAATTAATTTAATACTTATACGCTACTAGGTTCCTTATAATCGAGTTTTATAAAGATTTAACCGAGATTAATATCTAGTATTATAATAATAAAGAAATCCGGATTACCTTAGATATAGCCTTCGCTAATAACCTAGATAGCCGAAAGTTAAGCTAAGGATACCTTATTAAGCTTTTTAATAGCCCTATTTAGTAGGTAGTAAATAAGTAAGCTATAGTTATAACTTTATTTATAAAGGTAGAGCTCCTTATATTTACTTAGGCTATAAAAAAAACGGTTAATTTATTCCGCTTCTTTTAGTAAATCGATTTATAACTCGACTAAAAGCTAATAATCGAGTATAATAATAAGTAAACGATTCGACTCGTTATAATAAATATACCCCGGATTAAGACTACCCTTAAATATATTAACGTTTATAATACCTAGGTATAATAAGTATTCTTCGAGGATTACTTTAATATAATCTATATTAATACGAATTATATAATCGCCGATAGATTAATTAAGGTACTACTAGGCTAGCTCTTTACCCGCTTTATTCAATAACTCGGTCTTATCTCCGTATAGCCTTTTATTTAATAAGGCTAGTATATAAATATATATAATACGGTAGGAGCTATTATAGTTACTCTTAAGGGGGTATATTAAGTATAGCTACTTATATAAGGTATAAAGACCTTTATAATAATCCCTATAGTTATATAATAGATCTACTATCGGACTTTATAATCCCTTAATACGAAGAATTACTAAATTTAATAACTTATATTATATTATAGTCTTTACCTTTATAATAACTACTTAATTATACGACTTAGAGTTATCTCGTAGATTTTATAGATTCCCTTAGCCTTGCCGTACGACTCTTTAATTATCCTATATAACCCTACGAGAAGATAATAGATTAGTATAGAATTATTAGGAAGCTCTTCTCTTCTTCTTTTATATTCTAGATTAGAAGAAGTACTTATATATAAGTAGTTAGAATAGTTACTCCTTAGATAGAGAGTTAGAGATAATAATTATATAAAGCTTACCCTAACTTTATATAAAGTATTAATCCCCTTACTCTCTATCTTTATTCCCTCTCCTTATATATAAAGCTTTCCCTAATCCTAATAATTAATATTAGAAGTTTAATTCTAAAGGCTAATTAAAGAGTTTTCTAAAATATAAAAGTAAATTTAGGATTTTTACTAAATAAAATCTATTTTAAAAAACCCTAATTATATTTTATAAGTTTAAAATATAATTTTTAAGCCTATTCCTTAATAATAAAATAATTATATTTAGGAATTAAAATATATATTTTCGAAAACTTATTAATAATAATAAATAGTATATTATAAAACTTCCCTTCGGGTTTAGACTAAGGGGAATTCTTTAAAAAGATTATAAAAAGACTAATAATAAAATCTATAATAATCGTATAAAAGGGAATTACTAGGGATTAAATTAATACTATCTTTCTAGGAGGGGGTTAATAATTAGTCTAATTATATTAATATATATTATAATTGTTTATAATTTAATCGATCTTTTTCTTAAATTATATAATAATAAAATTAGAAAATATTTTTACCTATAAAGGTTCTAGCTAGGAAGACTAACGTAGTTAGACTAAAGAAGAGTAATAAATTAAACTACCGAAAAGGAAGAGAGAAGAAGGAAGGGAGAGAGGCTCCCTCGCTAACTAGCTATATATACTAAGCGACTAGGGACTAGTTAACTACCTACTATACTATATTACTAATTAAGGTACCCTAACGTTAATAACTTTACTACCTTTTATCTAAATACGACTAGCTAAAGGCTAGTCCTTAATATTACCCCCTCCTCGTACGAAGTAAAAAGGTAGAATATAAGCCGGCTAAACTATATATTATACTAACCTATAAGGGTTTAATATTACTTAATCCTAAGACTAAGTTAAAAATAAGGCCGGGGAAAGTCCCTTTTAATAAGGGGGAGTTTATTATACGAAGCCATATTACTTAAGTTAACTATTATAAAAATCCTAAATATTAAGGGGATAATTACCCTTTTAACTAGTATATAGCCTAAGGAGAGTCCTTATTAGGCTTTGTAAAAAATCATAAGTAAGTGATTTTTGAGTAATTTTATAAAATTATATAGGGTAGAGGGGTAAAATTACTTATAATTTGATTTTAAAAATAATTTTATAAAATCACTTATAGAAAATTACTTAAAATTATAAGTGATTTTGAAAATCATAAAAATCACTATAAAATCATAATAAAATAATATTTTTATTATAAGATTATAAGCTTACGTAAGTTAAAAGGCTATAAAAAATAGTTATAAGGAAAATATATACTCTATATAATTTTTTTAAAAAAATAATAAGAAATTAATAATAAATTAATAATACTCTTAGCTTTTAAGCTATATAATAAATACTAAATCGTAGTTTTTAAAATATATAAATATATAATATATTTAGTTTTATAAATTATAGTATAAATAAAAGGCTTTAAAAATATAATAATAATAAAAATAGTTATTTTATAAGAAAAACCTAAGTAAACTTAAGTAAAAAAACTAATAAAAAACTATTTAAAAATCCTCCTAGTTTTCTTCTT
>PDHP01000098.1:0-120778 GCA_003339455.1 Ophiocordyceps camponoti-leonardi (nom. inval.)
CCCTCCCCCGCGCCCCCACCCCCCCCCCCCCCCCCCCCCCCCCCCCCCCCCCCCCCCCCCCCCCCCCCCCCCCCCCCCCCCCCCCCCCCTTCCATCCATCGTCATGGCACCCTTCGCAGATGATCACGACCCGGAGTCAGGATACGTCTCTGCTCACTCAGACTCTTCGCCCCGGCCATCCAAGTCCCGGCCCAATGTGTCTCTCACGCGAGAACACGTCGACTTCCTTAACCAGCAGATGGAAACCATGCATCCCATGGACATCCTCCGGTTCTGCACCATCATGTTCCCTAACCTTTACCAATCGACTGCCTTTGGCCTGACCGGCCTCGTCACCCTCGACATGCTCTCCAAGATACAATTGGAAAGGGGCAGCTCAAAGCCCATCGACCTCATATTCCTCGACACTCTCTACCACTTCCCCGAGACGTATGACCTGGTCGACCGCGTCAGACAGCGCTACCCGGACGTCCATATCCACATCTTCAAGCCCGAAGGCATCGAAACGGCCGAGCAGCTCGAAGAAACGTACGGTAAAGAGCTTTGGAATTCCTCGAGCGAATTGTACGACTGGATGGTCAAGGTCGAGCCTCTCCAACGGGCATACGACCAGCTCTGCGTCGCCGCCGTCCTCAACGGCCGTCGTCGCTCTCAAGGCGCCGCCCGTGGCTCCATCCCCATCATAGAGCTCGACGACGAACGCGCCATCATCAAGATCAACCCCATGGCCGCCTGGACTTTCGCCCAGGTCAACCAGTACATCAAAGACAACGACGTGCCGTACAACGCCCTCTTGGATCGTGGGTACAAGTCCGTCGGTGACTGGCATTCGACGAGCCCCGTTCAGGATGGCGAGGATGAACGGGCTGGCCGTTGGAAGGGCCAGATGAAGACTGAGTGTGGCATTCACAATAAGTTCTCGAGATATGCCCAGTATCTCGCCGCCGCCGCTGAAAAGGAGCAAGACGCGAGCCAACAAGTTGTGGCACCCGTGTCGTGATACCTGCCACGTAGCCCTTGCATTCAAGGGGCAACGATGGTTACGATTAGATATGCCTATGCCGGGAGGGGTTGGATCTGTTCTTTTGATGCTTGGCGTTTAGGTGATTTCGATTAGATGAGGGAATTTCATCTTTGAATCGTTTTCTCGTGGTGAGAGGAGGCGGTGGAGAGGATGTTGCCTAGTACAGAGATGTTCATACGCTGCTACGTATCTGTATGCCGTGCAAAGGTTATTGCGTCGTTTTCAATGTGTCAATATAGAGCTTTGATCGACAACCCTCTAGGATGCTTCTAGTCTGATCACGTTCTGCTGAAGAAGACAGTCCAAGACATCGTTGAACAAGGCGGAATTGCACGGTACCTGCTTCTCTCCCATGGACCATTTCAGTACTCTTCTCCGATGGGCTATACACGGGTTCCGCTTGCCCCCTCGTCGAGAATCAGTTGGTTGTGCTGCCATGTGAGGCTGTAGGTGTTGCTGGCCTGCGTTGACCACAGGCTTATCGTATGAGTGTGCTTCTGGGCGCCAAGACCACGGCCGAAATCAAAATTGCTCTGGTGAGGGTGTTTAGTAGACGTTTATCAAGCTGTACATGTCCTTCTCTAGGATTGTCATTTTTGAAAAACCCTGAAGAGTCACCTTTCTGAAGAGTTGAATCTATTGGGCTATAGACACAGCTGAGGATCGTCGAAGCGCGGACAGGTTTCGCATCACTTCAAGGCGTTGGATGGGTTGGCGCGGACCGACGGTGCTCAGAATAAAGTTGTCCATTTTCTCGCAAACCGTGTCTAGAGTGTCACGTTTCGTTGTCGACTTCCACAACGGGCTGCGGAAGACGCGATTATCTCGGGGCTTGTAAAATAGCTCTGCTCGAACACTCGCCTGTGGTGATGCTCTCCTTGTCTTCCTTCGGGATGACCGTAAGTTATTAGATCTCTCTACATGTGTATCTTTGAAGTGGAAGAGCAACAGATGTCGACTGAAAATGATGACATCTCTTTCAAGGAAGACAGAACTGGAATATAACAGCTGCGAGTACCCAAACAGGCCTGGCGAGTGCTTGAAGAACCATTAAGGCTCTAGGCTGGCGAAGACAAGTCGAGGGGACAACTAAAGGAAGAGTTATAAACGAGGTTGCGTTTTTGCTGCCATTAGCATTCTCAGTCCTATCATGTTCCATGCCGCAACGTGACAGAAGCTCATCCAAGAGGGCTACTGCATACCATGATTTGATACCTCGAAGGTAAATGCCACCTTTGCTAGATGGTCAAAGAGTGTAGATAGTTGGCTTATAACCATAAGAGCTCGCGACTTCACCGATGTTGATCACACTCAACGTCGTTATGTAGGTAGGGAGGTAGCTATTCTACAGCAAGTAAAAATGACCTCGTTTCTATCATACTAGTAGACTGAAGAGCTTCAACTTCTTCGCTCGCCCCTTGATACAGCGCCTCTAATCTCCCATGGCTGTTGACCCCCATACCAACTCGGACTCATCCCTGACGATGTACGTCGACTTGCGCCATATACCCCCGTTTCGTCGTAACAGCCACGCGAGAACCCCCGGCACCGAAATGCAGGGACGGCCCTTGCCATGCCAAAAATTGCTGAGACGTGCGGCCAGTTTCATGATGGGCCTCACTCCATCTCCATATTCAACGCAGACGAGACGTCAAGCTATCTATCGTCGCTGGTCTGAGGCTATTCTATCGACAGACCAAGGAAACGAGATGGACAGTAGCGGTCACGCATCGTGTGAAGGAAGCCGAGTTTCCGCTCCGGGCGGAAACTGTTCACCTTCTTTGGAATATGCCATTCGAGCGATATCAAAGACTGGGACTTGTGCAGGTTCTACTGCTGTTCTGTGATCGAGATCTGATTATGCCCCTGAATAACGATGACTTCTCTTTCAGGCCCTTTAGACTATGATCACTTTCTTTCAACTTCTATCACTGTTCTGATCTGATCTGTTCTGCTGCGAGACGCGAATCTTCTGTAAATCCAAGCTGGTTCAGAAGAGAACCATGACGTCATTCGCCAAGATGAAGAGAAATAAATCTTCCCTTTCACACGTGGTCCAGCAGTCCCGTGACCTACTCAATCAACGTTCTTCCATCAATTGAAGAGCTTATTATCCATGAGCAGCAATGCGGCAACGGTCCCAGCTCCCAACCCCAGTTGCATCCTTCCACGAGAAAAAGGCGCGGATTCTGCAACAGCTAGCCATACCCGATGAGGAATATATAGACGCCTCGCCCAAGGGCTCCGTCGACGAGGCCATCCGCCCGCTCATCGACGACATCAACCGCGTCGAGGGCTTCGTCACGACGAGCAGTTGCGCCGGCCGCGTGAGCGTCTTTCTAGAGGGCCACAAGGTAAAGGACGAGAGCAGGGCTCAGACGGCGGGCGTCGGCGGTAAAGGTGCCGGCGGGACCTGGCTTTTTGTAACGCATGAGCCTGTCGCTCGCGGGAGGTCCTGGATCGATGCTTTGGCATTCTCTGAGGAGTCTTCCGCGGTGAGGGGACCTGCAGATAGGTTGATACACTTCAAATTCGAACCAATGGTGAGGAGCATGAAGCAGACTCATGAAAACACGTGTTGTCGACTGAAACCCCTTATAAAGATCCTTCACATCCTTACCACCTCTCCGCAACACGCCCAACTCATCCTACGCGCCGGTCTACAAGCCGGTTTCCGAGAGTCAGGCGCCATAAATATCGACGACACCACGCCAATGGTAGCCATCCGCTCTCTCGGCCTGGGTTTCGAGTCCCTCATCGGCTGCCAGGCCGCCAGTGACGGGCGGCGACGCTGTCTCGTGTCTGCCGATTACCTTGAGACTCTGCGCGCCATCTCGGACGAGCGCTTTGTCGAAAACGAAAATCGCATACAGAGGTTCCGAGACGCTTTTCTGCTTGCTGTTCAGGGCCCGTCGCCACGGACGGATGGGTGGGAGGATGCGGCTTCTAGGCGTGAGAGGATGAGAGCAGAGGGCTTGCGGAGGAAGGCGGCTTTGGAGATAGAGGATAAGGCGGAATCGGTCCGTGATATGCCTTTGTGTGAGAACGAGGCCCCCTGCGAATCGATATCATGATACTATGGTGCGACGTAGGAAAGTGAGGGCACAAGGCCGCCAGCCACTACGAGCGTTTTCTACGCCAGCTGTCGCCCTTCTAATAAGTCTTTGATATACCGTTCATCGCGTCGCACCCATTTTCTGTGGCCGAAGCCATCATGATGAAACTACCTTCTCCACCCAGTTATCCTCCATCTTCTTAACCTCGGCCTTGAAGGTCTCCACCTCCTTCCAGCAGTCGAGCGGACGACGGTCATTATCGCGCAAGCAGCGAACGACGTCCGAACGAGCCTTATCAACCGATTCCGGTAGTGTGCGCATCTGCTTCCGTTGATCGAGCTTCCGCCGCAGGTCGTCAATCTCTTTGCTTACGGCGAAGCGGTCGGGGCCCGAGGCGTCGCGGTCAGCATCAGCATCAGCGTGGGCCGCGATTTTGGCGCGGGCGTTGCTGAGTGTCTCGTCTTCGCGTTTCGTCAGCTTTTTCAGCTCCTCGGCGACGCGCGATTGGATGTGTCGCTCCGTTTGCTTGGCGCGCGAGGCGTCCGTCTAGGAAGAACAGAGAGAGAGAGAGAAAGAGTCAGTTTGTCTTTTTTTTTCTCTTTCCGAAGTTCGTTCAAGAGTCAGGGAAGGCGCGGGGTTCGGGGAGATCCGGGGGCAGAGAAAATAGATTGGAAACGAGGTGATACTTCAGGGTTCGTTTGTAGGGAGTCGAGGACGCCGAGGGAGAGGGATGGTGGTCCGGAGCTATTTTTTTTTCCCCCTACCAGTTAGCAATCGTTCGTTATGACAGCTCTCCAACTAGTTGAAGAAGCCATTGACGTACCTTTTCCAGAGGTGTTCACCCCGATCCTCGTGTTTCGAATTGCCGGCTCCCATGACGGCGGAAAATCGAAGGCGGTTCCTCTGAGCCGCTGTCCGGTATTGACTCGTGATTAGAAAGTGAGGTGGTCAAGCTCCGGGACGTTATGCCGGCCCGAGTTGGTGGATGCCTCAGGCAAGCATTCGAAAGTCCGGATAGAATGAGGCTTGATCTGGCTGTGGCTGACTAGCTGGCGGGGCAACAGCAAGGCTAACAGGTGCTGCGCCACAAGTTTGCAGCTGCCACCTCTACGGATAGCAGCGTTTCACCGCTCCCTTCCGGCACATGGCAGGGAGTAAATAAGTGAGTGGCATTGCAATCAGGCGAGACACAGGGGAGGAGGAGGAGCTTCGCCGCAGAAGACAGACAGACAGACAGACAGACAGACAGACAAACACACACACACACACACACACCACAAATATGCGCACACGCGTGATAGTTGCGGGAAATAAAAACGTGGTAGGTAGAAGCACAGCATGGGACGTCCAGGGGTCGAGCAAGTGAGCGCTATTGTTACATTTATTCGCAACGGGCATTGCAAACTATTCGCAACGACCATCTCGAGGCCCCTTCCCCTTCCCTGCCTCCCCTCTCCCGGCCCGACCAATGTCCCCCCGGGAGCATTCCACAGCCATTGCTGTTTGCTGCTTCTTTTTCCCCTTTTCCATGGTGGCGCCGTTGTCGAAGAAGAAGAAAGAAGAGGGACCGAAGAAAAATTGAATGCGAGTTTCCGTCTCAGGTCGCGCCGAATGACATGGCATGTCATACGTCACTGACGTCAAGCGAGTCACGCAAGAATTATCGGATGGTGGCGGTCACGATCTGGTGCTGGTTGCACGCACGCGGGTCAGCGAGCCGGGAGGTGGCCGGTATAAACCGATTTTTTTCTACGGATAGAAGGTGAGAGATGGAGAAAGAGAGCAAGATTGTGTGTGTGAGAGACAAAGTCTGAAGTCAGTGAGTGGATTAAAATCAAAGAAATGATAATAACGAGGCGTCTCCACTTCTTCTTTTCCCTCACAAGGTGCCAGGTGGGATGTTTGGTTTCCGCCCTGGTCTTGGCAACCCCTGATCGGCGGCTAGCGACCGGGGTCAAAGACTGGGGCGTCAACCTCAGCCTCTCACAAAGCGGCGTTTAGCACTGCATGCGCTGTGCCGCGGGCCTCCTAACGTCTGGTTTTTCTTCTCACTTCTTCATCGATCACTTTCTTTTTCCCTTCTCTTTTTTTTGCTTCATTTCTTTTTCTCATTCGATCCAGTTTTTTCTCCCTTGATGTCGCACCAAGACTTTCCTGCCCTTGACAAGGGAAAGATTTTCCATCAGTGGTGACGAAGGGGGCGAGACTTGGGACGTTGGGGAAGAAGACAAAGTCTCCGCCGCTATCCATATGATAATGACAGCTGGTTGGATGGACTGATGGATGGATGGTGATGCGGTACGGCCGCCGGCCCGGGGGAGCTTACATGTGGTGGATGGATGGATGGATGGATGGATGATGGGTGGTGGGATTAATGCGGTGTCCCTGTATCCGTACAACAGCATCTACGGATACGGGTACTACGGATAGTCTCAGCTACTTTCCCCCCCTCTTTCACGTCCTCGTGAACATCCAAGTGGTACATAGCTCCGCCCCAAGGCTACTGCTAGCTCACGCTTGAACGCCAAGGTTGCGGGTACGAGGCTGAACGGGATGGCAGCACCATCAGACTGTAGCGCTACCTACCACCTACTATCCATCTGCTAAGGCAGGCACTACTGTACTAGCAGCGCCTCCGGTGCCTGGCCTGCTGTCCGTCCTGCTCGCTGATTGGCTGTGTACCTCGCAGCTGCAAGGCAGGTACGCCCGCTAGCGGGAAGCGACTGGCCGATCTCTGCCCTCTCTCTGCCAGCCGGCGTCTTCCATCCGTACTCCTAGAAAAAGGCGGTAGGTAGGTAGGTACTTGATTCGTCACCGTTCTCTCCGCAATCTTACTCGTACCATCATCGCCTGACCCCTTTCCTCTAGGGGGAAGCCCAAGAGCGATAGTACCTGCCGGGAAAGAGAGAGAAGAGAGAGGAAGAATTCACCTTCTCCCTGAGTATCCCATTCTCTTCCTCCTTTCCCCTCCTCCACCTCCTCCCCCTCCTCTTCCACTCCGTACATCCTCCATCATCCCTCATTCGTCCTACTGGTCAGCCTGGGTGTGCTCTGGCCACGGTTTGGCCCAGGAACACGCGTCTTCTTTCTCTTCTTCTTTCTCTTCTTCTTCCTCTTCTTCTTCTTCTTCTCCTTCCTTTTCTCTCCCTTGACCGTCTCCATCTACCTATCTACCTGGTACCCCCCCCGCCCGCCGTTCTTCTTCAGCTCCTCGTCTGTCGCGCGCCTGGAGCATCGCCTACATTCCTTCGTCACGGCCCCCAGGAGACCCCGGTGCTTGGTCATTCTTTCCCGCGGCTGGACGCCGGCGCCGCATGTAAACAAACATTCGTTCAACCAACCCTGAGCCGTCCTGATTCACCCGCTCGTCTGGCCAACGCTGCCATCAATACAAGAAACGAAAGAGACGAAAGCCAGCGGACGAAGAAGACGAGCAGGATATTTTGAAACAGGAAAGAGGGAAAAAAAAGAACGCAATCCATCTACCTACGATTCCGACTGCTCTCTTCCTCGTCGATCCGTCACGCCCCCTCCGTTTCATCGACACTCGTTTGACGTCTTGCTTGCAACATCCCCCTCCTCGCACTACCAAGCATCTATCGTTTGACTCGTCATCATCAGCCTGCCTCCTTCCTGAATCAGCCCCCTTTTCCTCTCGGAAAGCTGGTCGGTGCACGCATCGTTACGGACGAAGCTGGTACCACCACCCACAGCTGCCACTGGCCAGTTGGGACCTTCGCACATCACCCAAAAAAAGGCGGCACGTCTCGTCTGGGTCCCCCTCCCCATCGCCCCCTGTCAACTGGGCTTGCATGTCGGCAGCCAACAACAACTGCGGCCCCCGTCTTTAGTCACTGTGTGCCCTGGTGCCCGAGGCGTTTTTTTTTTTTCATCTTTTTCATCTCTCCCACCCACACCTGTCATGGTCGGACCCTCTTCTGTCACAGACCCATGATGACGGACGGCGCACATTCTTAGCGGATCCTTGGAAGCCCATGTTTCTTTCTTCCCGCGCCGCTGTTTCAATCTCTGTTCAGTCAAAAAGCCGATCGTCTGCACTCGCAAATCCAATTCTTTGGACCACCTGAACCACCGGGCAATTTCGCCAAGGAAAGCTGCGGGTGATTTCCCCTCTTTCTCCTCGCCCCCCCCCAGCTCGGGTTCGCACGCCGTTCAGCATCGAGGCGCCTGGTCTTTTCTGGCCTTGGATCACGCACTCGATATATCCTCCTCCCCTCCGTCCCCCCTCCCTCCGTCCTCGATACTCTGCGCTGGCGCAGGCTCGCCATCACCAACACCGACGCCATGGATCCCTCACCGTCCCTGCAAATAAGGCAGGCCGACGGCACTGAGGACAAGGTACAGCCTAGCTCGACAATCGCCCCGTATTCCACGGCGCTAAATGGAGTGAATCAGCCTATGAACATGTTGTTCAGGGACATTATCTGGTGGACTCTGGGTATCGTCGCCCTCGCCGTACTCGGCATCAGGATCCTGGAGATCCTATGGGCGAAGCTGCGTCAGGTGTCGGCCATGTCCCAACCCCGGGACAAGCAGGCCTACTGGAGGGTGTCGCAGTGGAACTGGATGCCGCCGCTCAAGAAGCATCTCATCTACGCGCCGCTCTTTGGCAAACGCCATAACCGAGAGTTTCGACTGTCGTCGGCTGTCAACGTCGGCACTTTGCCGTCACGGCTGCACTCACTGCTGCTGTTCTTATACGTGGGCAGCAACACGGCCTATCTGGTCGCTATTAACTGGTCGCTTGAGAACATGTTTGCCGTCTGTGCTGAGCTGCGAGGCCGCTCCGGCACGCTGGCTGTCGTTAACATGGTGCCGCTCATCATTCTGGCAGGCCGAAATAACCCCCTCATCCCTCTACTAAAGATCAGTTTCGATACGTACAACCTGTTGCATCGCTGGATGGGCCGCATCGTCGTCATCGAGGTGGTCCTTCATACCGTCGCCTGGGCCATACCCGCCGTGGCCAGCTCCGGATGGTCGGCCGCCTTCGGCAAGACGGTTAAAAGCCTCTTCATCGGCTCCGGCTTCTGGGCCGGCGTCGCCATGGTGCTTCTGCTCCTGCTCTCGACCTCGCCGCTGCGCCACGCCTTTTACGAGACGTTCCTCAACCTTCACATCCTGCTCGCCCTGGCCGCCTTCGTCGGCACCTGGATTCACTGCTCCGTCGGCGACCTCCCGGCCCTGCCGTGGATCGTTGCTGTCGTGGGCCTGTGGATCGCCGACCGCCTGGCGCGCTTGTTCCGTCTCGTATTTGCTAACTGGTCAAGCCGAGGATTCACGGACGCTCTCGTCGAAGCTCTGCCTGGTGAGGTCAGCCGTGTGACGCTCTACCTCCCACGCTACGTCAGGATCCAGCCCGGAACCCACGCCTATCTGCGCTTCTGGGGCGTCAGGCCTTGGGAAAGTCATCCCTTTTCCGTGGCCTGGGTCGAATACGACGCAGCCAACTCGCTCCCGACGTCGGAAAAGGAGCCCCTAACGGCCCTGGACCGCAAGACGGCGTCGACGTCGGTATCCTTCATCATCGGCGCCCAGACGGGCATGACGCGCCTGCTGTACGACCTCGCCAGCAAGTCGTCGTCGGGTATCCGAATCCGAGCCGCCATGGAAGGGCCCTACGCCGGTCATCACAATCTCGACTCGTACGGCCACGTCGTCTTATTCGCGGGCTCGACGGGCATCACGCACCAGATCTCGCACGTGCGGCACCTGCTCGAGGGCTACAACGAAGGCATGGTGGCGACGCGGAGGCTGACGCTGGTGTGGATCATCCGGACTTACGAGACGCTCGAATGGGTTCGTCCGTACATGGACATGATTCTGCGAATACCGAACCGCAAGGACGTGCTCCGAATTCAAGTATTTGTGACGCGGCCTGACAATCCGCGCGACATCGTGAGCGCCAGCTCGACAGTCAAGATGTTCCCCGGTCGGCCCAACATTCCCCTTCTCCTGGTCAAGGAGGTGCAAGATCAGATCGGCGCCATGTCGGTGAGCGTGTGCGGGCCGGGAGGATTGGCCGACGACGTTCGTGGCGCGGTGCGAGCGGTGCAGGGCGACAGCGTCGTCGACTTTATCGAGGAGAGTTTTACATGGTGATTTTTTTTTTATCTGTTGATTTCTTTTCCATTTTACCCTCCCCATCTTTGCACTTCTCATCTTTTCCCCTTTTTTTCGTTCTTCTTTTCTTCTCCTATTTGTGCTGTACATACACTCTGCAAATAGGCGGGGGAGGGTGTGAAGACTGGGGAACGGCGGCACAGCGACGTCTTCCCCATCAACCCTCTTACCCCTCTAACGGCATCGTCATTTACGCTCGGCTTTGGTGTGGTTGATGGGGTCAGGACGAGGGAGGAGGAGCTGGCCTCGGAGACGACTTGTACAAAAGAAGAGGCGAGAGAGAGCACATTCAATCAGGACATAAGCGACGCAGAGCATGACGAACGGTTTTCGAGCGCGACATGGGAGCGATTGGGTACCAATGGCGCCATTTGATACGGGAAATTCGAGCCGGTTCCGAAGTATTCATTCGTAATGGCATGGGAGTCCTTGCAGGGGCGGGAGAGAAGGAGAGGACACAATGTCATGTCAGACAAGACTACGGATATAGAGCCGCGCGGTTGCAATAACAGGAGATGCTCTAGCCACAGTTCCCCTGCAGGAGATGAAACAAAGCGGACATGCTTGGCATGGCATGGCTTGGCCATGATGTCTCTGGCCTAGCTACTAACCGGCCTTTCTAGGTACCCATTGCCTGACCGGGTGGGCAGACAAGGGACATGTGATGGATGAGACGGTGTCGCAGGGAAGGGAGTTGAGTTATTTTTTCTTGGATGAGGGTTATTTTTCTTCTGCCCCCGTGGCTGGGTGTCATTGTTTCTCATTTACTTTTATTCTTCTTGACTGTTAATCTATTCCAGTTGTTGATTCTTTGCGCGGCTACGTTTTGGGGAGTGGCGGCGGCGGTGATGGTGTTGTCAGTGAAGGAGGAGAGGAAGAAGGAGGAAGAGGAAGAGGGTGATGATTATGATGGACACCGTTGGCGCCCTCGTCATCTTTCTTGTCATTTTGATCAAGATGATGATGATGGTCAAGTTGAAACTGCAAGGCGTCAAAGTCGTCCAACTGACGGAAACCCTCGTCGACGATCCAGGGGACATGCGGATCTGGGGTGTAGAGGGCTTCGCAGACGGCGCCGAGGACGAGCAGGCCTGGCGGACGGCTTCCTACCTGACGAACGGCTTCGACGACGTTGGCGAGGGTTGTTCTGATGATTCGTTGGTCGGGGCAGCTTGCTCGTTCGATTACGGCGCAAGGGGTGGAGGGGGGCCAGGGGGATGATGGTCGTTGTGGTGATGATGATTCCTCTCCTTTACTTTCATCTTCGCTGACGATGGTGGTGGTGGTGAGCTCCTCGACGAGAGATTGGATGCGGTGAAGGGCCATGAGGAAGACGACTGTCCTTCCCTGGACGTATTCCGGTGGTGGAGTCGAAGTCCCCTTCTTCCCTGTCCCGGTACAGACGAGGACCTGGTGAGCTAGATCCCGCTGCGTGATGGGCACGGAGGCGAAAAGGGGAGCGGCGAAGGCGGACGTCAAGCCCGGAAGGACGAGGACTCTGTGGCCCAATCCCTTGTCACGAAACCAAGAGAGTTCGTCGGCCCCCCTACCGTAGAGGTAAGGGTCGCCCTGCTTCAGCCTCACGACCGTCTTCCCCGAGCGGACGTGGTGGAGAGCGGCTTCGAGGAGCTCTGCCTGGGCGCCTTCGGCGTTGCCTGGGAACTTGCGGGCGATCTGGACGGGGGTCCGTCTGGGTATCAGGTCCAGGACGCCTGAGGGGACGAGCTTGTCTGCTAGGATCACGTCTGCTTTGCGGATGGCTTCGAGGGTTGCTATTGTTAGGAGGGAGGGGTGGCCTGGTCCGCTGCCTGCGAGGATGAGATGGCCTGGAGAGGAGGGGGTGAAAGAGGAGGAGGTTAAGGAAGAAGAAGATGGAGAAGGGGAAGGAGTAGAGTCGTTGAGGGGGGGAGAGGATGAAGATGTAGAAGGAGGAGGAGGAGGATGATGACTGGTTGTTGAGGAGGTGAGGAGGCGATTGAGGTCTGAATCTTGGGTTATAGATGCTAGGCTTTTGAGGGGCCAGTATTCGCATAGGTGACTTAGCCAACGTAGACGTACGGCGGCAGCATCAGCATCACCAGTTTCACCACCTCCATTCACATCATCACCCCCCTCATCCTTCTTCTTCTTCTTCTTCCTCTCCTTCTCCTCCAGCAACCTCCTCCGCAACCGTCCCAGACGACACACGGCTTGACCCAAGCCATCCGGAAGCTGCGAAGCAAGATGCCTCCTAACCCTAACTGCCAACCTGCACCCATTCCCGTTGGTGGTGACGCCCACCTGAAGCGGGCCGTCCGTATAGACGGAGAGCAAGGTGAAGGTGCAGAGGTCAGGGTTATCGACGACGTTGACCGGTATCCTATTCCTTCGACACGTCCTCGCGATATCCTCGACGCTATCGTCTCGCCCGAGGGTGACGAAGACTGCGTCGACGACGTGCTTCACCTCTTCTCGTCCAAGTGTGAAGAGCATCTCCGTCGTGAACTTCCCCTCTGCCATCCACCTCTTCTTTCCCCCTTCTTCTTCTTCTCCAGAAATAAAATCGTCAGGTGGAACTTCGGAAACGAGGATCGGAAGCGCGCCCGCGGAGGAAGACTGTCTGCATCTCGTCTTCGCCACGCCGTCGTTTCCAATGATGACGTGAACTGCATCCTTGCACGATACCGATGCCAGAAGCGAAGAGTTTGACATTTTTTTTTTCCCTTTCTTCCTTCGTATAAGGATATAGGACGAAAGAAGATAAGGATAGAAGAAAAGAGAGAAGAGAAAAAATAGAGGCTCACGTTAGGACTTCATTCTCTTCGCCCGTCTTCGCGGTTTTGCCATCGTCGCTGTGTCTGACGCCATCGTTCTGTTCTGAGCCTCATTAATAAGTTGCATGGCGTGAGCGGGTGCGGAAACATAGTTTCTCCGATGGACGTCTTCTCCTAGTTCGTACAACTATTGTGCGAATAGTGCTGAATATGATGTGCCCCTGATATGCAGGCTATTTATCATGAGAGATTTCTTCACCTCTATCCGTACTCTGAATGTATTCACAGACCTTTACCACGGTCAACTCATGATTTCTAAACGCTCATAAGAGAGAGGGGAATCAGAGGCGAGAAAAAAAAAAAACCAGGCTTCCCCTTCCCCTTCCTCTATTCCTCGCCCTCCTCGTCCTCGTCCTCGTCATCCTCATCCTTACCCTTCCCGCTCGCCTCCTTCTTAGCCTTTCTCTTCTCCCGCGAAAGCTGACGCTTCATTTCCTTCTTCAACCTCCTCTTCTCCATGCCCAGGAGCTTCCTCTGCGTCTTCGTCAGCTTCCTCTTGGCCACGCCCGCCGACGGCTCCGACGGATCCGCCGAATCGTCCTTTTCGCCTCCCTCGCCGCCGCCGCCGCCGCTCTCGACCACCTGATGGTTGTGGCTCTTCTTCGCCAGCATCTGGTCGCGGAGCTCCCTGCGAAACTTCTCCCGCATCTTCTTCGTCGTCTCGATGTCGCCGTCCCGCACCCGTCGCAGGATGCGCGTCTTGGCCCCCAGCGCCCAGAGGTCTCCCCATTTCGACTTGCGCGCGTCGTGATACGTCAGCGGGTCGTAGCTCTTGGGCACCGTCCACCGCTCCAGCTTGCCCTCGGGCGTGCACATGTCCATGATGACGTGCTGCTTCTTCTTCAGCGGCCGGTTGATCTGCCGCGGCAACATTTGCATGTCCGGCGGACCCTCCTCCACGTCGAAGTAGCCGTCGAAGGCTCTCCGCGTCTCTTGCAGCCCGCCCATCTTCTTTCCTCGATCCACCCCGCGCCGGATCGCCACGTAGCTGAATTCGACCCGACCTTGGTTATTGCCGCTGCCCTTGGGGCCGGCCGTAACGGAGCGGTAGTACGGCGGCGCGAAGAACTTCTGGTCAAAGTGGCAAAAGTCCTTGCGCCCTTGACCGAGACCCGAGACCTCGTACATCGGACATGTCCCTTGGTTCGAGCACGGCGCGATGATGTATCCCGGATCCCGCTCACCACTCAGCGGCGTCTTGGCGTCACCTGTACTGCCGCCGTCTTTGACATCGTCGTCGGTCACGCCGTTGCGTACGTCCAGGAGGGGAAAGCCGGTCTGCGGCAGGAGGAACTGGTTGAGGATCGCGTCCCGAGCGTGCGCCATGGCCTCGAAGCCACGCGGGTGCCCCTTTTCCAGTATGACGAGGATGCCGCCGTTGCTGCTGACCAGGGTCCAGAGCTTGTTCAGCAAAGTCTGTCGCCGGTGGCCGGCATCCTCCTTGAGGAACAGATGAGAAGCCACGACGATGTCGTACTGCTTCTGCTGCTGCTGCTGGTCCCCTGCCTCCAGATGCTCGCCCCTGGTTTGGCCCGAGTGCAGGTAGTCCGGCAGACGGCTGAGGAGGGTCGCGTCGGGGAGGAAGGTCATGACTCGTTCCCGTAGGCGACTGGATGCCACGATGGCCGCCTTCTTCGACGGCGGCGGTTCGTCGCCCCTCCGCACCTCCCCTTTCTCCCTGAGCACTTCCCATTCAGCCTTGACGATTTGGTCCCAGGCGACCAGGGCGGCGCCTCCAGAGCCGGCGTCGAGGATGCTCAGCTGGCCGCGTGCGCCTTGCTTGAGCCGCGATTGCAGCCATTCGGTCCCGACTCGTTTCCGAACTTCGCGGAGTATCCTCAGGACGGAGGCGTAAGCCGGAGGCATGAAGACGGCGAGGAAGGCGTCGGCCTCGATGCTGCTCATGCTCCGCTGGTCAGGAGGCAGCGCGACGCCCTCCATCGGAGAGGACTTGCTACCGGGGATCGTTGCTGGCGAGTTGGAGAAAGATTTATCGCGAAAGAGCAAATCAGCAGCCTTCTTGACGTGCTCGATGTGTGTCCGGCTCAGTATTTGACGAACCGGCCCGTCCAGTTCCTGTGGTGGAAGCGTGATGGCCAACGGTCGGTCGTGGAACCTCCCAAGCAGGGTCCAGGGGTGATATCGGTCGGGCGGGTCTTCATGTTCGTCTTCCGCTTCTCTTGCCAGCCTCATCATGGCCTTTCTCGACTTCTGGATGACCCTCACCTTCCGGCCCTTTTTGGGTTTGCCTTCTTCGGCTGCATCCTGAGTCGTCATTCCCTGCCGGATCGCGTTGGATGGATCGTCATCCACATCTCCATCCACATCTTCATCCAGGTCTTCATCCAAATCTTCTTTCAGATCCTGTTCCAGACCCTGTAGCAGGGCCAAGTCCTCTTCCTCCTTCTCGGCAGCCTCCTTCTGCAAGGCCGATTGCTCCTCGAGTTTCCTGTGCAGCTCTCGCCGCGTCGCCTTAAAGTCTTCGGCCAACCTCAGCAGCGCCTTGTGCTCCCGCTCATCTCTCGCTACGGCGTTGACATAGCCGTCTGCCGTCTGTTCGATGGCCTCCATCTTCTGGCGCGCCACATCCGAGGACGTAATCGAGGAAACGTCGTCGTCCTCGGCTCGCTCCTCTTCCTTGGGGTCCAGCGAGCTGGAGGCGTCCCGCTCGGCCTCGTCTTCTCTCGCTTCCTCCCAGGATCCAAGATCGGCATGGGTCGGGATGCCGACGTCTTCCGGTTCCGTCTCTCGCTGGGGCGGGCCGTACAGTCGCTTATAGAGGGCATATTCCTGGTCGGTGAGGTAACCCTTTGGCAGGGTGCCGCGAAAGCGCTGAGCAGCCTGACGAACGACCGTCTCCATATGTCGAGCCTTTTCGCCTTCGTCGTCCCTTTCTTCTGCTCGACATTTCGAGGTGCCGAACGAGCGAGAGCTCAGTCGCCGTCCGTGGCCAACCGAAGATGATGAGAAGGCAGCCAGAGACGAGCAACGACAGCAACCCCATTGACGGGCTCTGCGAGCTCTCGTCGCCAGCGGGAGCATTATTCTTTTCGGTGGCGAGGTATCTTTGGCCGCTGCGAGAGACAAGCGGCTGGCTCGTCCATCTACCCTGGCACTGCTAATAAGTGCAGCTTTTTTTTTTTTTACTCTACTGGTCTGGGGATGCGCGCTATCACGTGATCTATCTTCTCCGTAATTCAGATGTGACGATTGGCTGATGAAGAAAAATGATCTATTTTTAGCAACGTGACCAAATTCAAGGGTCAACGACGTTGATGATGAAGATGGAAGAGTGACGACGATGGAGATTGATAAGAAGTAGGGGAAAGAACAGTAAAAACGATACTAGCCGGCATCTTCCATCAAAAAGAAGAACTACCAGTATAGAGTATATTCGATATAACATCATTCTTACTATCTACCACCTCCCTACCGTACGACTTCTTCCAGGGCCCTTGCTACCTAGCAGAATCATTATGAAAGACACTCGAATCGAGTATCACACCTTCCCTGTAGAGTCATCGTGCCTCTCTGAAATTGATGAGCAGAGGTATGGCCTCGGAAGCCGGTGAATGTCGTCATACTAAAGCGGTGTCAGCCGTCGGAGCTGCTGATATCCCATTGCAGCTACTCGATGACATCAAGAGCTACTCCATGACGACGGATATCGTCCGTACACGCATACAGACAAACATGCTCTTCTCTCCTTCTATCCGGAAGGTCGGAATCTGGACTGAATTCCTCTGGCGGTGATTGAATTTGCTATCCATGAACCATGGGACTGAACTCTCTTTCCGTCTGCCCGGCAGACAAGGATATGGCTTTACCCCATCCCAAAGCAAATATCAAGACACCAACTTTCAAATCCTATCATCTCCGAACTCTTAAAGCCAACACGAAAAAAGTTGACCGACTATCAAAGGTGGTAAAGAGCATAAGCTGAGAAGAAAGGGAAGAGAAGCCCGAGATGGCAGGAAATACAACCACGCATACGACATCAGGCTACGAAAACAGGCCATCGACATGGTGAAAACGTCAGACACGGAAAGCAGATCATGAAAGACGGCCATCAGGTTAAACGAGATGGTTTTCTCCAAGTATGTATGCAGCAGAGTTTGTGTCATCGACGATGACGGACATCCAGTCGAGCCCACCTCATGACCGCATCTCGGGAGAAACTCGTGTGTCATAGAAAGTCGGCTTTGTTGAGTAGCAGTCAAGAGAAAGCCGATTTCATTCAACTGCTTTTATGGCCCAGAACCAGCTAGCCAGACCAATGGTTCTCAAGATATGAAATCATCGTCATCGCGTACGCATTGCACTCACACACCTATATATGACTACAGTGGCAGTCACCAGGACCGGGTATCGAAACCAAAAGAACCACTCCTCTCTCCCCTCTTTCGTCATGACCACGTCGTCGTCCGCTCTCGCTTCTGCCTTGAGAGCAAACTCGGTACAACATACAGTTGCATCCGCTCGCGAGATTTCGGTGTCATCGGGTCCTTTGTTCTCTCGTAGCAGATGTCTCCGCCCAAGGTTCTCCGTTCTTAGCCGGCTCGTATACCTCTAAAAAGAGGAGAATTTTCGAAAAGCAAGTTGATTATGAATTTCCCTCGTCACTGAATGAAGGTCTTATGATTTGCCGTTTTTTTTTTTTCGTTTCTCCACGGAAAGGCGTTGCTTTTGGGCATATTAGCCATCTTTCCCTTTTCCATCTGAACGACTTGTGGCCTTGTTTTTATAGGGGTTTTGTGAAAAGCCTTGGGGTTCTGGCTATACAAAACTTGCATAAAGATGAGGTCCTTTACCATCATCATCCTGATGGCTTTGGCGATCATCAGAGTTCACGCAGCGTGCATAATGGGGTTGAAATTGATGCAATGTGAAGACAAGGCATCAGGCTCATTGACACTCGCAGGCTCGTTGCTGGAGAAGAGCCAAGCAAGGAAGCAAGGATCACCGGACAGATCGATACCAGCATCTGAGCATACCTCACGGACTCAATCAAACCCGACGAGTAAAGGAAGCCCAACTGATCCCCCAACCGATCACAACTCAGCCGTTGAAGCGAGCCCGACGACGGAGAAAGAAGCACTGCCGTTCCAGACACGGGCGGCGAACGATTTCGATATATTCATCACGAGGGTGAAGAGCAGGATGGAGAATTATAAGACTATTGATTCACCGGACGGGGGTAAGTTTTGTTGGCTCTTTGACGTCAACCGGCATCCTTTACTTACTTGGAATAATACAGATCCCAAACGGAGAAAGTATGTCTTTATACCGAGAACGGGTTAGGTCTCTGCATGTTTCCAACAGAGAGATATACCCGAAGGCCTTTGCTCCGTGCTGCTCACTCGGGGGCAGACAAGGCAAGCCAATACGGGAGATGTGGCCCTTCATTACTGGAAGAGAGGGGAAACGATTTCTATCCTCGAGCATGAGAAACTTCTTGCTCATCGGCACTGGACATTTTGGAGAGTTTACGAGAATTGGAGGAGCCTTCAACTTCTGGCTCTTCTTCTTGTTGTCTGATAACTTGCGGCAAACTATATTGCGAAGAGAGATAGACATCCCACGCATGATAAGCATGTTTTGCCACTTGAACTTATCATTGATCTTATGTATCCAAGGATGCTAGCTATCTGTCTTTTTTTTTTCTCGTGCGTCGTCGAAAGAGCAGGACTGGTAGTAGGTTATATCCCAACACCAAGAGAAGGTAACCTTCAGTCCCATCAACCATCATGCCTTTCCACATCTTTCCTTTGCCTTTCCATACACGGCGGAGGCGTTGGAAAAAAAAACCTAGTAGCTCGGGTATGCCTTCTCATGGCTCGGCTTCCAAGGCTCAAACGCGGCGAGCCAGGTTGCCTGGAGGTGATCCCACTGCTTCTTATGCGAAGCAATGTACTTTTCGAAAAGCTTGTCCTCGATCTTGGCGTGAAGAGCGTCGAGCCAGCGTGCATAAGCGAAGCCGTTATCCACCGCAGCCTGGTACCATACGCCCTCCCTACCGCCCTTGAGGACGGAGCTCTTCTTCGACGTGATGGCCTGCGGGCCGACGATCATGTCCGTAACGTCGTAGGTGACCTTTTCAATGGCGGGGAGGAGTTTCTTCAGCTCGTGTTCGTCCTTCACCTTGTCTGCCTTTTCCATCTCGGCGATGCCCTTGTTCACGTCGATGATGTATTGCTTGAACCGTTTCTCCATCAGCTGTTGGTCGAAGGGGATGGCTCGAAGGACCTTGAGAGAGTCGAGGAACGAGCTGTCGACTACTACGGCTCCATGTTTGAGGGTGTTTGGGTTGGGCTTGACGTAGTGGCCGGAGCAGACTCCGGCTGCGACGGCTAGGAGGGAGAGACCGGTGGAGAAGCGCATTTTCTTCCTCTTCTTTGTTATTGAGTCAAGAATGAAGTGAGGTTAAAGACAAACGATGAAAGAAGCGATGAGAGACGGCACAAACGAAGAGGATGAACCAACACTCTTAACGATACTTGTAGACGAATGGCTTCCCCAATCAAGCATCGCGCATCGGCAGAACACATACGTATGCCCGTTGACCTTTCGGCTGCCATCTACAGAAATGGCTTGCAGGGGAAATTGATGATTTCTCAACCCTTGATCAATTCAAGTCGGAGGCTGAACCTGCATCGACGCCTACCTCCATGTTGAGTATCGACGCCACCTCCATCCTGAGTCTCGAACCCACATCTCAAATTTCAAACGCAGCGAGCAGCGTCTCCCCTCCCTCGTCTCTTCCCGGTGCAACTGCATCTCCCGGCTGTCGTGACCAGGTAAGTTTCCTTTTTGCAGTCCCCCACGTTCTCTCTCTCTCTCTCTCTCTCTCTCTCTCGAGATCTCAGGTCCACGTTACATTCGCCGGAACGCCACGCTTATGTCGCAAATTGAATACGAGGAGCAAGCCCCGGCTGATGGCCTTTCCGCACCGGCAGTATGCATCGAGGAATACGCAAGGGAAAAAAAAGAACGGGCCAGTTGAGTTATCGACGATGCGAGAAGACGGGACGGGAAAAGGAGTCGAAAATTTCGCGGGCGGTTTATGCCTTTCCTGCGGTGTAAAGGCGGCCAGTGGTGTCCGAATGATAGATGTAGCACAAACCTACGTCGTTGTCTGTAGAGACGGGAAGAGTGTATAGAGACAGACAGACAAATAGTCTCCTGCAGAGCAACCTGATCGAGACGAATGATGCAAGAAACAAAGAAAACAGCCAAGACACCATGCCACAAACGCCCTGTACACCTCAGCCAGCGATCATTCCGAGCCCAAGTCCGCCAGTGTCTTGAAGCTAGGTTTCTGCATCGGGCGAGCAGCAGCGTTAGCCGACGGAGGCGGACGTTGAGATGGAGGTTTCCTGTGAATATTGAACGGCGAGTCCTCTGCCGCCTTGCGGGCGTCGAACTGTGACGCACATCAGTCAACATGTACACGTTACGACCTCACCAAATCTCAGCGTGACACGCACCGAGAAGAGCGAAATAAAGTACAGTCCGAAGAAAGAGATCAGCGACTTGAAGAAGCCAGCCATATCCCACGGACGGTAGACGCCATGCCGCGCCGCAGCCGTGCTTCCGCCAAGGGTCCGACCAGGCGTCTTGAAGACGTCGCCGGAACCGCCGGAGTCGACCAGCCTCAGAGCCTTGGTGACGGCTTCCGTGAGGGCGGTGGGGTTAGCCCCCTTTATGGTGTCGACGCACTGGCCGCGGTGGAAGATCTTAAAGGTCGGCATGGCGGAGACGCCTTGTGCGCGGGCGATGGCCGACTGGTTGTCGACGTTTACCTTGGCAAAGGCCACCTTTTTCGGCCGGGAGTGCTGCGTAGCGAGGCGCTCGAAATGCGGTGCCACCATCTTGCAAGGGCCGCACCAGTCGGCGTAGACTTTTTTTCATTTCTCCTCTGTCAGTCTTTTGCGGCGTGGGCCTTCGATGGAGATACGGTGATGGGCATACAATCTGCGACGACGACGCTGGTCTTGGATAGCAGAGACTGCCACTCCGTCGTGGAGCCTATGTTGATCGGACCGCTCATGGCGCTGGCGAGACTTGTTGGGTCGGTGATTCGGTGAAGAGGACAGCTTGGGCGATGGCTTGTAGTCGCACGATTAAGGCGACGATGACTAGATGGGAAGGCGGTGAGTGGGTTTCTGCCGGACTCGGCCTTCTTCAGCATCCTTCGGCCCAGCCGACTCTCCGAGGGTCATCTCTCGAACTCGAGGGTCTCCAATGGCTCGACCGAGCAGAGAAAAGTAATAAAAGGTCAAAGAATCATCCATTATCCCGAACTCTTTTGCCTGACCTACAGCCAAGACGAAGCTGTGAATATCGTCTACCTACCGTTTCTGCCTGAGGCATCCACACCTCCCACATCAGACGATAACCAATCCTCACGCCTCAACAACCCTCCATCACTTTGACATTCATTCGAAGGGGAACAACCAAAGATGTCACATCACGAACGTCAAGCCAAGGTTCCGTCATAACCAAACCATACACATACAACAAGAAAAGAGAAAGAAAACTAACCCGACAGCACGGGAAAAAAATACCAACAGAAGCGCAAAATAGGCCCGCAGGAGAGCTTCAAGCCTTCAGCAAGCTTCACACCCCAGTGTGGCGGTCGGGAATGGACGTTATCGGTAGCGATACCCAGCAGCATCCTAACAAAGTAAGAGAACGCAAGCAAGCAATCACACCATACCAATCTCAACAGCCCAGTTGAGACTTGCCCTTCAGAGAATAAAAAGCTGACAGGGACCGAAAAAAAAAGCCTCGCTACGGCTGAACAACGCGGTGCCGTCGCGGGTCGCATCGCCCGCGCCCTCGCCGTCTTCTCCGTCGACGAAGTCGTCATCTTCGATGATTCGCCGCCTTCGACCCGTCCGCGGAGGACGGAGACGACAGCTTACACGGGCGACACCGACCCGTGCCATTTCCTATCGCACATCTTTTCCTTCCTCGAGGCCCCGCCGTTCATGCGAAAGACTCTCTTCCCTCTTCATCCGAACCTGCGTCTCACCGCCTTGCTACCCAGTCTCGACATGCCGCATCATCCGAACCCGAAGGAGTGGACGGCGTATCGCGAGGGCGTCACCGTCGGACGGGGCACGAGGAAAGGCTCTACCGTCGTCGAAGTAGGGCTCGATCAACCGGTCGAGATCGACGTGGATATTCCGCCCAAGACGAGGCTCACGCTGCGCTTCCCCGACGACGAGAACCTACCGCCCGAGTGCGTCGATCCGTCCGCGCCCAGGACGGAAGGCGGCTACTTCTGGGGCTACGCCGTCCGCAAATGCCCTTCCCTCTCCGCCGTCTTCACCGAGTCGCCGTACGAGGACGGCTACGACGTCAGCATCGGCACCTCGGAGCGAGGAAGTCCCATATCCGACGCTTTCCCCTCTTCGTCTTCGAGGCCGCTTTCGTTCAGGCACATGGTCGTCGTCTTCGGCGGTCCGCGGGGGCTCGAGTTCGCCGCCATGAACGACGAGGAGCTGTCCGGAAGGGCGGTTCAAGGATCCAAGACGAGAGAGTTGTTCGATCATTGGGTCAACGTGCTGCCGAACCAGGGTAGTAGAACCATCAGGACGGAAGAGGCCGTCTTCATCGCCTTGACAGCCCTGAGAAGTCTATGGGATTGAAGCTGATGGACGAGGTGAGAGAAGATGAAGAGAAGCTACAATTGGCTTGAAACACGACGTTTCTAGACTTGCTTCTCCCACAACTTTTGTATGAACAAAACCAAAAAAAAAAAAATCGGATATGTGTAGAGATTCATACTGCTCCGGCAATGGGCGCAGTAGAGTCAGATACTCAACTCCACCGCATACTTGCGGGAGAGGAAATAAATACTTTACTATACCAGTAAGTGGTTGAACGAGCCATAACCTCCATCAAGCGCCATCCCATCCAAGAGGAGAAGAAAGAAAAGTCCCGTACGTGACGAGAATGTAACGGTATACTATTGGGGGAGGGCAAGAAAAAGACACAGGCGAAATGCATCTTCAGAAAAGTCCTGTTACGATGGCATCGGCCGTACCCTGACCCGCATTCGGCATCAGCTGGGAAACGGCCCGGTTGCGCAGCACGTTCTCGATAAAGGCCTCGCCAGCCTTGTAGGAGGAGCGGACGAGGGGCCCGCTGGCGCAGTAGAGGAAGCCCATGTCGAGGGCGCGCTCGCGCCAGGTTTCGAACTCGGCGGGGGTCACGTATCGTTCCACCTTGAGGTGGCGCTTGGTCGGGCGCATGTACTGGCCGAAGGTGACGACGTCGACGCCAACCTTTCTCAGCTCTGGATGTTGGGGGTTTGTCAGTTGGACCATTTTTCTCTTGATGAGCGTCTTCTGAAATGCGATTGGGGAATGAGGATAGTACCCTTCAACGTCTCCGTCACTTCGGCTTCTTGCTCGCCAAGACCGAGCATGATGCTTGTCTTGGTGATGATTTCTTCTTTGCCTCGAACCTCCTTCACGTAACGGAGCACCTCGAGGCTCTGACGAAAGGTAGCTCTCCTGTCGCGCACATAGGGCGTCAAGCTCTCGACAGTCTCGACGTTGTGGGCGTAGACGTCAAGACCACTTTCGGCAACAACACGAACCGAATCAAGATTCCCCGCAAAGTCACCGGTCAGGGCCTCGACGAGAAGCTCAGGCTTCTTCGTCTTAATCTTCCGTATCGTCTCGGCAAAGTGCGCCGCACCACCATCGGGCAAATCGTCGCGGTCAACGCTGGTGAGCACGACGTAGCCCAACCCCCAACGTGCGAGCGCCTCCGCCGTCTTCTCCGGCTCGTGCGGGTCGAGTGGCGGAGGCGCCCTGCTCGTCTTCACGCTGCAGAAGCGACAGCCTCGCGTGCAGGTGTCGCCCATGAGCATGATGGTGGCCGTCGCGGAGCTCTTGTCGGACCCGCCCCAGCATTCCGAGATGTTGGGACACCGGGCTTCCTCGCAGACGGTGTGCAGTCCCAGGCCGCGGAGGTCCGACTTGATCTTCTTGTAGTTGCTGCCGTTGGCGATGGGCGTCTTCAACCACTCCGGTAACCGGGTGATGGTCCGCTTTCGCCCCTCCGGACCGACTTCCGCCGTCCGCAGCTCGTAGGCGTCCGAGGGGGGAAGTTCCGAGCTCGCGGACGAAGAAGAGGAGGAGGACGAAGAAGGTAAGAGAAAGTTGGCAAAGGATGCGAGGGTCAGATTCTTGAAATACGACTTGCGCTGAGGCTTTTGTTGCGCCGTCGCGCCGTTGTCGTCCTCGGGCTGGGTGGCGACTGATCGCCTGCTGGCGTGGAGGACGACGGCGGAGACTCGGTGGATAGGTGCTGATGCGACGCATCGGAGCGGTAAGGCGGCAATTGAATGTGCCATTTTCGTGAGATTGAATGTCGTTCTTCTTCACTTGGATGATCGGCGGTAGAGAGAGAGAGAGAGGGGGGGGGAAATTAATCCCTCGTCGGGTTCATGAAGGTTGAAGAATAGTTTATCGGCCGAGGCCCGCTTTTGGGCGCCGACGATTAAGGGATCTCGAGATGTTAGTAAGCACTTCTCCGCATTTCCTCGATTGCCGGCGGAGACGGATCAAGTATGATCCCGGTTCAGCCTCAGCGGGGGCTCAACCGCCTCATGTCAAGCTACGCCACTCACTATCCTGAGTATCCGCTCACTCTCAGACTCATTAGTGCTCAACAACGCGATGGCTTTTCCTGCGATAGGATACAGGGTTATCCCTTGCGTGGGCCATTAAAATGTTAGAGTCTAGGCCAGCTCTATTTGTATATACCGCTGCCGCCACATTCGAGCACGTCCTTGCCACTATCACCAAACATCCCTCGTCCTCGACTGAGTCTTGTCTCCCTCCGCCCATGCCAGCGTCTCCAACACAGCGATTCTTCGATGACGAGGAGCTCAAACTCTTGATTGAAAATTATGTCTTACTCAGTCTGTTCTATGCTGGATTGTCGGACAGTCTACCAGCCGTTTGACGTTTCTCTTCTTACATTGACGGGCAGGCGGCCGCGCGAGGTAGATGATATGGGGACTTGTAGACTTATAACGGCTCCAGTGGAAAACTCTTAGATTTATATACTAGATGTCAAGAATAGCTTTCTCCGAAATCTTCTCGCTTATATCCATCATGAAGCGCCTCGCGAGGGCTTTATACCAGCTTCATCCCTCAGATACTCTGATGCCTGTAGAAACAAAGACATGAACTGAGCCCATGATTCGTTACCCAGCCTCTTCCAAGCTCTCTGTCTTTTTCTCCCGTCTTTCCCCATCCACCGGGACCTAAACAAGAAAAAGAGAGGCTTGTTCGTCTTCGGCCCGTCCCGTCCCATCAACTTTCTTCTCTCCCCCCTTTTCCCCTTCGTTCATCACTTTTTCTTCTTCTTCAAAGGCCATACTTGAAGTAGCATATATCGAAACAGCCTATTCACGTATCGCGACATCCTTCATCTCCTCACTTACAAAGAAAACAAAATGCGGGCCCTGACCATGATGCTCACCCTCACGGGCGCAACGCTCGTCACAGCCGACGAACCAAAGCCAAACCTAGTCAACAAGCTAGCAGACTTCTTCCTCGACCTCCCCCAATTCGACTACCCCGTAGCCGGCGTCTGCGCCCTCGGCGCCCGCCGCCAGCAGCAGACGGCGGACGCGTCTCGCATCAAGACGACTCGCAGCGAGTCCTGCGGCGACGTCACCGTCGTCTTCGCCCGAGGATCCTGCGAGCCTGGGAACGTCGGCGTCTCGGCCGGTCCGCCTTTCTTCGACGCCTTGCAGGCTGCGCTTCCGGGACGTCGGGTTGCCGTCAGTGGGTTGAAGTACGGGGCTGATTTTAAGGAGTTTCTGGCGGCTCAGAAGGGCAGTGGGGATCAACTGTTCGTCTTTCCCCCTTTCTCCATACGTCCCTTGTTACCTTTCCCCTTGTTTTCATTACCTGTGCTTGGAGTTTCCATTGCCTAAGCTTGGAGGTTGGCTGAGATGAACCCAGTGCTGCCATGATCCGCGCCGCCGTCGACAACTGCAAAGGCTCCCGGATCGTCGTCGGCGGCTACTCCCTCGGCGCCCGCATCGTCCACGAGGCAGCCGACGAGCTCGGCGATTCCTACATGTCCAAGATCAGCGCCGTCGTCCTCTTCGGAGACCCTTACTCCAAGTCGGCGGTGTCGTCCATCAACCCTTCGCGGGTGCTGATCGTGTGCCACGACGACGATAACATCTGCAAGGGAGGCCAGCTCATTAGCATGTCGCATCTCACGTACAGCCAGCAGGCGGCTGCGGCGGCCAACTTTGTCGTCAGCAGGCTTTAAGGGGGGCCGGTGGATTTTCACTCCACGATGTTTTACGAAGCGTGAATGGAAACGTGAGGGAGGGGGGATACGAAGGGTGGAAGGCGTGTGGGAGGAAAAGATGAGGGAGTAGAGGCCTTTAGCATAGATGACTATGATCAGAATGATGATGAAAATCTTCACGACAGCACAAGGGATCGCAGATGGTGAAATTGGACGACAAAGGTAGGTACTAGTTTGAAGCACGGGCATATATACTGTCCACTCCAATCCGGCTCCTCCCTTTTTGACGATGACAACAATGATAAGAGGGTATCAGACAAAGAAGAGGAAGAAGAAGAAGAAGAAGAAGAAGAAGAAGAAGAAGAAGAGTAAAAAGCTCCGAGGGAAGGAGGTTAAGAAGAGAAGTGAATAAGAAGGGGGGGGGGGGGGTTGTAGAAGAGAAAGAAGAAAGAAGAAAAAAAAGGAAGAGAAAGAGAAGAGAAGAGAATTTCCAAAGAAAACGGTCGCTGTTTCGAAGGAAATGGTCAGGGAGAGAAGATAGGGGTGGGGGATGGGAGAGGTCGAATGAAGGAGGAGGTGATGATGATGATGTCCAGCAAGGCGAGGCAAGGCTGAAGCAAGATGAGTTTCCAGAAGATGCAGACGCATGATGATGACCAAGTGAAGAGATGTGAAGCCCAATTCCCAAAAACAATGCAACAGCAGGGATTTTGAGGGTGATGGAAGTCGTCAAAGAAGTTCGTTAAAAACCCGGAATAAAAGGCTCTGCTGGACCTGTCGTCGTCGTCGATGGAAGAGGAAGAGAAGAGAAGGTTGAGAGAAAAAAAAAGAGATGATCTCACTTTCTCTACAAGAACACAAAGGCGAGTAGAGCGGCGAGACCAGTCAAGGCGATGGGCTTTGCATCCAGCGAGCCGGCGGCGCTGATCACCTGGGAAGGCGGCAGGGTAGCGGCCGGGGTAGGCAACATGTTGGAGGCGGTGCCGGTGTTGGTGACGACGGGCTGAGTCGCGTTGGCCATGATGGGAAGGTAGCTCGCGGTAGAGTTGTACTGAGCCATGGACGAAGACGACGTCACCGGGTTGACGCGAGAGAGGAAGATGGTCTTGACGAGGAGGGTGGTGGACGTCTGCGTCGTCGTGGACGGAGGGGAGGGAGCGGTGCCGACGGGGGGGTTGATGGCGGGCGCGTTGCCGACGGGCGCGGTGTTGTACTGCGCCGCGGCTAGGGCCGGGAACGCGACGGCGACGATGGCGGAGAGACGCATATCGACGAGGGAGAGATATCCTTCTTCTTCTTCTTCTTCTTCAAGAGAGAGTGTGTGTAAGAGAGGGGAGTGTAAGTGAAAGAGTAGGACAAAAAAAGAGTGTATGAAAGAAATGAGAGTAAGTCGAAAAACAAATCGACGGTGGGATTGAAGAAAAAGCGACCGAGGGCTTCTTCTTCAAGTTCCAGAGAAGTAGGGGAAGGGAATGTATGTATAAGACGGATATGGGGGGGGGGGGACTTTGCCAACGAAGTCCAGCGTGGTAGCGGCGAAAAGATGGAAGACGGTGAAGAGGAAAATACCTGAAAGGGAAAGAAAAAATCACAAAGAAGCTAGGAGAATAAGGATCGCGGGATGGGGGGGCAGATATACTACTTACGGATGGTACACATGGGGGGGGCGTGAGGGAGGGAGGATGAGGAGGCATTGGTAGTCGCGAGATTGAAGGTCGCCGCTCGTCTCACCCCCTGGGCCCGGCGCCCTTTTTCATCCATCCCGTAGGGGGTGTGTGTGTCTGTGTGTAAAGGGGAGCAGAGAACAGACGAAAAAGATCCAACAGTCCCACGGATGTAACACAGGTTCATTCAATTCTGTTCTCACCAGCAGCGTCTATCTATCATCTTCCCTTGAACAGGGGGAGATGGAAAAGAGAAGAAGACCATTCGATTCACTGATTCGTCAATTTCTTCTTTCCCCTTCTTACTACCTACTTATGATGAGGAGGAAGAGAAGAGAAGAGAAGAGGTGGAAAAAGACGCGCGACCAATTCATTCCTGTCTATTACTATACTAGGCTCTCTTGTATCAAGGCTGTATGCGCGCCGAATTGTCGTGCCAACAACGTTTTTTTTTTCTCTTTCTTTCTTTGTTTATTCTTCCATCAGGCTGTGTTTATTCAGAGAGAGAGAAAGAGAGAGAGAAGAGAGAGCTTCATCTGCAGCGAGCCTCTCTTCCTCTTCTCTCTCTCTCTCTCTCTCTCTGTGCCTCTCGGCTAGGAAAGATTCCACATCACTCACTTCCTATCCGTAGTTCTCCTCCTCTCCCATCCTTACCGCCCCCTTGTCAAATTTCCCTGTATCTTCCCCTTTCGTTGAAAGACGCTTAATTCCCGTCTTCTTTTTAATCTCCTTCCTTTCTCATCGATGGCCCGGTGCGCTGATTGGCCCTACCCGCCTATAATACAGCACGTTATATCCGTCCAGTGAGGGTTCAAGAGGGGGCGTGTGTGGGGGGGAATGCGATATGCTTGATTGGGGGGCCCGCCTTTTTTTCTCCTCATTATTACCAGTACGGAGGAGTGCGGATAGTATCCGTAATATGGAAGAGAGAGAGATGACAGAAGAGAAGTGAGGAGAAGAGAAGAGGGCAACGATCAGTCTGTTCCTGCATTAGCTCCTTATTTCATCTCGTCTTTTTCTACGCTTACTAGCCAGGACCATCAGCACCCAATCGCCATTCATCCCTCTGCGCACCCGCCATCCTTGTTATATCCGTCCGGACACACGCACCTAGGTACCTACCTAGGTACGCAGCTACCTACTAACAAACAAAAGGACCCTCATCTACCTACCGAATAGTATTCCGTAGCATCCGTCCTGTCTTGCCCAACAATCAATGATGGACATTCGAAGACACACACACACAGAGAGAGAGAGAGACACACACACACACACACAGAAAAGAGGTAACGCGTTATCCGAAGTGGATCCGTCCGTCCGTCCGTCCGCCGCCGTTGCACCCGGCAACCGAAAAGATGCCGTCCAACCGTCAACGTCAACCGTCAACCGTACCTTGCAGCAGTTAGTTCCATCCCAAGCCAAAGCCATCTGATAAGAGAGAAAATGGTATAATAAAGATTTTTGCGTAAAGAGGATAAAAAAAAAAAAAAAAAACACCAAGCGTAACTCTCTCTTCTCCGAGACGAAAGTCACGTTGACCAGTAAAAACCAAGCTCCTCCTCCTCCTCCTCCCCCGGATTGACGCCGCATTCCAGCTCTGCCCCCCCTCTCTACCCGCTTCGGCCACTACAACTACTCGCCCGGGTGCCAAAGGTATTTCACCTTCAATTTATTCCCATCAAGATTCGAACAAAAAAAAAGGGGGGGGGAGTTAATCCCCTAATGTCAATCTCCACGATGCTAAATAAAATAAAAACCCCGAGAAAAAAAAATCACCATGTGATCATTTTCATGTTCCATCCTCCTTTTTTTCACTTGTTCCCTTTATTTCTACTTCAACGAACCCTTCTCCTCCTCTTCTTCCTCTACCTATCCATCTCGTCTATTCTTCCCTTTCCCTTCTCTTGGCAAACGCCGGAGATTTAGTCCATCGCGCTTCTACCCAAGTTCAGTAGGACCTAAGTAATATAAGCGCGCGGATGGAAAATCAGACTCACCACCACCAACGCAGCACCCAGCCCCAACTCCTCCCTTTCCTACCTCTACCTACTAGGTATTCATCGATTCACACGCGTCTCGTCTGGAATTAAACCGTTATTTCCTTCCTTTCTGTCTTTCCCCTTTCCCTCCCTTCTTCTCTCATTCATCCGGCCGAGAGAGGGAAAAAAAAAACGGCCCGCTGTAAAACGTCCCAGGTGATTCAAAACGTCGCTCGCCCTGCCCTGCCCTGCCCCAAATGATCGCCAAGCCTACCGTCCGTACACCAAACAAAAAAAACATCACACAGACACATAAACAAGGGGAGAGGAAAAAAAAAAAAAACTCAAGCCAGCCAGAACCATGCCTTTTCCAGCCAGTTCTTGGCTATCCTCTCCTCGTCCATCGCTTCCAGCTCGTCCATCTCCTTCTTACCCGTCAACACGTCCACCTTGTCCGTGGGGATATACAGCGGCGTCCGCTTCACCGCCTTGTGGACGAGGTAGAGGACGAGGAAAGCAGGGATGGTGACGTAGGAGGCTACAAAGTCACTGGCGTCAAACGGCGTCATCAGCGTCTGGAAGCCGTTGGTGATGATCAGCAGCGAGATCACGGCCAGAGTCGCGTACGTCGCGTACGGCTGCAGCGGCGTGCGGTACGGCAACGTCGACAGCAGGCCTCGCCTCTCCAGCGCCCGCCGGAAGCGCAGATACGTCACCATGGCCACGGCCCAGGCGATGAAGCCCGAGACGGTCGAGATGCTGACGAACCAGTTGAACACCTTGGCGCCCGAGTTGGAAACGTTGAGGAAGGCCAGCAGGCCGAAGCACCAGGTGAAGAGGACGGCGAGATAGGGCACGCCGTTGCCGTTCGTCCGCCGGAACAGGCCGGGCGCCTGGCCGCTCAGCGACATCGAGTACAGCACCCGGCTGCCCGAGTAGAGGAAGGAGTTGCCGGCCGACCAGGCCGACGTCAGGATGGCCGCGTTGATGACGTGCTCGAGCGCGGGGATGCCGACCCGCTGGATGCCGATGACGAAGGGCGACGCGCTTGCGTTGGACCGGCCCAGCAGCCTGCCGTCGTCGTAGGGTACGATGATGCCTACGATGAGCGATGACAGGCCGTAGAAGAAGGCCAGCCGCCAGACGAATCGGCGGGCCGCCTTGGGGATGTTGCGCCGCGGCGAGACCGTCTCGCCCGCCGCGATGGCGATCAGCTCCGGCGACGTGACGAAGGCGAAGCCGGCGGTGACGAAGGCGTGCCAATAGCCGAGGAAGCGGCCCGTCGACCCCGTCGTCGCCCGGTACGGGACGAAGGAGCCCGGGTCCTTCCAGTAGGAGAAGCCGAGGACCCGGTGGTGCTGATCGGGCCCGCCGCCGAAGAAGATGACGACGCCGAGGATGATGAGGCCGCATAGGGTGATGAGCTTGATGCTGGCGAACCAGAACTCGGCCTCGCCGAAGAAGCCGACGGCGACGATGTTGAGGAGCAGCATGACGACGAGGACGACGGCGATCCACACCGCGATGTTCACCGGCGGCTTCCAGTAGTCGATGATGATGCCGGCGGCGGTGGCCTCGGCGCCGACCAGCATCGCGTACGCGTACCAGTAGTTCCAACCGTCGGCGAAGGCCAGGCTGGGATCGAGGAAGCGGCCGACGAGGTAGGGGACGGTGATGCCGCGCAAGGGCAGGTAGACGGTCATCTCCGCCAACGCGTTCATCACGTTCCACACGATGACCATCATCGACAGGTAGGCCATGAAGAGCGGGGCCGGGCCGGTGCTGGCCAGTATGGCGCCGGAGCCGACGAAGAGGCCCGTGCCGATGGCGCCGCCCAAGGCGAGGAACTGGATGTGTCGGCTCTTGAGGCCGCGGGCCAGCTGGTCGTGTTGCCGCGCAAGGTTGTACTCGTTTGCGACGTCTTCGGGGGGGACGCCGCCGTCGATGGCTTCGAGTTGGCGATCCGTCCCGTCGTGGACGGATGATGGTTGCTTCTCCATGGCTGATGACGACGAGCCCTTGTCGTCTGATTCCATGGGGCGCGCGCCCAACCCGCCGTGTTGTGAGGACCTACCTACCTAGTTCTGGGAGATGGCAGTAGGTGGTAGTATCCGTACTATGCGATGAAGAGAGAGAGAGAGACAGGCAGAGAGAGAGGCAGTGACAGAGACAGAGACAGAGAGGTGCTTAGTCACTTGCAGAGAGTGAGGGGTGAGAAGTTGATGTGAGAAGTGAGGGGGAAGAGAAGATGAAGAAATATCCGTGAGATACGATACTAGAAGAAGAAGGCGGAAAGAAAAAAATACCTTGTAGGAGACAATTTCAATACGAGCAATGCATGTATATCCGTCTTTGGGTCTCTCCACCTCCTCCATTCCATCCTCCTCTTTTTGCCCTCTCTCGTGGTTAGGGGGTGTTGGATGATGGTCTTGGCCAGGGACTAGGGTCCTTTCTTCTTCCTCTCACTTATACCTACAGATACGCTGCTCAAACCTCAGTATAGCAAGGTCGAAGACAGCTGCAAAACGTCGAAACCCAGTCTGAAGATACCATCTTGTCCTACTTCTATTACGAAGTATACCATGCCTATCCGACATAGAGTTCGGAAAAAGTACGACGAGAAGCTGACCAACATGGCCGACGTCGGTCGTCAGCACAGGGATGAACAATGAATGAATTCGGTTGGAAAAAAATCCCCCGTCTGAACAATCAAGACTTTTTGCTGAGCGGATATTCTGCAGTCGTTATATGCTTGTGACACATGACGTTCAACGTGGGGGATGGAGGGCGGGGGAAAGAAAGGATGTTGAAAAGGATAAGGAAAGATGGAGAAGATCCCGTCTTGAGAGGGCGAACGCGGGGGGGGGGGGGTTAAATCGTCAAATTCAAAGCAGAAGAAAGATGAAGATGAAGGTGAAGGTGAAAGACCAAGGCTACGAGAGTTGCCAAGTCTATCCGTAAGAAGGATTCACCCCGCATAAATAAAGGAGAAAAGAACAAAACGAGTGCATACATCCCTCGTCTCGTCTCGTCTTTTCCGGAGCCGATGAAAACCGAGACGGCAAACATCAACATTCTTCAAGGGTTAATGGGGGAAAAAAGGGGGTGTCACGCGCGCAAAAAAAGCAGGGGCCGGGGTCGGTCTTTGATCCACGTGGGCCTCGAGGCTACTTTTCCTGGGGTTTGTGGGGGATTTTCCGACGGTTATTCTAGAAGAAGTTATAACTTGTAGGTAGCTTGCCCTATCAAGTTCGCCTGGATCAAACACGTTTTATCCTTCCCTTCCCTCCCTCTCTTTTCGCTAGGGTTTGTTTCGCTTTCCCTGGCTCACCACATCTTCATGTCTAATTCGTCACGTGGGAATCACGTCTGTTTCTGAACAAGCTGTCTCTTTCTTACTGCAGTATCCGTACACATCAGTGACACCACTACGTAATGGCCGCCGTAACATATGACGTGGGGAACCCGCCACACAGGGGAGGGAGAGTATAGTACGCAACAAAGGTAAAGGTGAAGCTACGCGACGAAGAAGACATCATCTTGGACATCTTCCAGAAAAAGAAAATCTTTTAGATAGACGAGATGCTTAGCCGAGAAAGGACGCCTCAATCATGTGTGTACATACGCAGATGGAGAGGGATGGGATGGGCACGAACCACATCGCAGTCCGCGCTCCTTTTCATCACACAGCTTCAGAACAGCAACTCGCAGAACAAACGACAAATTTATAGGAAAAAAAAGTGCAGAGAAAAATACTCACCATGGCTAAAGACACAAAGACGCTGTTTTCATCTCAAGCACAAAAGCGATAAGCCACGTCATGAGCGAGATATTTCTTCACCGTAGAGACGATAAAACAAGCCACGCACAATCACCATCACTCACCGTATCCTCAAAGAACAGAATTCCCCCCACGAAACAAACCAAAAATCCATATCCGTAATTCATGATCAAAAGCGAGACAAATCGAAAAAAAAAAAAAAACAACAACAAAGGAAGGACAGGAAAGGTTCATGGCATCGGATACGAGACCCAAACCCAAGATCCGACCGTGGCAGTCGGAGAAATCCCCATACGAAGAAGATGAAAGAAGACGACAGGAGAAAAGCACGCGTCGCAGAAACAGCAGTGACTGCTCTTGCATCATGCTGAGGTTCCTGTGCTCTAGGTGCCGCTTCTGCGCCGGTATGAGGCTGATCCCTTGCCCCGAGGGGAGACGGAGGGGTTCGTTGTGTGCGAATTGCAGGTCGAGGGATGAGTTTGAGCCTGGTTGTGGACGGTGCTGGGCGAGGATTGAGGCCATGAGGGTTGAGGCTGCTACTGCTGCTGCTGCCGACGTCAACGCCAACGCCAACATCAACACCGTCGTCAACTACGATGTCAGGAATGACAGCAGCCGGAGGGGAGGAATCAGACACGACAACGAGCAGAGAGGACAAGGAAGAACTCCTCCTCATCAACAACAACAGCAGCCGTCGACGCCTCTCTCGAACTTCGTGCTTCCAAACTTGCGCCTCCCCTCGCGTCGACCGGAGCTCTCCCCGCAGGCTACTTCCCCCTCCGACACGTCATCTCTATACTCGCAGGCATCGCTTCCTCGACGGGGATGAAATTCGCCACCCAGAAAAACATAACAAAAAAGAAAGAGAGGGAGAGAGAACAAAAAGACTTGTGCGGATACAAAGGCCCTTTTATCCGTACACTATATCCGTATGTACGTGGCTCAACAAACCCCCCCCCCTGCCGACATCCATCAGCCCTCCGGAGCATCTCCTCCCCGGGAATAGCTGAGACCGAGACTCAGACTCAGCCACACGAACACATAAGCCATTGCGGCTCTCTCGAAGCATCGGCAGATCCGAAATCTCGCTGCCCAACGAGTGGCGAAAAAAACGTCCTAACAGCAAGAAGCCGTAGGAAAATATGTGCCTCATCCAAACTTCTTCCCACGCTTATACGGAGTAGACTCCCCCTTAACAAAATAGAGAAGATAGACAGACAGACAGACAGACTTACACCGCCACCCTATCCGAACTCTCCCCTTTCTTTTTCCCCCTCGTCTGCCAATCATATCCTTCAGGGAGCGTTTCCTCCGGCGAAAGAAAAAGCCCGTTCGTCTTTCCTGCAAGGCACAGCCACTCTCTCCTTCTACGGTCCCCTACTCCGTTCCCTACATGCACATGTAAATAAATTACCCGTCCCGTCAGTAAGACGCTCACTCACGCCCTAATTCCATAGCCAATGCTCGATCTTGGTGGCTGGCAATTGTCTATCGACATCTACGGTGGCGAGTTTCCCCCCCCACGGCCATAAGTGAAGTCGTCGTTTGTCGTCCCCCCTTGTCTTGTGATATATTTTTTTCTTTCTTGCTTCTATGATGCCTCAGGATCATTCGTCTTTCGTCAATGTTAAATGTGTACGGAGTACATGTCTGACTGCCGAGTCTGCGGCAAGACATATCTCGTCTACGTTGCTTTCTGCCACGACTTTCGACCCCCGTTTGTCGTTTGCCCACGCGGCATTGCCGCCTCTGTCTTGGCCATGCGTGACGGGTTTTGCCCCAGCCCAGCCTGCCCCAACAGTCTCAGGGGCGGCTGTATCTTGATGTGACGATTAGATCTTGCCGCCGGCCGTCGACACCTCAACGATCTGGTCGATGCCCTCATACTTGGGCAGGTCGAATTCATACTTGCTGGCAATCGATGGCGGAACAAACCTGAAAGAAGAAAGTCAACACCCGTCATGTCGAAGCTACATCCCTCCCCGTGAAAAGTCTGTACCGGCCCCCGATAAAGTGACGCCCGTGGAAATACTTCACCAGCGGTTTCGGCGCGGTCAAACTGACGAGAGCGGTAGGCATGAAGGAGCTGCCGAGACCGGAACTCGGCGGACCCTTTTCAATGTCCCATGACGAAGGGGCATCAACCGAAGTGATTGGAAGCTTAGATCTCTCCAGCGCGCGGATCACGTTGGGGAACGGCTCGCGCACCTCGCCCGAGAAGCTGAAGCCTGGTTGTAACCTGTTAGATGAAAAAGGGACTTTCAAAGGGGAAAATAAATAGAGGAAGTTTCAGAGGAAACAAGGAAGCTTGGGTCGAACCGAAAATGGCATCCACGATCTGGTCCGTCGAAGACATGGCCGGCTCAAACTCGTCGACAAAGGGGATCTGGAGAAGCTCAAGTTGCTTGGCAAGGCGCTGAGAAAGGCACTCTTAGCCGACTCGGGTGGAACGACGTGATTATTGCTAAAAGAGGAAACGGGGACTCAAGTCTCACCGGGAAAAGATCTCCTTTGCTACGCTTGGGGTAAAAGACGGTCGGCTCATAGCCATAGAAGAATAAGTGACGCGCGGCAACGAGGCCATCACCGCCTGGGAAAAAAAACGGTCAGCGCAGGGCTTCCGATAAATCAAGAGGTCAAGAACCGGAGGCGTGCCGTTGTTTCCAGGACCGCAGACCACGAGGACGCGCCGTCCCTTGCTCGGGGGATGAAGACGATAGACTTGATTTCGTCAGACTCCACACCGTCCCCTCGACGAATCAAAAAAAGGCTCCCTTTACCGGCCTGGGAGACGGAGAGGCCGGCGAGCTCCATCAGCTGGTCGATGGAATAACCGCAGGCCGTCATGAGGTCGTGGTCGAGCGCGGCGGCAGCCTTTGCGCCGAGGGTCTTTAGACGAGTGAGGGGAATGTGTGTGTGTGTGTGCGTGTCCTCTGACGAGAGGATAAGAAGAAGCTTACCCTAAGACCGGTAGCCATGGGTCGTGGATGGCGATTTGCAGAAGCGGTGATGATGAGAGCGAGCTCGTCACAGATGTGTGTGTACCGTCTGAGGCCGACGGGCTTCGTCATCGACTCGTCGTCGTCTCGTTTATGCAGCTTTTATCCGAATATCGCCCGGATCCTGTACATATGTGGTAGGTATGTACGTCTTCCCCGCTCCTTCTCCGTGAGTGCTCCATCGGCAGCGGTGGCCGGGGGACTGGGAGGGGGATCGGAACGGGGTCGGACTCGGAAGAAGCTCCGAAGGCGAATTTGAAGAAGACAGCTCGGTTTGAGGCTCTAGTAGCAGGTAGGAATACAGTTACCTATGTAAATATACCCTGATCGGAGGAAGCTCGTCTTCAACACCATCACGTATGAAAAGGCTTGATAATTCATCAATCATCACCGAGGTTGTAGTAGCGAGACTCGGGACCAAGTGTGTGTGTGTGTGTGTGTGAAAATAGGGGTGAAACATATGTCAGAGAGACAGCGGCATCTACATTCTAAGATTTGTATTCCAAAGTCAGACCGTTTCTTACTCTCCAGGCTCGGCTCTGGGAAAGGGTTTTTGGACATATATGTTATGACGATGCCTCCGAGCCCGGACATTCGTTATATACAAGAACAAGTCCGTACCGTAGAGATCACCGGAAGACTCCTCTGCATAAACCCTCCTGCCTGCCCCTAACCCCCTTCGAACAAAATTCCCCCTTTCAAACGAAAAGCCACGTCCACTCACTCCCAAGGTAATCCTACATAATCCGGCTGCCGAAATGTACGGTTATGCAACGGCGGCGGCGGCCTTTGCCGCTGTCAGCTGACGCGCCAGGTCGAACCGTTTGGCGGCCTCGTCCTGGATCTCCCTATCGTGGTACGGCAAGTCCATGAGCTCTTTGATTTGGCGTTCTCTCTCCGTCTGAGCAAGACGATCTCTCCATAGCTTATTCGCCATTTCCGCCCGCTTCGCACCCTCTTTCACGACATCCTTATCTCTGTAAGCCATGTCCTCAAGGTCCTTCACTTGATGCTGTCTCTCCGCCTGACGGGCGCGCTGCTCCGCTTGCAGTCGAGCGCGATCATGTTGCACGCGAGTGCGTCTCATTGTGTCTGTGTGGTCGTGGTCTCCAGACGCTGCACCGTGGTGTCCTCCTGCCTTTCTTGGTGCGCCGGGGATATCTCGAGCGTGAAGCTCTCCCTTGGCCGCTGGGCTTGGGATCGCGACGGCGAGTCCGGTGAGGACGAGGAGAGCTGCTGAGGCTTTCATCTTTTGTTTTTTTTTGACGAAGAAGAAGAGGAAGAAGTTGGTGTTTTCAGCTTCGCAGGGAGAAGTCGCTTCGAGGACGCAGAGAGAAGTGCTTCCAAAGGAGTCCTGATTGTTTTTTTTTTCCGCCACTGGAGCTCGCTGTTCTTATACATCATTTTCTCTAGATATACACGCAATATCAAGCTTCATCTTTTACTGAAAACCGGATGTTGATGGATATAAATAAATCAGTCAGGCCCTCTCCCTCGCTTTCACAGCCTCATGCGACTATACGAGACCCGTGTCGACGTTACACTCACCGAGCACACATACTGGGTACATGTACGGATACATATATTTATATGCCTTGGCAGCCATGACAACAACGACGCTGCCGGGGTCTAGGGATATGCGCCCTGTTCATGATTAGGTACACGTGGGAAGCAGAACTGTTTCAAGTATGGGGTCGTGATAGCTTCATGTCGAACCATAGTGAATAAAGATTCCACCGTCTCTGTCTTATAATCAGAGTCATAGTATTCAGCTTACAACATTCTATCGGTATATACGAGGAAGTCGTATGGTTCAGCCTACTATCAAAGGACAGATATGTATCGTCGTATGGCTCTGAGTACTACACATATATATAAAAAATAATGTATAGAGAGAGAGAGAGAGAGAGAGAGAGAGATGGTAAGACTGCCTAATGGGTAGGTACCCAAGACAATAAAGGAAATTCCATACCTACCTACCTACCTTTGCCTCTTCAACTCGAACCACTCTCCTGTATCCGTACGTATTCTCCATCCACTACTCCTGGCTGCTGAATGATGCCACAAGCATAAATGGCATCGATCGAATCACTGATGATCGTCTCGACATTCCCGGTTTACACTGCCGGGATCGAATGAAACGCCACGTGCTGGAAGCTCTGTCTATTACAGTATAATACTATGTGTATTTGTACTCCGTATATACGGACTCGATACGGGCTCCACCATTGCCCCCCCGTATTTTCCTTTACCCCCCTACTATCAATCGACCCTTATCATTGAAGTTATCAACATCATCTAGTACTACTAGTAGGTACTAGTACAGTATGTTTATATGAATAGCCTTCAGTCGTACGATTTTCGTGAAGCCGCTCTATCATACCTTTGGAACCCCGGTTCGGCCAAGGCAGTTATGAAGTATGCTGCTCATTTCCTGGTACGCCGACTCCTGGATTCATGATAAGGATAGAAGCCGAAGACGACTCCGTCGTGGCGCAGGACGGTTATCGTGCGTCTGTGGGGGAACGTCCTTGCCTTCTTACTGAGCTTAAATGGGAAGACGGGATATATCATATGTATACCGGATGAAGCAGAGAAATCTACTATTGTTCAAGAGTGTCGTTTATCCCTCCCTCGGTTTTATTTTGGTCTGTTAAGCAAAGATGAACCTCACTCCTATCCCATCCTTGTACTTGTTCCTCTTCTTCTTCTTTTTTTTCTTCGTCTTCTCAGCAAGCGCTTTCAACTATACTCGCCGGAATGAGATGATCCTAGAGGAGCAACGCCGGCTGCAGCAGAACGTCCAGATCGACAAGTATCACCCTCCGTACAAGAAGACGGAATGGTCCGAGTGGACGTGCTTTCGCCTGATGCATTGTAATCCTCGGATGAACTTTAGGGAGATGGAGATGATGCTCGAGGACGAAAGCGGCAGCTTCGGAACGGTGACGGTCGAGATGAGGAGCCAGGTGGTTCGCAGAGCTACGAACTATCAGACAGAAGGTGAAGTCTCGTTATCGAGGACGAAATCCACCATCACCATGGACAGCACGACGACGGGATGGACCATCGGCGCCGACGCGAGCCTAGGGAAGTGGAACATGCAAAACGGCGTCAACGGCGGCGTCGGCGTCTCGGCGAGCTACTCTCGCTCCGACACCGAATCGACCACCATCTCCGTATCGGACTCGAGCACCTTCTACTGCAGGCCGCTTCATAGGTGTTGGTCGGAAGTCTGGACGGCATACCTTTTCATAGAGGGGACCTGTCATAGCTGGGCTCGTCTCGACAGGTTTTGCGGGGGCACCATCAACCCTTGCGATAGCCGGTTTAACGGCACCTGGTGTAACCAGTTCGATCATTGGCGTGATAGGGTTTGCGAGGCGGAGAAGATGGAAAGACCGTGTAAGATCACGACGCCGATCATGGATGGCGGCACGCCTTATCTCCACGAGGTCTTCTTCGACCACTATATCGGACCTCGTGCCGGAGAATCGGATGATGGGAAGAAGACCATCAGTCAACCGCGAGACGAAAAGAAGATCACCGGGCCGCGAACCGAGAAGAGATGCGAAGGTCGTAAAGCAACGGGCCATCAAGAAAACGTCGAGGCCCTCTCGCTCGACAGCAACGGACGCTGCTTTCTCACCGATGCGACCTATTACCACGTGGACGATGACACTTACTACGGAGTCGACGGCAGGGAATGCTGGCTCTTCATTCCGGGAAGGGAGAGGCCCAAGGACGTTGACAGGATTTGCTCGCAGGATGAAGGGAACAAAGAGCACTGGCGTAAGTACTGGGAGGAGCAAAAGGCGGAAGGCAAGTTGTACATGTGACGCCCCTTTTTTCGTTTCTTTGATTCTTCTATCGACGATGCTCGAGATTCATAACTCTCAGAAGGTCAGTTGATTGGCAGTATATATGCGGGTGTATGAGTACTAGTAAGATGTACGAGAAATCTTTGAAGCTCACCAAGGTTATAGACTCGATAGAGATGAAATTTATACGTCAATACTATAGAAGAGGCGGATAGGGCACGAGTTTAACACACAAGACCATCACCGAATTCAAAGAAGAGCATTAACACACGCAGCTGTTCAGTCTGGGATTCTGCCTCTGACGTTTACTTGCTCCGCCTACACTCCACCACATCGTAAGTCTCATCAAGATAGGAGAGAACTTAGAAACGCCAAAGGAACAACAGAAACAGCAACACCAAGACGAAGACGACAACAAACAGACGAGACTTCAACGGCGGATCCAACCTATCCATGGGCTTCTTACGAACCCTCAACCTCGTCTCAGACACCTCGCGACCAACCTCTTCGATCCCAAAGTCCCTCAGTATCTGACTCGCGGTAATCTTGCTACCGGCAAGACAAACAGGCACGCCCGTACCGGGATGCGTGCTGGCACCGACAAAGTAACAGTTCCCGACCTCGGCACACCTCGTAGGCGGACGGAAGCTCATGACGTTGAAGAAGCTGTGAGACAAGCCGAGGATGGCGCCTCGATCGAGGTTGAAGCGATCCCGCCACGTACGCGGCGAGTTGACGAGTTCCTTTACGACGGCGTCTCGTAGACCTGTCGCTCCCGTGCGTGCCTCGATGGTGGCGAAGACGGCTTCTCGCGCCTCGGCTATGATGGAGTCCCAGTCTCGGTCTTCTTCCTCGTGAGGAGGGACGAGATGGCCTACGGGGACGAGGACGACCATGGCGTCGGTGCCGGGCGGCGCGGCGGAGTAATCGATGCGAGATGGTACGTTGACGTAAAAGGATGGTTCGTCCGGCATGCGATGACGCTTGAAGATGTCATCGAAGGAACGGCGGTAATCGTCGGCGAGGAAGACGTTGTGAGTCCCCAACTCAGGCACGGGCCGCGACATGGCCCAGTAGAAGGAGATGGCGCTGCAAGAGGCCTGTCGGGAGGCGAGACGGGGCCCTCGGGGAGAAGAAGGCGGCAGGAGATGGTTGACGGCGTAGACGAGGTCGGCGTTGATGATCACCACGTCGGCGGATAGGTTCTCCCCGGAGGCGAGGACGACGCCGGTGGCCGAGCCGGTCCGATCGTCGACCCGGATCCGGGCCACGGGACTCGCCAGCCGGTACTCAACGCCTAGACGACGGCCGACATCGACGAGAGCCTCGACGACACGATGAAAGCCGCCGCGAGGATACCATATCCCCTCCGCCAACTCGGCGTACTGCAACAGCGAGTACGTGGCGGGGGCGTCAAAGGGCGACATGCCCATATACATGCTCCCAAAGGTAAACACCCTCCGCAACCTCTCAGAGTGAAAATACCGACTGGCCCTGCTATAAAGCGACTCGAAAGGGTGAAGCTGAACAAGCCGACGCACGAGCTCAGGTCTAGCCATGGCCATCAAAGAGGTGAAGTTCCGCCGCAGCACGAGCCTGATGCTAAGCTCGTAGTGTCGATGCGCCTCGCGGGCGAAAGAGAGGAAGCGATCGAAGCCTGATTCTCCTTCGTACCGCTCCATCTCCGGCTTGAGCTTGGATAGGTCGGTGGAGAGGTCGAGGCTCTCGCCGTCGCTGAACCAGAGGCGGTAGTTGGGCTCGCATTTTAGGAGGTCTATGCCTTCTGCTTCGAGGGAGGTGTCGAGGTCGGTGAAGGTATCGTGGAAGAATCGTGGCATGAGGAGGAGGGAAGGGCCTTGATCGAAGCGCTGTAATCATATATATATATCTTCACATTGGCATTCCTTCTTCTTCTTCTTCTTCTTCTTCTTTCGTTCTTCAATGGCTTCGAAGAAGAGGGAGGAATAAGGTAGAAGAGAGAGTGAGGAAATCATACGTAGCCTTCGTGATGGAGGAGGGAGCATCGTCCGCCTGTGAAATCATTCTTCTCGACTACCGTCACGTCGAAGCCGGCTTTTGCGAGGCGAGCTGCTATCGTGACGCCTCCGACGCCAGCGCCTGTGAGGAAGTGTAAGTAAGTAAGTCAGTCTGTGGCTGTTGCTTTGATCATTCACAGTTGGGGGATCTCTTACCGACGATGATGGCTGACCTTTTCTTCACGCTTTCTTTCTCCATTGTCGTTGAAAGATTCGAAGAGGGAAAAAAACAATGGCTGGAAGCTCGTGATAAGAGCCATGATATGTAGTATACAGTTCTACGCTGCTGCATGCACCTACATATCTTCTAACTCTGCATGCATTGGGCTTGTTGACGTTTACTGCAAGCTTGACCGTAGACGTCATCGATTCAGCCTGCAGCCTGCCATCGATCCGTGCACGGGGTTGGTGAGTTATACCGCATTGGTCTCGTCTTGATGCCGTTTTGATGCATATACGATGACTTCTAGACTGTTATAGTGAAGCCGATGGCGTATCACAGCATACTCAGTACACAACGGAAACAAGGTTCCCCCCCTTCTACCCTCTCTCAACTCCCCCATCACTCACTCACCCCCCTAGCCTCTGCTCATCGCCCTCCTCGCAACGATAAGCCGTCGCCACCAGGGCAACTTCAGCTCCTCCTTCATACGACAGCTACCAGCCGATCCACCCGCCCTCACCATCACCCCAATCGCCATATAACTCTCCACCACCGTCCGGATCGGGCTCCGAACCTCCCCCGGAAGCTCTCCCATGACGCCTTCTGTGGCGCGGTAGATGCCCTCGGCCTTTCCAAGCAGCCTGTACTTTGGCTTCGTCACGCGCGCGTCGTTTGGTCTTGAGACAACGTCTCTTGGATGCAGGCCTTCCTCGCGCAGCCATGAAGACGGTATGTATACGCGGCCGATGGCTGCGTCGTCCGGTACGTCTCGCGCGATGTTGATGTACTGCAGGGCTTGACCCATCTCCCCTCCCGCTCTGATGATCCGCTCGATGCTCTTACTATCCTGTCCGAGGGAGTAGTGTTGCAGTGACAAGGTGAGAAGTGAAGCTGCGACGGTGCCGGCAACACGATAGGCATACATCTCAAGATCCTCTTCCGTAGCCATGGGCCAAGCCCCGTCTATATGACCCTCGGAGAAGTCGAGGTCCATTTCGAATCCCAGCAAGAGGCCGTCAAGCGGTCCCATAGATAGCCGAGATATCGGCAACAGGTCAATTGCAGAGCGGAGGGACCAAGATAGACCGTCCGTTTGCTTTGAAGCGGCTCCTCCATCGAGACCATCGAATCTGTCTCGTAAAGCTTGACGACACGATTTTATCGCCCTTTTAGCATCCGCAGCGTCAAGAGCTTCGTCGACAGCATCGTCGAGAAGGCGACAGAAGTTATATCTCAAAAATGAAGACAAAGAGTCAATCACTTCTGTTAGCATAGGGGGGAAGACTCAGCTGATAACTCACAACATGATCAAGTCGATACGCAAGGCTGCCTGGAACATAGCACTGCCCATGTACATACTCTGACTCTTGCTAGAGACGCTATCAACAGCATCAGCCAGACCTCGAATGAAGCCAAGGTCGAACTTTTGTCTCTCCCCAGAGCGTAGTAATAGTCTGCCTAGGGAAGGGAATCGATGACCCGGTCCCGGTGAGCGGGCCATCTCATATTCCTCGATGGCGATGTAATAGTCAATGGTGACGAGGCCAAAGACAATCATCAGGTTGGTGGCGAAGAAGAAGACGGCTTCCCTGTGTTTAAGCCTCGTTATCTTTCCGCTCTTCACGTCTCTTCGCCCCGACGACGTACTCGACTTCAAGAAGGCCCAAGAGCTTGTAGTTGAGCTGTGTGCTCTCTTCGATGGCCCATGTGCCGCGGCGGAGGGCCAAGGTGTCTACCAAGCACAGGTACGAAGAAGGAAGCCCAACAGCTATAAGTAGTCTCAGACGAGGCAAGGCCAGTAAAAACTCCGAGGATAATGCCCTGAAGTGACAGCCTTTTCATTCAGTCTTGGTCCGTTTATCGAAAGAGAGAAAGACGCTCACCACTGCAGTGTCAAGAAAGGCGTGACCCAGGCTAGAATCAAGCTCATGTACGTGTATCTGCCTCCGTAAGAGACGCCGATAAGAGCGAGGAGGAAAACGACGCATAGGACGATGATGCATCCCATGCGTCTCAGACTGCTCGACTCTCTGCCGAGATAGACGGGTAGTACCAGCTGCTTCGTTAGCATGACGTAGAGAATACCTGTGTTATAAGTCTGAACGACGAAGAAGAAAATCTCCTCCATCGGTACGGAGAAGAGGGTGAGGCCGACGATGGCGTCTTCCGGATAGGACCAGATCCCGCTTCGGACTAGGAATGAGTCCCAGGGAAGGGTGCTGACGACGGCAATCTGGCGTGTATTCAGAGTTCAGCTTACAATCTCTTCTTCTCACAAATTCTTCAAGAGGCTTCTCAGGGTAGAGAGAAATACAGTTATCAGTGCTGATATCTTGCACATCTCCAGCCTTGAGAAAAAGGGCCAGTAGATGGCTGTCGTCAACACGGCTGGGGGGATGGTCCATATCAAGTGGCTTTTCAGGTGTAAAGTTCAGCACCTATTCAGAAGATGCTCTTATCTCTTCCATCTTGGGCAAACTCACACAAGCCAGTAGTCGAATCCCATACTGTACATATGAAGCGCGTCGCCCGGGTAGAGTGAAGAAGGAGAGGGAGTCTTGTTGTGTTGACATGGACTACAGGGCGATTCTCGCGCTACTTGTAAGTCACTACCTCGGTCATAACTGAGGCCTCGTTAGATCATTCGGTGCAGGTCTCGACTGAATCGGCAGTGAAGCGAGATGTCAAGGGGGATGAATTATGAGTTCTGGTGACATTCTCAATGTCATCGCGCCGAAATCTCCCCTCTCCCGGACAGGCTATCCAGTGGTAGGGTCTATGACGCGTGTTGTTTCTTCTTCCTCGTCGTGAGGGGAGATGTGTGCATGCATGATAGCTAAGGCATGCCTACATACATGATGCAGGAGTAGGTGTAGCTTACTAGGTATCTTGGCTCGGGCGAGTTTTCAGAGCCGAAGATAGAATGAAAGATTCTTGACTTCGTCTACTATTACTAACAGAGGACTCAATCCGGACGGATAGATGGAGGCACATATGACTATGACTATGACATTAGGTAGCAGACGGATCAGCCTCCTACCAGTGTCTCCCTCCCTACCTATAAGACCGTAAGAAGAAAACCACGTATCAATATCAATATGAAAGGTAAAGGTCACCCCTCTTCCCCCCCGCAAGGTGGGTAGCGATAACATCGAGTCTTCAGCGATGAGGCTATATGTCCTTAGTTTACTCCTCCATTATCTTCACCGGATGGACTACAGATACTAGCACTTGGTATTGACCATCGGATCAACATCGAATCATGATTACCTTGTACCTACCTATTACCTTTACCGATACGGATACCTACAGTAGTGACAGTGATATCCGTACTATAGTAATACTAATGCAGGTGTGCAATGGTTGCATAAGCGCCCGGGGGGGTGTGAAAGAAGAGGTGAAGTCTGACACCACTTACCGCAGCCTCGCCTACTACTACTGTCTACTACCTACTACTAACATACTACCGGAACACGACCTTCTACAATGCGAACCAATCCTGATGTTCTCAATGCGAATAACAGCACCGCCAAAGAATGGCTGAAACTGGTCGATTCATATGATCACCTCGACGCCCCTCGATCCCGCGTCGAGGCGATAGCGTCTCAACATCGTCAAGGACAGCCATGCCGAGTCATTCAACGGATTTATGGCGCTTTCAACTACTGCTTCAGAGTCCGATTCTTGGAGGACGACGACCAATGGATCATCCGTTTCCCGATGCCTGGACATACGAAGAACCCCCTTCAGAAGACCCAGAACGAAGCGGCTGTTATGCGATTCATACAGAGCAACACCATGATACCCATCCCCAAATTCATCGCTTCCGGTGTGGCAGAGGGTGAATTCGAAGGTCTCGGACCTTATATCGTCATGGAATTCGTTCAAGGAACTTCCCTGGATGATCTGATCTTAGAGGACGACGAGGAATGGAACTTGAAAAGGGACTGTCCCATCGAGACGATTCGAATACTCTACAGACAGATCGCAGACATCTACCTTCAGCTATTTCAACACAGCTTTCCCAAAATTGGAAGTCTGTCCCTTGTGGAGGGCGATGGTGTCGCCCCTCCTTCTTGGGGCGTCACTTCTGGACCGCTGACGTTCAAGATGAACGAGATGGAGCGGATGGGAGGCGTGCGAGTCGGAGGTTAGTTTGTTGTCACCTCATCTTATCCGCCACTGCCTAACAGTGTACACATGTATAATCCACAGCTTCGGATGGGCCATTTGACCTGGCGAGCGATTACTTCGAAGCCCTAGCAGATCAGAGTCTATCCCATCTTTTCGACAACCCCCGATCCGCTCAAACCGCGCAAGAGTTCCAAGACGACCACAAGTCAATCCGCGTCCTCCGCTCTCTAGCCAAGCACTTCGGCACAAACAGCAGCAACGCCGGAAACCAGCACAAGCTATTCTGCGACGACCTCCGCATCGGAAACATCCTCGTCGACGAGTCGTCCTATAGGATCGTCGCCGTCCTCGACTGGGAATTCTGCTACGTCGCTCCCCAAGGCTTCCTCTGCGCTCCGCCTTATTGGCTGATAGGGAGTGAACCGTTTGAGTGGAAGGAATCCGACGTTGTCTTCTATAAAGAAAAAGTCGATTTGTTTCTTGAGCTGCTGGAGGAAGAGGAGGAAAGATGTCGCGTTGACCATACACTTTCTCGCTTGATGCGAGAGTCGATGCGTGACGGCTCGTTCTGGTATAACATGGCCATCAGAGAGAGCTTCCCCCTGTCGGACGTCATGGTCCATGTTAAGGACATTGATGTCTTCCAGAAGGCTTCTATAAGTGTCTCTCAGACGGCTTCCTCCTCGGTCAACCCGATCTGCGAGCGGGAGGACTTCTTGGACGAGACGCGACCGAAGCGGAGTTGGCTACCATTGTTCTTGTCAGCTGTGTGGCGGCGTCTGCGATTATCATACCGTTTCTCGATCTCTTGGCTGGCTGGCTGGCTAAACCGTGATAAATCATGGTGAATCAGCCCAACGTCATCAATCTACAGGTGCAACTGTGATGAAAGCTCCGCACCATACTCTACTGCCGATGAAGATGAAAAAGAGCCAATGAATCCGTTCTTGAGATACGACACATCCCTCCTTCATGCACTGTTCGATACAGCAAAACATCTCAAGTCCCGTGGGTATGAGGCGATTCGAGCCGCCAGAGGAAGCACAAGAGTCATAGCATGCAGTAGGTTCTTCATCTCTCTCAAGAGATGGCCGCGTCTGACGATGAAATCCCCGTCGTGACGGACGAGTCAAGAACTTCGTCCTCCGCTATCCATAGTCGCTGCGCCTCTGCGAAGCTGATCCGCGATCCCCTTATTCCCAATTCCCTATTCGTACATCCAGAAGGTTTGATCGTAGTTGAGCACGTGAACCCAGCAAAAGCTGCAAATCTCGGCGCGGAAGAACTTCATACTCCGACTCCTCCATCAGAGCATAATCGCACATCACCAAGCTCACCCATCGGCCATCACAGCCTCACCTCAACATCCATTCACCCATCATCACTCCCAACACCAAACCCACCAACCCAGATCTTCACGAGGCCGGGTAATCGCAAAGGCCATGGTAATTCGGATCAGATTAGCGCGCTTCGGTCGACGAAACGCCCCTTTTTACAACATCGTCGTCGCCCACGCCCGGTAAACAGATTTTTTTTTTTTCCCCTTCTCTTTCTTCCCATCCAATCTCCATTTCGAGAAGGAGTATAAACAACGAAGATACATATCAATCTAACGCACGCGATGCATCACCGGAAAAAAAGAACAGCGCGCAATTCCCGCCCCCTAGAAGTCCTCGGCACGTACGACCCCATCCCCCGCCCTGACCCCTACGGACCGACCGACAAGCTTCACAAGGACGTCAAGCTCGACATCCCCCGCGCCCAGTACTGGGTCGGCGTCGGAGCCCAGCCTTCGGATACGGTCTGGCGTCTTCTCTCTTACGTAGGGATCCTGCCTCCGAAACGGCTCGGTCCCCAGCCTGCGAAGAAAAGCACTTGTGTTAGGAGCGACGACGTCCAGATATCTTCTTGATATGAGGGTGGGCAATACGCTCTGTTCTCCAAGAGCTGTGGTCTTCTGACCTGTAGGTTCATGGAATGAGACTTTTACGATGGGTCATGACATGATGGGTGATTCCAACGGCTCTTGCTCAACTCAACAGCTGTTCGATACTCCACGAGATGGGCAAGCCTTCGATAATGCACAACGTCATGGAATGACAACTGCGGGAACGGAAAAGGCAAGCATCAAAGTCCATCCCATCGAGGCCGAAGAGCCGGGCTATTCTGCACAGCTCAACCGGACCTACACGCTGTATATAGGTAGTCGTCTCTCCAAATACCTACATCGCTCATCACTCAATAAGTGAAGGGCGTAGACAGCCACGCTTCCCTGACCCCTTAAAGTAGCTGCCAAACCAATTTCCTGCAGCCGCCACACAACGCTCGATAACCGCTGCCACCAAAACATATCGAAAAAAAAGGGAAAGATGGGGGAATAATTCAAGCCGTTGTACAACAAAAGAAGAAACCCATTTCACACCCCTGGGTCGCAAGTGATCCAACGGACCTGTGACAAAAAGAGAAGAAACAAAAAAATCCGCGTCTAGTGAGCGACGGCGAAAAAGATGTTCATGACGAGGCACACCGACATGACAACCATGCCGTACGCCGCGAGTGATAGCGCAAGCTTCCTCAGAAGCTGGTGATCCAGATGCTCCAGATCCCATCGCCACTTTCTTCGCCATCGCCATCGCGGCTGCGAGCCGTTGAAGCTGCGTATGCTCGACGTGCTCTGTGTCAAGATGCCTCCCGCCGCCTCCTCTACGTCCGACGAAGGCTCGTCCTCCATGTCGTCGTCGCCCTTCAGCAGCCGCTGGTGGTGGATGCTATCCGGATCACTAATCTTGTAATAGAACAGCCCCGGCAGTATGAAGCTGATGGACGTCGAGCCGGTGCTGCCGACGAAGGCGAGGACGCGGTCGAGGCTGCTAACCGAGAGCGCCGTCATGTAAGCCAGCGTCAGAATGACGGTAGTGAGGAGGGCGAATCGCGTGTCGGAAATGGGCGTCCCGCTCCCGTGGTCGCCGCGGGGCACGGCAGACGCGTTGAGCAAAGGCGATCCGGGCCGCCCGGCGTTGGCGCTCGACCGGTTGGGACGCCACTTGAGCACCGCATGCAGCGATGCGCGGCAGGGATGGATCTGCAGTGGGATGGAGAACAGGACGAGGAGAACGATGGCGGCCTTCCCGATGGTGGATGCGACGCCCGTTGGATCTGCCGTTGGCCACGTCAGGGTCATGTGCCACGCCACGCTGCACGGGGTTCTGGCTTACACATAGACACGATATTGCCGACGATGGAGTTGCCGAAAGTGATGTAGCCCGTGATGGCAACGAGGACGTAGACGCAGGCGGCGGACCCGATGCTCGAAGTTACCACCTCGACCATGCTTGCCGGCGAATTGTCTTTAATCTCGTTGATGATGGAGAACATCTGCTCGGTTTCGACCGTTAGCCACCTAGTGGGCATCAAAGATTTAAAGACACGGGGGGAACTCGCATTTTGGTGACAAGTGTAGGCAAAGACGACGACAGGTAGCGCGCTGAGCGTCTCGACCGGGCCAGCCCACTTGATGACTCGGATATCTTCAGGGTCAGCATGGGAATCAGCGGCGAAGTGATAGATGACCAAGACAATGAGATATCCGATGGAGACCAACGCGACGAGGCTGGTGTACTTGAGCGAGTCCAGCCTCCGCAAAAAGCTCAGCGGGATGATGAGGAGCATAAAGGCCGTGACCCAAAAGTGGCGATCAACCAGGTAAGGGATATCGGCGACGGCGTCGTTGAAGCCGAGCATGACGCCGGGCATGAGATCGCCAATGATAATCATGTACGAGACGGCAACGCCGAAGCACTTGACTGCGATTGCCAAGTCGAAGATGACGGACGCATTGGGGTACGTGATTTGCGACAGGGCGAAGAAGGACGAGGTGCCACGGTCGAGGTAGCGAGAGCAGCGAGACTGCAGGTAAAGGCCGAAGGCGGCCGTCACGCCGGACCAGAGTATGAGGACGACGCCGAGCATGATGCCCATGTGAGAAAGTACCGAGGGCATAGCCAGGGTCCCGGCACCGACAACTGCGGAGAGTCAGCCAGCGCGTCCGTAGAAAGAAGGAGGGTTCCGGGCGCGCACTCGTATTGAGGAGATTGACGATGCTGCTAAGCGTCGAGGCCTGGCCTCCATGGCCGCCATCCTTGCCGCCTCGTCTTCGAGTCCTGCCCAAAGATACGTTAGTATCTTCCAAGGGGAAGACGGGCCAGATGAGAGAAAAGCAAGCAACGCGAACATGAACGCACCGCGACATGTCGTGGGGGCCTGAGGCTTGGACTGCCTCGGGAATAGCCGACTCGGTCGTCATAGCCAGGCGTCGGCTAGAACCGTCGAAGCGGGCCAAGCCCCTCTCGTTTTTCCGGCTGTTGACGAGGGCCGCCGTCCAGCGCAACGTCTCGTGAAGGAGGCAAGACGGCGCGGCATGCGGAGAGAGGTTGGTGAGGGTTGAGTTTCGAGCGCCTATCGGTGAGGAAGCCGCGCCTTGCCGGCTTTGGTAATGATAAGGTTTGTGAAGCCTGACCAATCAGCGGTCGAGCCTTGTCGTCAGCCTCTAACGGCCACTTTTTCAGCCGCCTCCGAGTGTTGCAACCCCCCCCCCCCCCCCCCCCTGGTCTCAGCCTCGCGCCTATGTTAGACACATGATACAATCCCTCGCAAATGGACAGCCATCGGAAATGGACCGTCCGCTCGACCAGACGACGCTGTCGACCATTGAACTCCTCGAGGCCCGTCTTCTCCGCGTCGAGCACGTTCTTTGTGGGCCGTCGGTTCCGCCGCTGCCCGCGTCCCGCCATGAGTCAGTCACTCGTCGGATGGCGGATCTAGAGAGGCGCTTCTCGTCGATACTGTCGCGTATCCGCGTCTACGCTGATCTTCTTAAGATATGTATGATGCCTTGCAGAGCCTTGTTTTTCTTCGCGTTTTGACTTGTATCTCTGTATCTCTTTCTTCTTGCGAGATCATACTCACATCCAACTGCCAGACAAGCTACACCCCGATTTCTTCCACGCCCCCGCCCCGTCCGAGCCGCCGACGCAACTCTCCGCCGCCGCCATACGATCCATCGTCCTCGCCTCCGCCGCAGCCTACCCCTCTACTCTGTCGTCGCTGACGGCCGTGAAAGATAGCCCCATCCCCGACCCGTCGCAGAGCGCCACTCTCATATCGGCCGCCGGACGAGTCAAGGCTATCCGGGCCACGCAGCTAGCCCAGGCCGCCGAGATGGCTCAGCTGCGCCGCAGGAGCGAGGCTCTCGTCCGTCTCTGGTACGAGGGTAACCTTCTCCCATGCTCGCAGTTGACGGCCGATATCGAGAGTCGAGTCAAGGCGGTGGAGCGGCAGGTGAGACGAAGGGAACGGGCGAGGGAAGAAGACGAGTAGATTTGATGCATCAACCGCTGCAGACGTGGTGGTCTTTTCTTCGACAGCACACGAGACACCGCATGTAATGCTTCGAATCTTACGTGCACGCGCCACGACGGCTGTCATATCATATCCAGCCTTCTGAATCTGCATGTATGATGTGGTCTATGAGGCCGTGACCACAACAAGGATTTACCCATTCGACTCGCAACATGACCTTCAGACATAGACACGACGATGACAGGCCCAGGCTCAGGCTCAGACTCTGCACTATGATTGCTTCCTTTACTTGTATGGATAAATCGCGCTGAAATGCCTACCTGAGCGACATGCGACCTATCATTATTCATTTCATCATACTAGCCTACTTCGGCGCGCTGCCTCTGCCTGTGCCGCGCTGAAGGCTGAGAGAAGCGCTAAATGCCGTTACCAATCTGACCTTTGATGTCGAATGGCGACTCGACTATTGCCTTGTTCATGTAGGTGCTAACCAAAGCTGGAATAGCCACGAAAGCTGTTTAATTGGACATCATTACATCATGGCTTGGGAGTTGGGACTCAATGCATGTGAATAGCTCAGTTGTAGTTGCAGATGGCGCGGTCAATCATCCTTCGGGAAGAGGAAGATGGCTACGAATCCTCATCACGTGGGCGTCGCAGGAGACGGTTAACCGCTCAGGACGGTGACCCGAGGACGTTGCTAAAGTTTGGGTCGAGTTTCACAAGCCAAATTCGTGCCACGAGTTTTATTAAGTTGCGGGGGGTCGCAAAGAAGCCATGACGTTCTTGGTGTCCAGCGAGGTTGTGGAGAACGAACAAAAGATCGGTTGATGACGACAGTGAGTCTGCCTACTTACTCATGACTCCGTGAGGACTTCCCCGGTTTCTTTTGCAAGCTGCCGATGGATCTGCAAGTGTATGGAGGTCTCCCGCCTCTTCGAGCGATCGAAGCCGTGGCTCAGTTTCATCGTCAATAACCCGCAGCGTCGATGACGACGAGGCCGGCTTCGGAGCCGAAGAATGGATGGCAAGCGGGAAGACAGAAAACAAAGGAAGAGCCGGTCCATGCTTTGCACATATGCGCTGTATCCAATCCCGTGGCACTCTCATGGCAGCAAGAGGACCTCGCACAGACGAAGAGTCTTCTGAATTAACCAACGGCCGCGGAAAGACGTCCGATCCATTCATTGACTTGGAGGAGCTTTTGCTAGCGGGGAACAAACTAAATAGTAAGAGTCACCAAAAACTCTCGGTTCCTGAGCTAGTCTCTTGTTTACTTGTACGGCCGCATGGGGGCAGATGCTGTCCGTTCTCGGCGTGGATGAAACCCGGCTTCCTGAGTTGCCGACACAACAACGCACGCAGCGGCTCGCCCCGTCTAGTTCGCAATCGTCGGCGATCGAAGCCGGCGCAAGGGAAGAACGGAAGACAAACAGGTCGTCTCTGAATCAATGTCGCGCCTTGTGTCTTTTACCCTCGTTTTTTTTTTCTTTTTCCCCTGCATGTCGTGGACGACGGCGGCGCAAGGGTCGAGAAAGACATCGGGAGAGGAAAGATGAGATACAGCGGCAGACGTGGAGAGATAAAGAGAGAGAAAAATAGAGACGGCATAACGGGGATGAAACGACGCAGCAACGGGGGTGCATCAGCCATGGTCACACCTGGAAGGTAGTTCCGGCCGAGCGTCCGTAGGTCCGTCCACTCATGATGGTGAAACGGGCTGGATGAAACGGCAGCATCGAGGCGAGGGAGAGGGGGAAGAGAGCGGCAGAGTCGGTCGGTGAGGTGAGGCGCAAAAGAAGATTGATGGTTAGTGGAAGAGGGAGAGAGTGGGATCTTCGGACAGGTTTGGTTGGCGATGAGCTACGTAGTAGGTAGGTTCCAGGCGGTTACCGACGCCGGGGCGCTTCGATTACAGGCACCACCATGCTAACGAAAGCCTGTAATCGGCCTCGGCTTAGCGCATAAACAGCCGTATGTACCTACCCTAACCCTGGATACTGGTAGCCATCAGGCATCCCAGCCTCCGCGACGAATTCTTCTATCCTTCTTCTGCATGCGTGTTCGTTGCGTCTTCTATCGCTGGAAGTCGAATTATAACTCTATCTCACGCTCCTCAAGGCACGGCCGCACGGGTCCTGCCGCCCCGACTTTGTGCTCCAGCAGCGTCCGTCCGCCTCTGCTAAGAAAAACTGTCAGCCCGGGTACCTTGCGCCGCCGCTATCTTAGTCAGGCCCCGGACCTGAACGCTGCCACGCCGCCGGCCCGCGTCCACTCCTATCCTGGCTCTCTCTCCTCTCTCTCTCTCTCTCGCTCTCTTCCTCTCCCTTCCTTTCCATCCCTTTCTTCACTCTACGCGACCTCCGTGTCTTCCGTCCTTTTTGATCTTTTTCTTCTACTTCTTCTTCTTCTTCTTCATCTCTGCGACCGCCACTTTGTTGTCGTCCTTCTCGTCTCGTCAATTCGGCGCCACCCCCTTTCTCTCTCTCTCTTTTTCTCTCTTTTCTATCGCGCCTCAGAGCGACTGGCATCTGCTCCGCCACGCATTCGCGCTGCCAACGCCTCCCTGCCCTAGCCGCCACGTTTTTTTTCTCCCTCCCTCGTTTCTTTTTTTCTTTTCACACCCGCCTTCTTTCGCCAAGCGCTTTCAACCCCCCCCCCCCCCCCCCCCCCCCCCCCCCCCCCCCCCCCCCCCCCCCCCCCCCCCCCCCCCCCCCCCCCCCCCTTTTTTTTTCCCCCCCCCCCCTTTTTTTTTTTCTTTTCCCCCCCCCCTTCTTTCCCCAACCCCTTCCCCCCCCCCCCCCCCCCCCCTCCATTTTCGTTGCTGTGTTTCGAAGGCTCTCAATAACCTATCGACTTCGCTCTCTTTTGAACTACCATCGGCTGCGCCGGATCGCGCTGCCTCCGCGCGCACGTCCTCGCTGCTGATCTTACACAGAGCCTTTCTTCGCCCAGGCCTGAGCGAGCCACCGGCCAATTCAAGCGTCTGCAGCCGCCTTTTCTCTTCCCCGTCGTCGTCGACTTCATTGTTGACCTCCTTCGCGACTCGATCTCCCTATGCCCCCGTACGGCTCGCTGGACTCGCCCTCCATGAGCAAAATGGAACATTCCCGCACCTACGCCCGCAATGGCGTCCGCCTGGGCAACATCCTGGGCGATCCATTCGCTCTCGCCACCCTATCCATATCAATGGTATGTTTGCTTCTCTTCCATCTCGTCAGTTGCGGCAAATTAACCTGTCTCCGCAGCTTGCATGGCTCATCACCTTCATCTCGTGCATAATTTCTCAAGTACAGCCGGCTCCTCGCGATGAAACATCCTTTCCCCCGTTCGCCTGGTGGGCCGTCGTCTACAGCTTCTTTCTCATCGGCGGCATCTTCGTCGTCATCGCCAGCGATGCCGTCCATACTTACCACGTCGCCATCACGGGCTATCTCGCCGGCGGCATGGTCCTCGTCACTTCGGGCGTCAATTCTCTCGTCTACTCGAAGAGCGGGGCCAGGGAAGCCGCTGCTGCCGGCTTCATCCTCTTGTCCATGGTGGTGGTGAGTGCGCCCCCATGTCCATTGCTCGGCATTGTTCGTACTGACTTTTTCGACCTGCCAGATTGTCTGGATCCTCTACTTCGGCTCCACGCCCTCCGCCACGCCCCGCGCATTCATCGACTCCTTTGCCCTGGCCAAGGAGTCCTCCGCTATGCAAGGGCAACCCATGAATGCCTACGGCTCAGGCCGGCCCGAGACATCTAACTCGGTCCAGCCACCCCAGATGTACACCTCGGCCCAGCTCAACGGGTTCGAGAACTCGTCGCCCATCGGCAATGTCTCCCAAGTCAACGGCGGCCGCAACTCCTCCGGGCCCATGGGTTACAGCACCACGACGCAGCAGCACCACACCAAGTCCCACGACGTCGAGGTCGTAGCCCCGACCGAGTACCCATACCAAGCCAAGGCCATCTACAGCTACGAGGCAAACCCCGACGACGCCAACGAGATTACCTTTGTCAAGCACGAAATACTCGAGGTCTCCGACGTCAGCGGACGGTGGTGGCAGGCGAGGAAACAAAACGGCGAGATCGGCATCGCTCCGAGCAACTATCTCATCCTGTTATAGTGGCCTTGCCATGAACGAATGCCGGTCTCTAGGGTCCGGTTCTGACGCTGTCATCACCTCACCATATCTGTCATCCTTCCTACCTCTCTTCTAACGTCTTTAGAGTTACGACTCTTTCTCGTTTCTTTTTTTTCTTGTCGGCTTCAGGGTCATGTATTGGATGGAGTACATTTGGACGAAAAGGAAACCCCCCGGAAGCGTCCCGATAGGGCCTCATTACTTGTCATTTTATTCTTCTTTGCGCATCTTCCTCGCTGTCTCATTCTCGCTTGACTGGGTGGATGATTATCTCACTCGAAGCTTAACTTGGACGATACAATTTTTGATCCCCCTCAAAACTGATTTTTTGAACCTGTCCTGCACAACAATTGATTGAAGCCGGGATCGGGGTAGCTGGCGCTCGGGTTTCTGTTGGTCGGATGAAGCCGGCGGCGGAGGAAGTCGCCAAGGCTAGTGGCGACGGCTCTGTCTCTTGACTCTTCACGGCTCCGGACGTGGCATGGCCGTGTTCAAGGCCGCGACTGAGAGCAGAGGAGAGGTGAGGTGAGAGGCATGGCGACGCTCTCGGCTTCGTATAAAAGGGAAACGGACGGGGTATTTTAGGGTAATAAATAGGACAAGCCATGTCTCACGCTCGCACATGATGAACTTGATGGCGAGTGCGAGCCGCGCCGATGAGGCTTGGCAGACGGGACTCTCCGACGACGTGGCACTGGCGGCAGACGGTTCGCGAGGTCGGTCGGGGTTTTGGTGAAGAAGGCTGGAAGCGGCTGGAAGACGCTACTCTGTATCAAGAGTTGCCAAGAGTAAATGCATGCCAGTGGTCGCACAATAATTCACCCCAGAGTCCTAGCGGTTGGCATGGTGTGGCAGGCGGCCACGTTGCCGGTTGATGAGAGTGTACTGGCCGAAGGCTGGGAAGATTTAGAACGGTCCAGGTGTACCGTCCTTGTCTCAAGGACCGGAGAGGGTGATACCTTTGCGCGGAAACCCGGCATTGACGAGAATTGACGCGACGAATTCGATGCCGGGAGAGAGTTTCGGTCATCGCATACTGATCAACCATCTAATCTCCTCTTTAACTCCCTCTGCTTCTGCAAGATCTCGAGCTCGAGCCTCTCGACGCCGTAGCGAAGGGCCTCCTTCCTCTGCCGCAGGGCACGAGCGCGAAGCCTATCCTCGGGAGCGAGAAGTTTACGACTTTGAGAGCTGTTCGGTTGGTGGTGCCGGTGCTGGTGGGCGGCAGCGACATCTTCTTCATCGGCCGCCGCCGCCGCTGGGCGGACGAGGCGGCCTTGTTGTAGGTCGTGCCTTGCCTTGAGAGTCTCTATGCGACGGTCTTGGCGCTCGATCTGGGCGTCGGCGCGGGAGAGGAGGAGGGCTACGTAAGGGCCTATCTCGTCTCTGAGGGAGGCCTCTGCTGCGGCGAGGGTGGGCTGCGAGACGAGTTCGTAGTGCTGGAGGGGGTTAGAGGTGTTTGGGGTGTGAGTTTTTTTTTTTTTTTTTTCAGGCAAGGAGGAGAGTGAAGCAGAGGAAATTTTTAGGAGAAAGGGGGACGAGAGCATACGCGGACAGTCTTTAGTACGCGGACGAGGCGTGGGAAGTCGCTCACGCCGGCGTCGAGAGTCTGTACTGATGACTCGAGGAAGCGTAAGGAGGAGCGGAGTGAGGAGACGCAGTCGGCGTGCGATGAGGCGGCTGCGGACGTTGCCATCGTAGTGGGCGGGGGAGGTTCTTTTCTTTTTCTTGGTTGTTCCCTTTTGAGTCTGGAGAGGAGATTGGGAGAGAGAGATTGAGACGATGATGAAGAATTGACTGTCTAACCGTGTTGTTGATCAATGTTGTGGGTTGGGAGATGCGCGAGGTGGGATTAGTAAGGGGTGGATTACTAAGGTTTTCTACGTCACTTCTTCGACCTCTCTCTTCTTCAATCGTTCTTCGTCTTCACCTCTTGCTTCCATCCAGCCTTGATGTCATGGTTTTCTGCTCTTCACTGGATAGCGTTTCTCGCTTCTCCTTTTCATCATTTTGATTGCTGCTCTTCTACTCTTCTGCCTTCATTGGATACATCTGTTCCGTACAGCAGCCTGTCTCATCCGTTCAGGCTCAACTACTAACCTCATAGCTGGAATGCACTGACTGCATGCCGGTGGTGTTTCTTCCTCCCCCCCCCCTTCTCTTCTGCATGTTGTCCTGTGCCAGAATTACCGTTGCCACTCGTCGGCTCCCCGCCTCTTCCCCTCACTGGCTGGTCTTCTTCTATGGGACATCAGCTATCTTGACGGCATTGGGGAGGATCCGAATATAGACGGTCAACGGAGACATGATCTCGCTTCAAGATCTGCACTCTTCTGGACTTCAGTTACAAATCGATCATCATTGTCCTGTTGGCTTCTTTCTCTAGACTGTTGCTAGCTCTGCGGAAACAAAGCTCTCTTTTCCACCCTCCACGGTGCAACTGATCGTCACTTGACCGCGTCTTTGGTTCTGTCGGCATGCAACAGCCGGCATGCCAGCCTCCCCCGGACGTTGTCAGATAGATACAACATCATCCCCTTGCCCCTCCTTTCACTCGTCTTTCCCCTTCCACTTCGCCTCCTTTTTCCAAAACGTCTCCAAGGAAATGAAGCCATCGTGACTGGATTGTGCTCCAAGGCGGGCAAGCCGGCTCTCGAACAGTTCTTTCAACCCGCCCTCGCCCCCCTTTTTCCCCAGAAAGTGGCCCCGTTTTCCGGCCGTCTGATGATGACACCCGTTTAAGCATGTTATGACAAAAAAAAGACGAACCAGCCGCCCTCCCTTTGCTGACTGAAACCTCTCCTTCACCTTGAGCGGAACATGTTTCTCAACCGTCCTGGCTCGCAACCATATAATACTTAAAGGCCGCTTGTCGAGTACAACCTTTGGCTCGGTTTGGCCCTTGCTACTCTTTTGGCTGCCGGGCCGCACAGCATAGCTTCGCATCACTGTGCGGGCTAAGCATCCCTCTCTGCCTTTCCATAGAGGGCCTATCCTTACCCCATCCCCATTCCCCGTTGCTTTTCCCTTCCCTCTCCCTTTCACATCTCCGTCCCTCCCTCCTGCTCCTCCTCCTCCTCCTCCTCCTCGTTCACCCATCTCCCTTCCCCTCTTCTACACTGATGGCGGTCCATCCAACAGATGTCGCCACGCAGGGCATGGACGTCCATGGCCTTCGCTTTCTCAACGACGAATGGAACGATAGCATATCCAATGGCGAGGTCTTCACCGTCCGATGGAATCAGTCTCTTGCCAAAGTTGGTTCCGGCCTGGGCGTGTTCCAAGTAACGTATCCGAAGGACGGAGTGGTCGTCTACGAGCTGGTATCGAATCTAACTGGTCTGTAGCCAGTCCTGTTGCCTTTTTTGTTCTCTCTCATAAAAATCTCTTCGCCTCACTGACCGAGTGATGTGATAGATGCCATTGAAAACGACGGTGCCACCTGTAAATGGACGCCGCAGAACCTGGAAAAGAAGAACCTCTATGCCATGTGGCTCACGTCTGCAGACGCCCTTCACCCGAACTGGACCCTGTCACCTCCTTGGGTCCCTAAAGAAGCGGTTTGTCCCTCCCTCTTTTCCTGCCCTTGTCGCCCCTGGGCCAGCCTAACGGAGATGATGGTTCCAAGGCCGGAGCGCAGGGCACACCGTGGGCGGCACCTTTCCTGATCCCCGTCATCTGCTTGCTGGGGCTGTACGCCCTTTCCTTGACAGGCTACCTGGTGTATCGTCGTCGGAAAAAGACGAAGATGGAGAAGTCGTTGGCGTCTCCCGACTCGAGTCGGAACCGAAACTTTGTCAATCTGCCCATCTCGTCACAGGCTCTCAACGGGGATGAGCCACAGCTGGAGAAGCAAAACATAGTTGGTATGGTCAATACCGACGACGCCGCCAACGAAGACAGCTTAGACAGACTAGCAGGCATCACGCGCCCCAGGGCGACGCATATAGAAGACGACGACGATGACGACTTCGATGACGACAACACCAGCAACAACAACAATAACCACAACAACCGCATATCTACGACAAGAAGTCGTGGCATCCGCATCGTCACTAACAGCGGTCCTAGGTCCGAAGCCGAGGAGAGGCTTCTGGTGACGCCGGTGCAGAGCGCCGGATCGACGGTGTCGTCGAGCACACAACAAACACCCGTTGGCCGCAACTTTTCCCGGCCTGTACAAATACCAAGAAACTTTGCATAGAAGAGTCCTGGAAGAGAAGAAGAGGTTCTTGAAGAGAGAGTTTGAAAAAAAAAGAGTAAAATCGAAGTCGAGGTTACGGAAAGAAAGAAAAGACAGCGAAAAAAAAATAGGGTGGGAAAAGGGAGAAGAGGATGAGAGTGAGAAAGGGAGTGTGGGAGTTGAAGATGAACCCCGGATAGAACACACACACACAAATCTCGAACACTCATGCCCAATGCAAAAAGGGGAAGGGGAGATGAAGCTCTTACGATGATTCTTTCTTTGCTTGAGCGATGAGCTCGTTTGGGGGTTTTTATTTTTATTTTTCCTTGTCCTTTTTTTGGTATTTAGCTATCATTCATGGTGCGAGGCGTCGGCGGGTTTTGATGATACCTTCCCCTTTTTTTGTTCTTTGAAAAAAGGGTTTTTTCATTACGGTGATGAGAACTTGATGATGGGGTCTGAATCTGATGATCTTTGAGAGGGGGAAAGGGGAAGGGGGGGCTTTGAGAGCTTCGTTTCTTTGATTATTCCTTTACTATCTTAGGGGGGGGGAGTCTTTTCTGGGGAAGAAAGAGGGTTTTGATCTTTGGAAGGCGGAGGGGGTTTTTCTCTTAGATGTCTACCTACCTACCTACCTTCTTGCTATGTATGTACATATATCGTGTGAAACGAGGGTTGGATCTTTTTCTCTTCTTGGAACGAGAGTGTGTGGGAGCTGGAAGGGGGGGGGGGGGGGGGGGGGGGGGGGGGGGGGGGGGGGGGGGGGGGGGGGGGGGGGGGGGGGGGGGGGGGGGGGGGGGGGGGTGTTCGGGGGGGGGGGGGGGGGGGGGGGGGGGGGGGGGGGGGGGGGGGGGGGGGGGGGGGGGGGGGGGGGGGGGGGGGGGGGGGTTTAAAAGGGAAGGGAAGAGAGGGGATGATGGCGGGTGTGTCTTGGGTGAGGATTTCTTAGCTTTTGGGGTTGTAATTTGCGAGGGCTTAGGTGGAAGTCTCCCTTTTTTTGCTGCGGAGATGAGTGAGGGATTCGATGTTGGGGTTGGAGCAAGGGGGATTGTCATTTATCACCCTTTTCTCTCCAGTTGTGAGGGACGTCGTAAGGGTGATGATGGATGATGATGTGGTTGATGACGGCCAGAGAAGAGGAAGAAGAATGTGGTGTTGAATCTTCCCATCTGCCTGCCTGCCTGCCTAGATGGTAGTTCTTTTAGTTTCAAGAGCAGATGTCTATTCTGTTCTGTCTCTTTAACAGGTGAAACGTTGATGAAGTCTTGTATGGTTATTTTCTTGTCTTGGACAGTTTCTGCTGCCTTTGGCGTTTATATCGTTCTTGTCTTGGGGTCTATCTATTCAAAGCTGGTTATCTTGAGAGAGAAATACTTCCTTTCTTTCTTGCTGTATCCGTATGTACTGGTTGTTTGTGATGCTTGTCTATGCTGCGTTTGGCAAGGTATCTCGCTATATCCTCTCTCGAGATATAATGTAATCTCTAACGAGGATCATCATGATGGTGATGGAATGGTGAGGAAAGGGCTTCAGAAACATCAATCATCTATCCGTAGCTGCGTCCATCTTCATCATCCCTCCCCAGTCCATTGGACAGGTGAGAGACGTCAAGGAGAGAGACGAAACTTCGTCCACCGTCGCTTTTAAGCTGCACGGGGTGAAATGAAGCCGCAGCTCGGTTTTGATACTCCTTTCTCCTCGTCGACTACGTTGTGTAGTAGGAATGGGATAAAACAAGGCGTGTAGTACATAGGTAGTATCGTAGTGCCCTTCTTCTTTTATGCAGCATCGGCTTGCGCTATTAATAACTCTCGAGATTTTGCCGGCGTTTTTCGGCACTGCTTGCTCTACGGATACGGATATGTTTGAATACCTAGGTATGCATGGAATCCGTAGGCGATCGATATTATAGATCATCGCCGTCTTGACAGGGATCTCGACAGCATCTTTGCCGGTAAACTCTTAGACGTATCCGTATATCCCTAAGGAACTCAGTTTTCGCAGCTCTCTGTAAGGGGTCGTCGTTTCATTCTGGCCATGATCGAGTCGTCTCGATGTTTTCACACCTACATACGATACTTATCTGGTCTCTCTTGGAGATTCATCCCCTCAATCTTTTTTCTATCTCCTTAGCAACCATCTCAGATCTCTAGCCACAGCAAACAAGTGCCTGATTTACAGTGACGTATCCGTAGTTACCTACTCCTAAAGGTGCCACATCTCACGGGGGATACTAGCCCGTTTTCCCCCCTAAACTGCAGGGAGAGCAACATCACTTACGTAGGCAGTTGTTGATCCTGTTCTAAGGGGGGGGGCAGGAAGGGGAGAAGAAACTCCTCGAATCAACAGATTGTCTGTGCTCGGATCTCCTTTTTTCTTTTCCCGTCATTTCGCCACGTTCATTCTGATGCTGTTGATCCTTTGTCTTGGTTTAGGAGGAATACCTATCTCACCATGGGAGGAAAGATGACGTCTTTGATCATTTCTCTACGTGGAGGAGAGGGAGGAGGGAATGGGGGAAAAGAATCAAAGATAGACACACGTATCCGTAGGTACGGATACTATCTCATATCCAGCGCGTTACGAGGGTTGAGGAGAGGCGCATGGAAATGAACGAGGGTAAATATAGCACAGCGCTGCTTTTTCGTGCTTACTGGTCTGATGGAGGCTTCGGGAATGAATAGATATTGATTGATGGATTGTAGGTATCCGCATTGCGGCTGGAAAAAGAAAGTATAGTATCATGCCGAGATGCCGTCTTCTCTTTTCTCTCTCTCTATCCATCCCTATCTCTCACACTCATCCTCTCTTTTCAGACAGCCCAAGCAAGTAGGTAGGTACGGGATACGATACGGATACAGTAGTATGATAGGGAGCGGCACAGCTTGCATGGGGTGTTCTGTCTGTCTTCCTCACCTTAGGGTCCTGCATTAGCTCTTGATCTTTTGATTTTCTTTCCTTCTGTCATCTCTTTTTTTTTTCCTTTTTCCCTTTCTCTCTAGCCTCGGACTGCCCTCCTTTTTCTCTCTCCTTTTGTTTGCTTCGCTTCCTCAAAATCGGCTAGTGAGCGGCTGAAAGCTGGGGGTAAGACCAGCCCTCATCGCTTTTGCCCTCCCCCTTTTTCCCCCTTCTGCATTCATGATCTGCGCAAGAGGGAAAACAAAACAAAGACGTGACAGGCAACCAGTCCTAGTTGAGCAGCACTAAGGGGGAAGTGGAAGGGGGTCGAGCAGAGATGGACGGAAAACTCAGGGGTAAAATGAGAGCAAGTTTTGAAGAGCTGCACGTCTGTGGGTAGCACTCCGTAGGTAGGATATAAATCAAAGCCAAGGCCGCTATCGTTAACCGTCCTTAGCAACTCGTCTTCAACTGTCATTCACTCCTTTAGCATCCCCCAAAAAGTCAGACGAAAAAAACCTCACGCTCCTTTTCTTCCCTCTCCTCCATCTCCCCTCTCCTCCATCTCCCCTTTTTCAACAACAAAAAAGTTCAGTCAACATGAAGTTCATCAACGCTTGCGCCCTTCTCGCCGCCGCCGCTCAGGCCGCTCCCATCCTGACGGACATGGCCACCTCGTCCGTTCAAGGTGTCGTCGGCAAGACTCTGAGCGGAGGGGCTCTCAAGGCTCGTCACGAGGCGTCTGATGCCCAGCAAGCCAAGTCCGGAGGCCTTCTCGGTGGTCTTTTGAAGGCCCGTCAGGAGGATCAGAGCGACGCTTCTCAGGATGCTACTGGGGATGCCGCTCAAGATGCTCAGCAATCCACCACCGGCGGCCCTCTCGGCGGTCTTCTCAAGGCTAGACAAGAGAGTTCCGATTCCCAGGACTCCAACACTGGTGGCAGTCTTCTCGACGGCATCCTGAAGAAGCGGCAAGACGATGACGCTTCTGCCGAGGACGCTCAAGACGGTGGTGACCTCCGAGCTCGTCAGACCAACGACCTGGTATCCGATGTCGGCAGCACCGTAGGCGGGCTCCTCAAGGCTCGACAGCTGAGCTCCGATTCTGATGATTCCGGCTCTGGCAAACTTCTCGGCCTTTTGAAGGCCCGTCAGGAGGACGATGCTGCTCAGGACGCTGAGGATGGTGGCGACCTCCAGGCTCGTCAAGTCGGCGACGTGGTATCTGATCTTGGCAGCACCACCAGCGGACTTCTCAAGGCTCGTCAGGACGATGGCATGGAAGCCGCGTCTTCCGACGACTCTGCCGAGGACGACGAATAAAAGTCTTTGTTCTTTTTCTCGATGCTATTTTTTTCCACTTGTTTTAATGCGGCTGTATATACTCCGTACGCCGAGCAGCTTTGGCATGAGCCGTTCTCGACTCAGTTCTAGAGTATCGGGGGATGTTGTGGATATTTTCTGTGTACGTACGTTGCTTGTCAACAGTACTATATTCTGTATATACCGATGATTCCCACATATGAAGCTGTTTTCGAATCTTATCATCTTCTGAGTTCTGATCATAATAGTATCGCATATCAACTTGTTGTCCTGGGAGGTTACATTGCTGTTCTATTAACGGAAACAGCAGCCGAAGACGCGACATGTTGTCGAATAGGTGCAAGCAACACAAGATTTATTCTCTGGGACTGAGGGTGCCAACCGGTGTTACCGATGTGACGTCCAACTTCAGCCCGTTGAGGCCTTATGTAGAGCATAGTATTAACCATGCATTTCACAGATCAGCAGCCTTCGTCTCCCTCGGCATATTGACTGATAGTTGTCCTACGTATCAAGCACTTTATCGTAACACAAACCAAAATCATAAAGTAGACTCACCAAAGGCCCTGGTAGGGAGTGTTCAAGAAGCGCCTTTTCAACCTTGATATCAGCCTCCCACAGATTGTCACCACTGCACTTACACTGCAGATGGGTATTCATCTATACTTTGGTAATTCCTACTGCACCAGCAAACAAAACTTTTGGGCGTTACAGCTTGTCCATCGTTACGGGCAGAAAGAACTTGAGAAGACGACGTAACACTTGATGAAATTGCATACTGCCCAGCAACCCTGGCCTAGAAGAAACCCCATCGTGACTAGAAGCTTAACAAGCAGTCGACTACATACATATGTCCATGTCATTGCTTATAGAGCAGTGTCTATAAGGAGAAATCACGAATCACTGTTGACGAGGAGAATGGAGGGCGCAACGTACATATATATATATAGCCCAGCAGGGTGATCTGCATGTGTTGTAATAACCATATGTATATGTAAAGCTTACGATAACCAGACCAGCTTCTTCAACAGAAAGAATATGCCGTGTAGTGCTGTATGTATGTACGAAGGTGCTTTGACAGCATAGTTTTCAAATATTAATCTTATGTTAGGTTCATGTGTATGAGTATGTACATATATATAGCCCGAAGGACTCCCCTCAAGAGGGATGGATATCTTGTGCAACGGCATCCACTGGCTGTCACTCATTTCAGCAGTCCATCGTGCATTCTCCTCTTCTCCTCGTTGTTCTTCTACTTCTTTTCTTTTACAACTTCTACCGGCTTGACTTCACTAACGGCTGACGCCTTCTTTTCCCTTTGCCAGAAACTCTTATTACAACTCCATCGCAGACGAAGAAGAGAAAATGCACTTGCCCTCAGCTCTTCTCCCGCTGTTCCTTGCCGTCACCGGCCTATTACTGATGTACGGGTCGACCGGTATCGAAGCTGCACCTATAGCCACCGAGAGATATTCCGATCATGACGCCGTCGAGTCCGGATATCTGTCGACGCTCGAAAAATTACGCTTCCACTCCTCTGCTCTCCCGTTGTTCCTGGCCGGCAGCCTATCCGGACCGATCGAGACGGAGCCTAGACCTTTCATCGCCAAGACGCAGACTAACCATGACATGATCACATCCCAAACTTTGTCCTCACGTCTAAAGAGGCAGATGATGGGTCGTGGGGTAGGAAAAGAAAGACCAACAAGAAAAATTGCTTGTCTGAGATTTGCGCGGCTGACTCCAAGGTTTTTGTAGCCAGGTCTTGGATGGAAAAGTACCTTTTTCGGAGGAGGGGGATGGGGAGCAGGAGGAGGAGCATCGTCATCGTCTAGCAAACATCAACAACCAACCTCGAACCCAGCCTCAAGCCAGAATGCCCCGGCCACTTCCAGCCGTTACATCCCCTCTCTCATCTCAGTCCTCGAGACGGAAAAGACGGAAACGGCGGAGCAACAAGCCAACCAGCACCATCACCAAGGACCGCCTCGCGTCCACAAGTCGTGGCAGCCACCTGCGATGCCAAAGAAGGGTATCGACCTGGAGAGGATGATAGTGAGGCTCGAGGCGGAGAGGAAACCCGAGTTCCGAGCGACGGCCGGCAAACTGCCTCCAGAGCGGCCGGAGAAGCCTCCGCACCTGACTCCGCCGCCGCGTCTCACCACCCCGAAGTCCAAGGCTCGAGCCCAGACGCCGCCGAAGACGCCGCCGCGATCTTCGGAGGGGCCTCCGCACTTGAGGCCTGGAGGGCTTTAGTAGCTTACTTTGAAACTGGAGGAAGGATAGGTTGATGTGCCGGATTTATTCGAGTCTGATCTCCTCTCTTTTTTTCATCAATTTTTAAGTTTTCGTCTATGCTGTACATCTTTCTCCATTTCACAGCACTCAAGTGAGGTGTTGAATCCCCATCTCTTATGTATGTCGAAGCTTGAGCTTTATTCAAGTCGTGATAATCGGAGGGGATTAAATAAAGCTCCGAGCTCTTCCTCTCCCTCGCTCCCTCGCTCATGCCCCGATTATGTAATCCATGTCACCTTTACCAAGAGATTCCAGGTCAAGCAAGTCGAGCTACCAACTCCATACCATCATCATCATCTTCATCTCCTCTGCCCCGACCATCCCATCGAATCGCTGCCCGTACCAGCCTGACCATAAGCTCCTCTTCCCATCTACTGTCCTCAGCCATCCATAAAATAATCAGCCGCCGCCATGTCTGAAGGAGCTCTCAAGCCCGACAAGGACTTCTCCAAGGAGGTCGACCAGCAGCTTCCAGAGGCCGAGGCGCTGGCAAAGGTTTGACCGCGGCCGTTTCCAGCACTCTTCTTGGCTATCTTCTGACCATCATCTTTCCCACAGACCAACCTTCAAGGAGCCATCGAGAAGCTCACGGCTTTGGAGAAGCAGACCCGTCAGGTCAGTCGCCTGCTCGCTAGCAACCCCCAATTCCTCTTCTGACACGCGCCGCAGGCCTCGGATTTAGCTTCCACATCGCGCGTCATAATCGCAATCGTCACCCTCTGCAAAGATGCTGGCGACTGGAGCTTGATGAATGAACAGACACTGGTGCTATCCAAGAAGCATAGCCAGCTCAAGCAGGCCATTACCAAGATGGTTCAGACCGTCGTCGGCTTTCTCGACGAGACGCCCAATCTCAAGACGAAGCTCTCTGTCATCGACACGCTGCGGACGGTGACCGAGGGCAAGATTTTCGTCGAGGTCGAGCGTGCTCGCGTCACCAAGATCCTGTCCGACATGAAGAAATCCCAGGGCGACCTCAAGGCTGCCACCGAGATTCTATGCGAGCTGCAAGTCGAGACCTTTGGCTCCATGGGCCGCAGGGAAAAAACCGAGTTTATCCTGGCCCAGGTCGCCCTCTGCATCGAGAGCGGCGATTGGACACAGGCGGGCATCCTGGCCCGCAAGATCAGCACCAAATACTTGTCGCGGAAGCCCAAGAAGACGGCCGAGGAGATAGAAAAGGCCAGAAAGGAGCGCGAGAAGAAACGGGCTCCCGGAGAGGAGGAGGTTCGTGACGATTTGGACGATGACACGACCGACCTGAGGCTACGCTATTACGAGCAGCAAATCATGCTCGCCAAGCATGAGGGAAAGTATCTCGATGTATGCAAGCATTATCGGCAAGTTCTCGACACCGAGGCCGTCGAAGAAGACCCGGCCAAGCTCCATCCTGTACGTGTGCGCCCTCTTGACAATGCCGTTGCCGATGTTACTAACGTCGTCGACTCAGGTTCTTCAGCGCATCATCTACTTTGCCATTCTGGCTCCTTACGACAACGAACAACACGATCTCCTCCACCGGATCCATCGCGATACGCGCAACTCCCAGATCCCCATGGACGCCGAGCTCCTTCGCCTCTTCACCATGCACGAGCTGATGCGGTGGCCCGAGATCGCCAAGAAGTTCGGCCCGCACCTGTGCAGCACCGACATCTTCGACTCCCAGGCCGGCCAGTCGTCGGACGACAAGGCTCATCAGCGGTGGGAGGACCTCCGGAAGCGCGTCATCGAGCACAACGTCCGGGTCGTGGCCAAGTACTATACGCGCATCCAGATGAAGCGCCTGACGGAGCTTCTCGACCTGACGGAGGATGAGACGGAAAAGTACATTAGCGAGTTGGTCACTTCCAAGACGGTGTATGCCAAGATCGACCGGCCTGCGCGGGTGGTGAGCTTCGCCAAGCCCAGCGATGCCGACGACGTGCTCAACGAGTGGAGCCACAACATGAAGAACCTGCTGGGCTTGCTGGAGAGGATCGATCATCTGATTACCAAGGAGGAGATGATGGCGCGCATCCAACCGACCGGCGCAAAGTAGAGGATGCCTTGTATTAGTATAGACTTTGGGGGAGGTTGCGTGCCCTCATTAGAGAACTTTATATATCTATATACCTACATATACGTAGTCTGTCAACAACTTGCTAGCCTCTGTTTTCTATGTTTGGTGTGTGTGTGAGTGTGAGGGTGTGGTCTTGCGGATGTGGTTGTCGGCGCGCGCGCGCGGTGATTAAATCGCCGCCTTGCACTGCGGCTCCCCAGCATGTTGTGTGACGAAGCCGGCCAGGGGCATTACCCATTCTCTGGCCACGGGAACATGATGGCCACCCGGATGGACGACGACAACGGGGTCCTGACATCTGTCTACGAGTCCGCGACTCCGGCTCTCGTCGACAACGGTGTCGAGACTCCCGATGTAGTGGAGAGTAGGGGTCTCAATCTTGGGTTGGTAACACCACTTGAGCGCGTCGTTGGGCGCGAAGAAGCCAGAGTAGGAGACGGCGAAGCGAAGAGGCTTCCCGTCGTTGGCCTCGCGCAGATCGGCGACCCAAGCTGCGTCGGGACCGTCCTCCGCAACGGGCCTCTTCGGCTCGAGCGCTGCGGCGACGAGGGCGGTTACGGCGCCGCCTTGGCTGAAGCCGCATACGGCGTCGACGCCTTGCGCTTCGCGGATGGCGGTCGCTATGGTGGCCATGCCCTCTGCGAGGAAGAGGTAGGCGCCGCTGGCTTCGTCCTTGCGGAGCCAGGCCCAGGCGTCGGGCTGGTTATCTTCGTCATCCGCTTCGGCGCTCTCGGAGTAGCCCGGTATGTCCCTCAGGAGGATGCGGTTCGGCGCCGTCGGGTAGATCAGCGTCGGCCGGAGAGAGGCTGGGGCTAGGCTCTTGACGAGGAGTTTTTCCAGCGCTCGGGTTTTGGCTCGGAAGAGGGGGCCGGATTGTGTGTATCCTGGGAGGATTTGTGAGGACTTTTTGCCTTCCCATTGCTAGGTAGGGGAGCGGCGAGCGGCAAAGGGGGGAAATTGGAGAGGGAGGCGAGAGAGAAGCGGACCGTGTAGCATGAGGATCTTGACGTCGCGATGTGACGTGGTCGAGGCCGCTGACGTGGATGTAGACATTGTTCGGCGCGGAGCGAATCGAAGGGTAATACGGGCGATACGAGCAGTCATCAACGGAGGTTGATGGACGACAAGAAAAGAATACAGATGGCGGATGAAGATTGAAAGGAATGGTGAGGATCGAAAGGCTTCGAGACACATGGATTACAAACAATAACAACTACGGGTATTCCCTCTTCGCAGAGACGATTGCCTCGAACGTCTTCCACCCCCTTCCCCGTATTTAACCACTATAGCTTCATTCCGTAGCCTCGATAGTTGTGTATGTATGTATGAAGACAGGAGAGCTTTAGTGACCGCCGCCAGCCCTGGCTCTCGGGTTCCGAGGATCGTTCTTCCATTCGTCCGCTGCGCAAAGTCATGTCCGTCAGCCTTCTCGTCTCGACACTCCCTTTGCGAAACAAGCAACGAGGGGAAAGCCGTACTCCCCATCAGCGACTCCTGAATCGAATTCACGCCATAGGCAATGATGAGGCCTGTCACTCTCAATCAGCACGCACAGCCAAAGATGACAATTCGCCGACTCGGGACGGGATTAGGTGGAGGTTGTATCCGTACCGGCTGCGAAGAAGGGCGCCATCGGCTTCACTGCCGAGGGGGTATCAGTCTTGACCTCACGCGCGCGAGGATTCAGAGAGAGAGAGAGGACGTCGTACGGAAAGGAGCCGGGAATTTCTTGAGGGGGGCGACGCCGAGCCAAGACATGGTTGATGTTGGAGAGTGTTACTGGTTTCGTGGTGTTTTCTTTTCTTCGCTCTTCTCTGTCTGTCTGCATCGAAGCAAGCAGATCTCTAGGTGTTGAGAGGCCTAGCGGATGAACTAATTTTCCCGTTCCGTCTTTCCTAGCTATCAGGAGAGAAGGAGGACGCAACAGCTGTAGCTGCACGTGACACTGTAGATAGTGACATCATGCACTTCTTTCCTTCCCCCCCAAAAAGCTCTCTAAGCTTCTCCGCACTCCAGCCTCATCAATCAGCGTCTACCTACAGTTCGTGCATCGTCTCCTCCACCTCTTTAGAAGCTACATCATAATTCTCTCTGACAAGTATCTCCACCAGCTAGTCGTGCGGGGTGGGATACTTCTTACCGGTCTGCGACGCTCCCCCCGGTGCCGCGGAGCATCCAATCGCGGCATCCCCCCCCCCCTTTCTCCCCTCTGCCCATCCCCCTCCCCCCCTCCTATACAAGTTGTTTCTGCGACGCCTGCAAAAACTCCCCGTTCTGGCTGCTCCCTGCTCTCTCTCTCTCTCTCTCTGGAAGTCTCACCGCTGGCCTGCTTACGTCGTCGCGACTGGGAACGCATCATCTGTTTTCCGCCTATCCACGCCATCCCTTTAAATCCTCTACCGACCTTCGACTACCTACCTTAATATCGCTCTCTTTTCACACCCTTCTCATCCTCCCATCTTCACCGACGCCATGTTCTGTCGAGGCATATCTCGACGTGCCGCCGCGGCTGCTTCGCCTGGCGTGAGAGCTTTCAGCGCAACGGCGACGCTCGGCCAGTCCAAATCACCTTCGATGGGCGACATAAACCCGTCGCCGGCATCGGTCGATTCCTTCAACACGAAGCAAAAGGCGTTCCGGGAGCAGTTGGCCGAGGCCCAGAGAGAGCAGGGAGCACGTGCGTTGGCCGCCCAAAAGTCTTCATCCGGTGCTTCGTCGTCCGAGCTGTCGGGCACTGGCTCATGGCAGAATGCTGCAGGCATCTCGGCCCAGACGAAGCAGAAGGAGCCCGATCGCAAGTCGGGCCCTCTTACTAACCTCATCTATGGCACCAAGGAGGGTCGGGAGATGGAGGCGCAAATCCAGGCGAGCTTCAGTCAGGTCTTGGCTCGTGGCAAGTATGTGCACTCCATCGTCACCCACGAGGTCAAGAATGACAGGGTCGACGACTACGTCAAACTCATCGGACAGTGGTATCCTCGCATCGCCAACGCGCCGGAGAATAAGGTTCACTTGGTTGGAAGCTGGCGAACCGAGATCGGAGACTGCGACACGTTTGGTATGTTTATCCCTTCTTCTACTGTATTTTTTTTTCTCGCTTTCGTTCCTCAAGCTTACTTGGCTGACAACTCTTCTTCCTTGCCAGTGCATATTTGGGAATATCAAAAATACGCCGGATATCACGAGTCCAGATACTCCATCACCCACCACCCCGACTTCGCCGAGATGGACAACAAGCTCAAGTCGATGATCAAAGCCAAGCACATTTCCCTGATGCAAGAGTTCTCCTTCTGGCCCACGACGCCCCCGCGCCAGCTAGGCGGCGTCTTCGAGCTGCGGTCGTACACGCTCCACCCCGGCAACCTGCTCGAGTGGGAGACGCACTGGCGGCGCGGACTCAAGGCCCGTCGGGAGGTCATGGAGGGCGTCGGCGCATGGTTCGTGCAAATAGGCGACCTCAACACCGTCCATCACCTATGGCAGTTTGCCAACCTCGAGGAGAGGCGCGAGCGTCGGGAGAAGAGCTGGTCTGTCGAGGGCTGGAGCGATACCGTTCATAAGACGGTGCCGCTCATCCAGACGATGAAGTCGAGGATCATGATTGCCATGCCTTGGTCGCCGGTGGCTTAGAACCAGCTTTTGCTATTTTTTTCTTCTTTGCATCCTTTCATCTCCTTTCCCTCGTTGCCTTCTTTTTTGTGTTGTTCATTTTCTTCTACATAAAGCCTTCGTATAACACAATGTCTTCTGACAACTTATTTGTACAATGATCCGTCCGAGATCTTCATGCCGAGCTATCTCGGTTGTCGTCTGCTTGCGAGAGCATCGATCATGTCCTTTTAATCCCCATCCTTCAACAGAGACATGTAGGTAGGTAGAGTGCGAGGTCTATTAGGTAGTAGACAAGCTGTAGTTTGGCATCGCATTTTACAGCACTTTGCCACCACGGTTTACTTTACGCTCCACGATATGCGAAGTAAGGTTATGGTCGACCTCACGGAAATTGAGATCATGAAGAAACTATGCGCCTGTTCCAACGTTCGCCCCACTCAGCATTCGACTTCGACTTCGGCCACGGCCATGACGGTCGCTAGGTTCCTCCTCGTCTGGCAGAGCATGTTGTTAAGGTAGCCGAGCTTAGATTGCAGAGAAATGAGGCTGGGATCGGCGCTCTCGACGCGCACTTTTTCGCGGACGTAGACGTCTTGGCCGCGGCTGCCGCTCGTGGCCGGGTCGACGTTTCTTCGGGCGCCGCCCCTTTTAGGCTCTGCGGTGCCGTCGCCGGAAGGATGATAGCGGAATACCTGGTCCATCTCGTCGTGCTCTATGCGGCGCACGGTGCCGATGGCGAGGCCCAGCTTCGTGCCAAGGTGTACGGGGGCGTCGGCGGGCTCGAGAGTGCGCAGGACGAGGACGATGCTGCTGTCCTGCAGGCCGACGTGGAAGCTGAGATTGGGAGGAAGCGGCGGGGAGAAGTGGTGGGGCGGACAGGAGCTCGTCTGCCAGGAAGAGTCTGGTTGGTTCAGCGGTGTGCCTTTGAGGAGGGCCATCGACTCTGCGAGGGAGTCGGAGATGAGGGCGAGGGTCGACGCGACGGACGGTGGGTCGTGAGGCGGGTCGCGGGCGAGGGTCAGGGAGAGAAGGTCGATGGACTGGCTGAGATGGGTGTGAAGGTCATCAAGGGCGTAAACATGGATAGGAGACGTTGGCGACAAGGCCACGGTGATGGCAGGCGTAGTGCGAAGCTGAAGATTGAGCGACTGCAGCGATATGAGGCGTGGAAACAGGAAAACACGTTGGGAGCGTGGGATAGAGAGAAAGGGGGCGGCGCGGTCAGCCAGCGACGGAGACGACGAGGAACGAGAGGCCGAGAGGACGCACGCCTTTGACGAGGCGGCTGCCGACGCGCGTCATTGTGCCCTTGACTTTTTCATTGCGAGGCGTGCTCATCACGAGCGTGCTGCCGGGGTCGATGGGCGCGATGAGGGCGTAGCAGTCGTCGAGGCCGTGTTTGAGTTGGTGGCAGGCCTTGATGGTTTCTTCCGTGATCCACACGAGTTCGCGCTTCTATGGAAATTGAAAGCATCCGTTTCCTCGTCAGCGACTCTCGAGAATCGCGTCAAAGAAATGGGAGGAAAGGTGAGGGAAATTCAGGATCGCGAACCAGCGCCTCGGCCTTCTCAATCTTCAGCTCCTCGGGGGAGACGGGCGGCCATAAGTCGGAAGACAGCGACATCGTAGGCGGCGAAAGCTGAGGGCCATTTCCCGGCGGAGGAGAGGATTAAAAAGAGAGCTGTCTTTGATGGGAGAAGAGAGGACGTGACGGGTTGATGAGAGAGACAGCGTCTGTTGCGAGAGAGGACTGAGGAGTGAGGTGCGGATGGACGTGGCAGGGCAATCATTACGTGATGCTGCGACATCGGCTTTGAGGAGGTCACGTGTGCTGTCTTCCATGTTCAAGCTTCAGCCGACAGCGAGAGTGAGAATTGAAAAATGTCGGATCAGCAGGTCAGCTTCACAATGACGGCCGCAAAGACTTCACCTCGGCGCCAGCCTCCGCATGAAAAGCTACCACCAATTCCTGATGGTAATTACAAAGAATATTTTAACACTCAATCCTTGTCGCGAAGCTCACGTAATTGCAGGGTCCAAAGTCCGCAAACGCCCTCTCTTGCGTCGCCAGGTCGGCTCATCCTCGAGGAGGCCAGTCATTTACGTCTCTTCGTCGACGCCCTTCATGTCCGTCGTCAATCGCGTACAGAAGCTGCTCGACAAGGCCCTACGTGATGCGTCTGCCGCGACGGCCACACCGCGAAACGCGTCTCTGTCTGCCCGCGTTGACGCCCTGGGTCGAGATGACGCTGCTGCGTCTGCCAGCCGGACGGCGGTGACAATCTCGGGTGCCGGTAAGGCTATCGAGAAGACGCTCTCTGTGGCCGGCTGGTTTGAGAATAAGGGCGATTGCGTCGTCGAGGTGCGGACCGGCACTGTCGGTGCTGTCGACGATGTGCTACCGGCTGAGGGCGAAGACCGCGACGACGAGACTCGAGTTAGAAGGCTGAGCTATCTCGAGGTAGTGGTTCGTCTAAAGTAAAAAGCGCAAAAGACTGCGATACCACCGTCAACCACAACCACACGCTGATGTCTTTCTCGGTAAGGCTTCAATACTCCATGATCCATGCAACGTCGCTGTAACCCAACCGCAAAGGAATACCTAACAGCATAGCAGCCACAGAAAAGACAAAAGAAACCCCTTCGCCCAAGCGCCATTTCAATGCCGACATCACCCTTGGACGGCCACCGCCCGGCCCGGACTCCCGTCGCCCATCCCTGCCCGCCGCACCCACGAACGATTACAAAGTGGTCGGATGTTGGCTGCATGCCGGTCTCAGTCACGTCACGCGATATGCGCTTTTTTTTTTTCACAAGGGAAGAGAAGGGTTTGCCACTGTCAGCAGATCGGGCTCCTCGAAGAAAGTGACGTATGGCAACTCACTCAATGATCAACTCTTGCATGTGCCACATACCGCTGGCGACCCACAAGCCACAGTTGACGATTTCGGCATACCGCTTGTCGGGCGACTTGACGGTGGCGAACATGCGAAAGCCGTACTGCCGCGGATCGATGTTTTTGGGCTGGCAGGGGTTCAGTAAGGTGTCGAGCGTGCCGCAGGGGCCGGAGAGGGAGCCGCGAGTGCGCATCTCGAGTCTAGTGAGGTTGACGATTAGCTGTCGAAGGTCGGTGCGTTAGCTGGGAAACGAACGAAGCGGGCGGCTCGTCTGTCGTCTGCAGGACGAAGGCACCTTCGACGATGCGGATGGGGCGAAAGCCCCGGGCTTGGCCGAGATCGTACCCGCCGGCCTAGTTGGTTGTCGAGGTCAGTGAGTGGGAGACAGACCGGATGTCTTTATGGAGGCAGAAGTACGGTGACGCGGCCGTTGCCGAAGGAACCGGACCAGCGTCCGGCCGTGACGGGGATGATCTCCTTGCCGGTACGGGTCTCAACTCGCGACGGTTCAGGGTTCAGGGCGACGACGACGCGAAAGTCGAACTCCAGCGCGGGCATGGGAAAGGTGACGGCTGGTCTGGGGAAGTGATGGAGCGAGCGCTTGCCGGATTCCTCGACGCTTCTCGGTTTTCTGTCTCCACGTCAGTTGAGCGGCTCTCGCATACCGATGCATTGCAGGAGGCTACTTACTTGGACTGGGGCTCGCCGGCGTCGGCGTCGGCGGCATCGTCAAGGCCATGCTTGGTTAGGGACTGACCGGGACGACGGTCGGGCACACGCAGATCGGGGGTGACGTTGGTATCCCAGTCTCCTGAATCGACGCTGTTGAGGCGACAGGCGTGAGCTTCGCGGATAACGAGGCAGTCGTTGTCGGCTGGCACCGTCGGCGGTTGAAGGGAGACGGTCTCCGTCATTATGCTATCGTCTCCGTCTTCAAGGTGACTGAGATGATGAGAAGAAGTGGGCGGGGAAAGATGGAAGGTGACGTCTAGGTGAGGGTTAATTTCTGGAAAGACGACTTTACCCCGGCCTTATCGGAGACGGAGACAAAAAGCAACATGGCGCGGGCAGCCGAAGAGAGGGGTGTGGAAGGGTTGGTCAAGAGAAATAGTGAGGGAGAAGCAGGATTGGGGCGGGAGACGGGGAACAGGGGGGGGAGGGGCGTGGCTTTACCAGGTTCAGCACGCGGTAATCGTACCGAGGTGTAGATCTGCGGAAAGTTAATGGATGCTATGCTGAGGCAAGAATCGAGAGTGTCTTCGTATCCGTACTATAAGCCGAGAGTCGATGCCTATGTACTTGGAGTTTTTTGAGATGCGATCTGTTGCTGGCTCCTACCGACGTACATACTTAGACGACGATCTCGGCTGTTATACAAGACTGAAGCCTACATGGACATGATTCACCCTCCATTTTTTTTTCATCGTACATACTGTACTTTAGGCTATTATATCACCTGTCTCCTATGCAGACATCCATGCATATAAACTGTACATACCCAGGTATTTTCGAGCGCAGTCAGACGGAGGCGGCCCGTTTCTTGAGAGACTGGATAAAGGAGGTACAGATCCAACATCTGCCACTAACCTTTTCACCTCTCGGGACGATTATCAAGCCGGGCCGTGGAAAGAATTTTTGAGGGACTTTCTATGCTTTGTTTTTATTTTTTTTTCTTCTCTCTTAGACGGTTCGTCAGCCGATGACGGCTTTGGATGCATGATGATGCTGCTTGCCCCATGGTTGTGGTCACAAGGGGGGGCGTCGTCGTACATACGTGGACTAGTAGTTGGTAATTCTGGTAGAGAACTTACGTGTGCAGGGTAGGGCTGTGAATTGCGCAAGTTTGAAGTCAGGAAAAGCGTGGACGATGCTTAGCTCAGCGCTATTGCTTACTATTCACTATCAGTCTATCACTGATAATGAACCTCACTTCCATCTCGTCGTTCAACGTAATTCTTCTTCCGTCATACATGATACACATCGTGATGCGAATTCTTCTTCTCTGACCGAGAAAGAAAATCATCTCATTCATCCCAAGAGAGGAAGAAGAAGCGATACAACTCATCTGCGACAACGCCATCTCATCTCTCGACGGGAAAAGAAGCCACAGCGGCCCGAGCCTTGACCTTGTTTCTGCTGGCTGGATGACAACAGGGGGAGGAAAAAAGAAGAACAAAACTCTCACCCACCCCTTTTTTTCTTCTCTCTCCCCCTTTCCCAGCCCCGAGAGGCTACGCTCGTACAAGAGGCCCCAAGACCACTCCTCGCCGACATTCGCCCCATGTGGCAAGAAATGGAGAGACGAGTGAAGGTCGATGCAGCCTGCCGTCGAGATGCCCGACGTCGTACGGGCACGCATCACATACCCCCCCTTTGCCTCCCCCACGTCCTCTTTCAACAATGGCTGGCGAGGGTTGAGAAGATGGGGACATGAGAAAAAGGCGTTGAATACCATCTAACACCATCCCCATCGCCGTCTACAAGAAAACAACATACCGTTGCATTGTGAGACGACGATTCAGCTGCTTTGGGCCAGATGCCTGCTACAGTTTGTCAGTACATACGTTGCATTTGCAGATATCCCCGTGTCGTCGTCGTCGACAGTCTTTGCCAAGATCAAGATTGTGGTCAAGGGGGGAAGGGAAGAAAAAAAAATGGCGATGGCAGAGTTTCGTCTTCCTGCCTCTCTCTGTCTGACAATGCCGCATCTCATCTCGAGACAGGCGCCGATCCAGACAAGACATTGTCTCTACAGCCTGCATCGTCTGATTCGATGGCGAGCCAGCTGCCGGGCTGTGCGACGTAACGGACTGCTTTTCAAAAATTTCGTCTTATAAGTCCCGTCGTCGCTTCTCAACTGCCGACATTATTCTGCACCATCTTAGCTTCCCATCAGCATCTCTTCATCTACCCCTTTTCCCCCTTCCTTCTTTTCTGTCGGACGGTCGCGAGTGAGCTTCTCAGGCATAAAGAAGCTTTCCCTTTCATATTGATATCGGACCCCCCTTCCCTTGGAAGCGTCATGAAGTACGGATATACTGTCGTCGGGCTCGTCCTCGCCTCGACGGCCCTCGCAGACGAATGCGCCCAGAAGTGCAACGAAGCCAATGCTGCCTGTCTCGGCAAGTCGGACGCCAACCGCCCGGCCTGCGCATCAGACTATGCGTCCTGCCTAGGCTACGACCCGTATCAGCAGGGATCATATGGGACGCCGACAGCCTGCTCGCAGTCCGCCTCTCCGACCCAGGCTTCTGGTGAGTCCCAGGCTGGCGGCGAGTCCCAGTCTGGCGGCCAATCCCAGTATGGCGGCGAGTCCCAACCTGCTGGCGGCGAGTCCCAGTCTGGCGGCGAGTCCCAGTCTGGCGGCGAGTCCCAATCTGCTGGCGAGGAATGCCCCTGCCTCAAGGCCTGCAACGAGGGCTACAGCAGCTGTCGCGGCAAAGCAGACGCCAACCAATCCACGTGCGCCTCCAACTACGCCGGATGTCTGGGTTTCGACCCCTTCGGCCCGGACGGCTCCCTCATCACGCCGACGGCCTGCGCCGAGGGTGCGGCGCCGACTGGTGCTCCGAACGGTAGCACTGGCTCTGAGAGCGAGGGGCCGGCTGCCGAGACGCCGGCAGGCGATAATTTTGAGACCACCGCCGCCCCCGAGTACCCTCCGATGCAGGGTGGCGGCTCTTACAGCACCGCATCTTCGTCCGGCGCCGCTCCGAGCAGCACTGCCATGGAAGGAAACGGAGAGGCTGCCGAGGCCTGCGCCAAGGCCTGCGAACAGGGATACAGTGCCTGCGGCAGCCAGCCTGGTGCCGACCAGGCCAGGTGCGCCTCCGAGTACACCGACTGCCTCGCGTACAACCCGTTCGGCCCCGACGGATCGCTGGCCACGCCGACGGCTTGTTCTCTGAGCTCCTCGGCCATGGCCACGCCCACGTCTGGCGGAAACGGTGCTGCGCCGAGCGGAAGCGAAAACCGGGGTGGAAATGGTACCCCTACCGGGGGCGGTGCTCCGGGAGAAAACGGTTCTTCCCCCGGAAACGCGGCCGAAGCCTGCGCCCAGGCTTGCGAGCAGGGATACACTGCCTGCGGCAGCCAGCCTGGTGCCGATCAGGCCAGGTGCGCCTCCGAGTACACCGACTGCCTCGCGTACAACCCGTTCGGGCCCGACGGATCGCTGGCTACGCCGACGGCTTGTTCTCTGAGCTCCTCGGCCATGGCCACGGCCACCTCTGGCGGAAACGGTGCTTCGCCCAGCGGAAGCGATGCCTCCGGTGGCTACGGTGCGCCTGGCGAGAGCGGTGCCCCGGGAGAAGACGGTTCCTCCCCCGGAAACGCGGCCGAAGCCTGCGCCCAGGCTTGCGAACAGGGGTACAATGCCTGCCGCGGCAGGCCGAATGCCAACCAGTCGATGTGCGCCGCCGGGTACGCCGACTGCCTTGCGTACGACCCGTTCGGCCCTGACGGATCGCTGGCCACGCCGACGGCGTGTTCTATGAGCGGCTCGCCTACCAATGCTCCACAGGGCGGCGGTGCCCCTGGCGGCGGTCCCCCCGGTGGTGAAGGAAACGGTGCCCCCCAGAATGGTGGTGGCAATGGAGCTCCCGGCGGCGGCGGCGAAGGGGGCAACGGCCAAGGCGTCGGCGGCGGAAGCACTCCCGAGGCATGCGCCGAGGCCTGCAAGAACGCCTACAGCGGCTGCAGCAGCAAGGCCGAGGCCGACCAGTCTACCTGCGCGTCCGACTACGTCGGCTGCCTGGGCTACGACCCGTTTGACACGGACGGGACGCTCCTCACGCCTACGGCCTGTTCGCCGGGCGGTGCAGGCAACGGCGGGTCTAGTTCGCAGGGCGGCGGCGCGCCCAACGGCAGCGCGTATCCCACAGGCGGCCCTGGGGCGGGTCAACCGTCTCCGGTGGTGACGGCCGGTAGCGAGCGGGCCAAGCCGGCGATGATGGCGATGCTGGCCTTGGTGTTGGCTTATCTGTGAGCCGGCGTAGCTGTGAGCAAAGAAAAGCAGGAGGATGATGACGTTTGTGAGGAGGAGGAAAAGGGGTTTAGAAAGAGGTTGAGGGGGGGAGATGAGTCTAGGGTAGGGGAGGAAAGTGTGGCGGAGGAGTGAGATGGGGGATATGGTGCGGGTCAGGAGGTGGAATCCGGAGGGAAAAGAGAAGGAAGGGATGGGTGATTTTTCTCCTTTTGCTGTCGAGGTATTTTGGACTATCGGTATTCAGTATCTATGCCTATCTTGCATGGGGGGATTTGGGATTCTGACGATGGGGGGGGGGGGGGAAGGATGAATGTATGTAGTAGAGGGATGGGAAGGGGGACTTTTGGGGGGGTAGTACTCCGTAGGGAAGAAGGAATTCCATCATTAATCTCTCCATCTATCTCGATCCTTGTCGTCTCTCGGTGAAGTTGTTTTCTTTCTGCTTTATCCTCGTCTCCGTCTTTCTCTAGTTCTCAGTCCTCTCGTCTATGTAAACATCATATTGATCTATGCTGTATTTTCGAGGAAAGCGTTTCCTTTCCCATCCTATCCTTTCCACGGAGTATGGATATTTGAGATGAAGTAAGTACAAGGAAAAAAAACACCCGTTTTCAAAGAATAGAGAGAAAGAGAAAGGGAAAGGGGAGCCCGTCTTTTCAAACAGCCATGTCTTGAGCCGAGACCCTACCCTTACTTACTCATATCCATAAATTTCAGTAACGTCTTTATTCAGGCCTTTCATTCTCAACGGATACGTCACCAAACTCCATCCCTATCCACATTCTCCAAAGCTACAACACCTTCTATGAAGAAGAGATATGGGAATGTCCACGTTACCAGTATATACCTAAGCACCCCACAACCCATAATCCTCACAACCACAGAGCACTTTAGAAAAGAGGGGCCAGGATCCTTTTCCGGGGACGAAAAAAAAGGGGCGGGGCAACGGCCCGAGCCGAAAGCCCACCCTCTTCTCCGCTCTCTTCTCCGCTCTCCGCTGTACATAAGCCCCCCCTCGGATCGCAGCATCTGAAATCTAAGGAACGATGCCACTACCAACGTCGGTAGCAAGGGGGCAAAACAGAACACATGACGAAACAGATCAGAGTCTCATCAAGTCTCAGCCACTTCAGAAGAAGATAAAAGAATACAAAAAGGGGGAGAGACAATCTATAAAAGACAGAATAAAACAAGCAAGTGAAGAATGGGAAAAGAAAAAAAAAGGGGGGAGAAGAGAGGACACAGATGAAGCGGGACAGGAGTAAAGAACAGCCAGAAAAAAAGAGGATGAAAAAAGGAAAAAAAAAGAATTTGCTCATTTCAGGCGGGCATATCGTCCGTCACGCAACATGTAAACTCGCAAAATACAGAAAAGAATCGAATTTGCCGGGCCAGCCACCCCCCCTTTCCTTTCCCTCCCTTGTCATAGCCCCTTTCTCCCCCCCTTTCCATTTCACTTTGCCCTATGTCGCCTCTCCAGTGGTATCCATCCGTGCCTACTACCTACTGCCTAACCTGGTAGGTAGGTAGCCGTCTAGTAGGACGACGGCTTCAGCACGTTTTCGGCAAAGTGGCCGAGGACGTTGCCTGTTTTGGATTAGCCCAAGTCTTCCCTTGAAAATGTTTCCCACGACGACCACCACCACCAAGCGCAGGGAGCAAAGTGAAAAGAAGGGAGACGATAGCAAAGGAAAGACGCGACTTACCCGTCTTCTGGTAGTTGCAGACCGTAACCCACTGGATGTTGCCACCCGAGCACTGGTAGGTACCGCAGCCGACGGCGCCCGTGTCCTTCCAGACCATCTGCGTGTAGTGGCCGAAGCTGTGGAAGCCACCGCTGGAGCCGGGGTTGGAGTAGGGGTCCTCGACGCCGTAGAGGCCCGAGTACTTGTCCTTTTCGTCGTACCAGCCCTTGACGCCGCCGAGCGCGACCTCGGTGGGGTTCTTGTCGCCGCCGCCCGAAGACCAGAGCCAGGCGAGGTTCTGTCCAAAGCCTTCGCCGTTGCTGCATGGGGGAAAAAAAATCAGTCGTGGGGTTGAAAAAACGGATCAGAGTGCTGCAAAGATGGGAGAGAAAACTCACGCCTTCTTGTCGGCATTGTCGTGGTTGTCGATGCAGTTCTTGGCCGACTCCATGGCGACGGAAGCCAGCTCGGCGTCCCACTTCAGGGCCTGAACGTTGTGCTCCTTGCGGGCCTCGTTGTGCTTGTCGAGCATGGCCTTGGCATAGTCGTCGAGGTGAGCATCGTTGCCGCCGCCGCCGTAGGTGTTGCTCTTGGGAGAGTCCGTCGGCTTGGGCTTGAGGATCGACTTGAGCGTCTCCTTGGGCTCGACCGGGACCGAGGGAACCGGCAGCTTGGAGGGCTCGAGGAGAGGGGTGGGGGAAGGAGACGGAGGCGGGCTATAGCCCTGGTCTTCGTCGTCTTCGCCGTCGTCGCCAGCACCGCTGTTGTCGGAGGACTCGACGTTGACCTTGGGCTGGGCCGGTTCCTGCTGGGCGTTCTCCGTCGCCGGTTCCGAAGGCTGCTCCTGGCCGGGGGCGAGGGTGACGACGGCGGTGGAAACCTCGGTGGCGTACACCCACTGGGTGACGGTGTGCGTCACGCGGCGCTTGTCGACGGGGGTGGCCGAAGCCAGGAGGGCGCCGGTGGCGGCAAGGATCAGAGATGACTTCATGCTTGCCGTGAAGTGACCTGACGGGAGAGATGTTCTATAAATGTAATCCTTAAGTGGCGTCAGTTAGCATCGACGAGGCGGGAAGGTAAAAGGCAAAACTGGCTTTAAGTGGCGGCGGGAATGCATGTGTGGGGGGGAGAGGGTCTTGGAAACAAGATATGGGGACGCGTGATTCAAACGTTGGAATGGCTTTGTTGCCGCGGGAAGAGAGGAAGAGAAGAAGAAGAAGAGAGAGATGGGCAGATGGATGGGGAGACAGGGAGCGAGGGAGAGAGAGAGAGAGAGAGCGAGGCCGAGAGAAAGAGAGAGAGAGGGGGGGAGGAAGCGAGAGAAGTGTAGAGAGACAAACAGATCGTCTCCGCGGGTGACGAGAGCAAAAGAGGCTGCGTCGAGTAACAATGGGAACAAGACTCACCTGGTTTATCCAAGTTGGTTGTTGCTTCAGAACCAGCTGGCGTTTTCTTCTCCTTGCGAAAGAAGAAGAAGAATGATGATGATGATGATGCTGATGATGCTGATGATGATGCTGAGGCAAAGATCAGGTGGGATGCTTTGAGACGCGTACGATATCGTCGTCTTCGGACCACAGCCGGAACAAACGAGAGAGATAGAAGAAAAGAAAGAAAAAGAGAGAGAGAACAAGAAAAGAATGAATGTGAAAGGAAGGACGAAGGGCGACTGAGTCTCTCAATCAAAGGGTCGAAGTCGCAAAGGCCCGGCCTAAGCTATGCAAATCGCAAAGTTGAGGAGGGGGGGGGGGGGGGGGGGGGGGGGGGGGGGAGGGGGAGGAGGGGGGGGGGGAGGGAGGGGGGGGGGGGAGGGGGGGGGGAGGGAGGAGGGGGGGAGGGGGAGGGGGAGAGGAGGGTGGATAGGGGAGGCCGGGGTGGGGGGGGGAGAAGGGTTTTAGGAATAGAAGAAGAGAGGGAAGAAGAGAAGAAAAAAAGAAGGGATGTTATGGAAAGTGAATGGAAGATAAAAGGGGGAGAGAGAGAGAGAGGCGCTCCTTGAAGGAGAGAGAAGAGAGAGAGAGTGAAAAGAAGAGAGCGTAAGAAAAAAAAAACTTGGGAGGAGGAGGGAAGAAGAAGAAGAAGAAGAAGAAGAGAGGAGGAGGAGGAGGAGGAGGAAGAGGAGGAAGACGGACGAAGCACCAGCCAGCCAGCAGCACGGGCCAAGATGGCGGCAGAACGCGGAACGAAAGCTGAGCCGAAGCCGGTGAAGGGGAATAATTACCTACCTGCACCTTGCTACTACCTCTATCGCAGGGCTACAGGGCTACCTACAGGCTACCTACAGGCTACATGCACTGTACAGCGTCGTCCTTATTGATCAACACATAAAGTCGAGGTATCATCGCGGTAGAAGCCTCCGTAGTAATGAAGCAAAAGAAATAGACCCAAGAGAGAGAAAAAAGGAAATTAAGGAACACTTGAGAAGAAGAGAAAAATAAAGAATAAAATAAAAAGGAATGAGAAGAGCGCGGGGAGGGTGGGAAGGAAAAAAAAAGGAATCCATCCCCCCCCCATTCAGGGCATCATCACGTTTGAATCCTTCAGGGCTCAAGGACGTTTCCCGTCCATCATTGGTTGGCAAGTTTTTTTTCTTCTTCTTTTTCTTTTTTTTTTTCCTTCTGAAGGCTTGTTGCGAGAACTGCGAGACAGGGATGAGGGGGGAAAGCTGCGGCAATGTGGCTTGCTGCTGATGCCGCTGCTGCTGATGATGCTGCGTGTGGTTGTGGATGTGTGTGTGTGTGTGGATGAGTCTGTGATTGTGTGTGTGTGTGCGTGGAAGTGGGAGGGGGGATGATGATGATGATGGATGGTCGTGGCTGCCATCTCCTGCGTCCACGTCAGGCACGGCAGGCGGGTCGTCCCTGTTCCCCCACCCCCCCTTTTTACCCCCCTCCCCCCCATCACCATCAGTGACCACCAGTCCACCAGTCCACCACCACCACCACAACCACAACCACAACCACAACCAGCTCACACACACACACCCCCTCTCTTCTCAAACCCCCCCCTTCTCCCCCCCTTTTTTTCCCCTTTCCCTTTCTACTCTTTCCACATGCACATCTCTCTCTCTCTCATCCTCTTCCCCTTTCCCACCCCCACCAAACCCATCTCTCTCTCTCTGACAGACTGACTCCATCTCTCTCTCTTCTGCCATGCCAGCCCTCTCGCTTTACAAGTCTCTTCCCCCCCTGCAATGAAAAAGAAAATAAGCAGAAGACGTCCAAAAGGAAAGAAAAAAAAATTCAAGGTTCAACGTGGTCCCGATCCAGTGGTCTGAACGCGCGGGACGATGAAAAAAAGGCCAACGATCTGCTGGTGGGAATGCCTATCCGTACCTACAGCCTACTATCCGTATGTCGGAGACACTTGCGCGGGTGCCTGACCCTTTTCCCAACTTGATCACGGTAACTAGCGCGGCCACTTTACATCCGATCTACGGTAGCCTGTAGGTACGCGCCCAGGGGGAAAAAAAAAGGAAGGGGGGCGGACCAGTAGAATCGTCTGGCTTTGTTGGTTCTCTCTCTCTCTCTCTCTCTCTTTTTCCTGCATCTAAAACAGCCCCCCCCCCCCGCTCCTCTTTACCCCTGGGCGCGTGCAGCCAAGGTTCATGCCCGGTCAGCGGAACAGGGTGAAGCGAGCCAAAAAAGATGATAGGAGTTCGAGGGGGGGAGGAAAAGAGAACAGGATTGAAAATGACGATGGATGAACGAATACCATGAAAACACAATCAACTCAGAACGAACACACACATACGCGGTTACAAGAAAAGCACAAAGCAAATCAATTCTCCCCGGTGGCGTACCAAGGGAATTTACTTCTTTCCCCTTTATTTACGGTACGCACTATCTAAAAGAAGAGAAAAGAAGAAACATGTTCGTAGTATCTGTTTGTATGTATGTGAATGTCGTCAGTCGTCAGTTCGTCGTCACCCCCCGCAACGCACTATTTGCAGTCGAATTCCTTCTTTCGAGACCTTTCCTAGTACTCACCGAACTATTTTCTACGGATACCATCCCTTCCTTCTATCAGTCTTTCTCTCTCTCTCTCTCTCTCTCTCTCTCTCTCTCTCCATATCTCTACAACTGTCTCTCCCTCTTACATCCTTCCATTCTCTCCCCCCCCCCCCCCCCCCCCCCCCCCCCCCCCCCCCCCCCCCCCCCCCCCCCCCCCCCCCCCCCCCCCCCCCCCCCCCCCCCCCCCCCCCCCCCCCCCCCCATGTCAGACGGCACGGGTCGGATGGTCAAATCGGACGAACGCCCGCCCCGCCCCGGCGCCCCCCCTCCCCCTTGTTGGTTATGTCGCGCCCCACTCACTCACCCACCCCTTGTTCTGTTTCGAAACTGAGAGGGAAGGAAAGAGAAAGCGAAAGGAAGGAAAATAAAAGAGAGAGAGAGAGGAATGATGATCATACATACAACTTGGACCATGCTTTATTACGGATACTATGGAGTATGTTCTGGATGTAGGTAATTCTCCTTGTAATTTTCAACTTCAACTCTCCGGCTTCCCCTCCCGCATCCTATCATTTTGGATTCATTAAGATTATAAGGGTCCCCGTAAAACAAGGTCCCGGCGGAAATTTTTTGCCCATAAGCAGTACCCTGCCGGTTTTTTTTTCCCCTCGCAGCCCTGGTTTTAGGTATATTATCAGGGCTGGGAAACCCCCTCCTCCTCTCAAACTGGGAACCCCCTCTTAAAGCTGGAACACTCAGGGAAACCTCCCAACCAACTTCACTCTCTTCTTCTTGCTTCCTTCTTTTTCTTCTACGTTTTTTTTGCTTTTTTTTCTTCCTTCCGTGTTTTCTCCTCCGAATAAGAAGAAACATGCTGCGTGTCTTTACCGGTGTGTAGTACGTCATAGCCTGTATCCGTATCCGCAGAAGATACTATACTATTCCACCTATCAGCCTTGAAAAGAAGAGCGAATATTCTCGGCTGGCTGCCACCGTAACTGATTCGGGCTGCATTCCGCCTCACCGATCGTATATACGTATGTACTCTGCTCGGTTCGAGGGAAGGAGGGAGAGTGAAAGAGAGATGATTACATACAACTTCATACATACACGCACACACACACACACAGAGAGAGAGAGAGCACCTACATACCTACATGATGGTGATGCAGCTCACATGTTTATTACTCCGTACCTACCTACATATTACATATTATATTACGGACACAGCTCATCGACGCCCAATCCCTTTCCTGCCCTGCCCTGCCCCCCGCCCTCCTACATGACTGGTTTACTACTCTCCCGAGCACGAGCCCGTACATATAGTACTATACGAAACATCCACCGCATGAGTCTAGCTAGGACAAATCAACAAAATCAACAACAAGGAAAGTGGGCGGCTGCTTCGATTCGATGCGCCATGCCCCGTCTCGAAACGGCGTCCCGACGGAGCGGGCTTGTCTTGGGTCTCTTATTAATTCTCACCCTGGTTTACCTGTTTACATATACTAACTGCCCGTGTCAGCAATATGTATCCGTATGTATGCACGAACAGTTGCATCTCGCCATCTCCTTCTTTTGTTTCATTTCCAGCACGAATCGTCTTCTCACCCTGCCTCCTTTCTCATACCCAGTCGTAGTCCTACTCATATCTACAGATATTCCTCTCCCACACCCTCTAATACGAACCACTACCTGACGTCACCCAACCACATCCAGTTTGTTTTCTTTCTTCTGCCCAAACCTCTTTGTCATGCTCTTCTTCTTCCTCTTCTCGTGCGACGTGACGCCCCGTCTGCTTGGATTACCCAGCCTTCGTGTTGTTGTTGTTGTTGTCGACGACGACTCATGTTCGCGTAGCACACGCCTGTTTATTGCTTCCCCCTTCGATTTCAGAATCCCACACCGAACAACGCCCCCTTCCCCCTCTCACTGACTCTCTTCTGCCAAGCGAGAACGCCTTACCTTGTCTTGCCTGTCGTCCGTCCACAGCTGCTCGTATGATGCTGCGACCAAGATGTCGTGTAAGCCCGTCGGAGCCCTGTGCGGCGTGCCAACATACATACATGCGTACATACATACCCGTACATACATCGTCGTACTACACACAGCATACATATGTACAACAAGTCGGCTCCGGACAAAGCCCGAGCCGTACATCGACATCCGAGGCCGAATCGCCGTCTCATGCCGTTTGTATGTATGTTATATGTGTAGTAGATATGTATGAGTATGCACGTTTGTCTCTCTCTGTGTCTCCTTCTTTTCGTCGCAATCAGGCCGCAGGCTCTCAACTTCTACTCTCCTCATCGACGAGACGCCACCGCCTTCTTTTACGAACCTCCCTCTACTCTAGATGATGCAAGTCCCACGTAACACAATGGGGTAAACGGATGGATTTTTTTTTTCTTGCGCCTCTCGGTCGCGCCGAAAGGAAAGAAGGAAATCCGTATAGCCGAAGAAAAAAACACTTCCTCACTTATTCCCCCGTAGTAGTAGCCTCCTTCTCCGACTGGCCTGCTACAAACGGCTTGCCGTCGCTGGCCCTGATCCTCACGTCGGCAAAGATTTGCTTCGTCCGCAGCTCGACCGGCGTCACGTTGGTCGGCTGATCCGGAATCTTCTTCTCCAGCTTCTGTAAAGAAAGAAAAAAATGGAACATCCCTGTCAGATATGATCCTTCCTTCCCTTGCTTCTTTTTTCTGGTTGAGGCCTCGCTTACCAGGTTATCGTACACGCACTTGTTGAGCTTCCATTCGGCCGGACGACACTGCCAGAGCTGATGATTGCGGTCGTCGAGGCACTCCCAATGCTTGCGAAACTCGGCGAGGCAGTGCTCGTTCATGTCCTTGATCCTAGCCGAGCTTCTTCAGCTTCTCCGTAAAGGGCTGAGGGAGGGTGTGGAGGAGGGTTCCCCCTCCCAGAGTTTCCGGGCAGGCAACAATAACCTACACGCTCTGCGCGCATCGCGTTACCCGACGGCCTTCCTTCATGCAGTCAAACTCCCCGCGGCCGGCTTTATCCGTCTTGCACTGCATGTAGTCGTCGTTGTAGGGCCGGCATCGAGCTCCGATGAAGAAGGCGGCGGATAGCAACGGCGCCGAGCTGGCGCCTACTTCCTTGACGGCCGGGATGGCATCGGGGAGCGGCGTCTTATCGAGGAGTAACTCTTGGTTGAATCTGCGTCATCATCAGCTCGTCCATCGATTGAAGAACAAGAGACGAGTATCGCCGTACTGAGGTCTTCGCGCCGCCATGATGAAGGGGAGTTTCTGATTCTCCCTCACAATAAGCTGCTTCGGGAGAGCTATTGCTATCCGAGGCGGGGCTGGCAGGTCAGAGGTGTAGTTGAGAACTTGGGTGGCCGCAATTGGCGAGCTCTGATTGGCTGTTATGATCAACCTATTCAATATCCGTACTGTGGGGGGCCAACGGGGTGAGCAAGGCTGAAAGGTCAAGGCGACCAATGAAACGCGCTGAACAGCTTTTTGTCACGACTTCTTTCTTTGCGCCCGAAAAGGTCGCGACGAGTTGCAAGATGCGTAGCTGAGGCGCGACTTCGAGACTTCATCAGCGGGGCGCTTTCTCTCTTTCTTGTTCCCAGCGACGCCATTCGCGAAGCTCTTCTTACCCGCCCGACTGCGACGACGCAGATAGTCATTCAAGGCTCCCCCCCTTACCGAGCTCGACGTCGACACAAAAACAAAGAAAACAAGGCCAGCCGCCCGCCATGTCCCTCTTCGGCCAGTCCCGGGGCCTCAACTCCGGCAGTCTGTTCCTGTCGACCCAGCAGCAGCCTCAGCAGACCAACAACGTTCTGGGTCAAGGAGGCCTAGCTGCCAGTCAGCAGCCGAGCAGCATGGGCTTCTCAGCGCTGCAGTCGTCGCAGCAGGCCCAGCCGATGCCCACTCTCGCGCAGTCGGCCGCCCAGCTCTCTAGCTCACTATGGCAGCCGGGAAAAGAGACACCGCGTAAGATTTTCTCCCCTTTGTCACGTTGATTGATGCTAACCGGAGAGGCAGACCAGAAGCCCATCCTCGACCAGATCAAGCTCGTCACCGACAAGTGGGACCCAGCCAGCCCTAACTGTGTCTTCAAGCATTACTTTTACAACAAGGTCGACGAGGCTCACATCCCCTTCTATAAGCCGCAGCCTTACGAGGACCCGCGCGAATGGGAGGAGGCGCTACAGAATAAGCCGGCGCCGAGCTTCATGCCCGTCGTATGCTCGGGCTACACCGGTGTCGCTGACCGACTTCGTACACAAACACGCGCCATCTCCGAGTTCAACACACGGCTGCACCAGGTCAACGCCGGCCTCGACGCCCTACTACAGCGTCACGAGCTCGAGACCGAGGTGCGCGCGCTGGCAGCCCGGCGACGACAGACGGCTATTGGCGGGCGGTGTCTCGCGCTGGCAGCACGCCTGCAGGTTTTGCGCAACCGAGGCTACGCCCTCAGCAGCGACGAAGACGACCTCAAGAACAGGCTCCAGAGCCTCGAGAGAGAGGTTCAAGACCCGGCGCTGGGCGCTAGAGAGGAGGAGCTGTGGAGCAGGCTCATCGTACTGAGAGGGTACTCGGACCGGCTGAGCAGGGACGTCGACCAGCCCGCCGGCCCAGACGGCGAGCCGCTGGACAGCGAGACCTGCGCCAAGGCCAAGAGGGTGCGTACGGCAATTTTTACTCCGTCATGGAAAGTGGCTGACGACGATGAAACAGATTCTGGAAGACTACGAGAAGCAGCTCGGCCACCTGAAGAAGGAACTCGAGTCTCTAGGCGTCGACTTGGAAGAATGGGAAAAGAGCCATGGGTCGAATACCAAGTCAAGAATGACGTAGTGATCAGATGGTGCTTATTTACTACTATAGAGGAGTTACGCGGATGCTTTACTGCGTGGAATGTTTCCAATGTATGTAGAGAGTTGCCAAGGGAGGATGATGTCTCTCCTTTTGAACTTGCGAGCGTATGCCGACTATTTACTTCATCGACACGTCCTCTATCACCGTCATAGCCTCTATCCCAGTGCGAGACGTGGACAGCTGCACAAGATAAAACTGTCCACGCTGCGCTGCTCACATCTGCCTGCACATATATCGTACATTCGCCAAGGTTTATAACGACCCCCAAGTTGCAGTTGGCGTCTCGCCCGACGACGCGCCGACGCGATGTGACACTAGCCTCCAGGCTATAGGATCCTAGCAGCCATGTCGATGGCGAAAGGCGCTGGTCAAGGGGGGGAAAGGATGAGAAAAAAATGCAAGTCAGCTTCTCAATCACCCTCGATGAAAAGGCGGGGAGGCAAAAAGCATGCGGGTGGCGAACATACACAGATACAGCATAAACGCCGTCGTCAGAACCTGCTGGAGGGTAAAGGCGGCCTCGGCCTCCATGGCGCGAATCTCCTCAGCCGATTGCTGAGGGGGCGCGACTGGGCGAGAGAGAAAGAACGAGCTGGCGTTTAGCGAAGGCTACCAACGAGAAGGAATTTCTTTCATGTCATACTTACATCCTCCGAACATGACGGCGACGTTTGAGAGGGGGGGTAGAGGGCAAAAAAAAGGCGTGTTTCTGTTTCAATGGCTGTGATGTTTGAGTGCGTTTCGCAGACTTTACGTAAAATATGGGTTTGAGTATCCGGCGCTCGGCCCGAGTCTTTCCGCCGTCGAAAGAGAAGAGACTGCGGATAGGGCAGTGACGCCAGTGAGGGAGGGCCCTGAAGTGGAGCCCCTGAAGACGACCAAGACGCCAAACCTCTTTCGGAGCCGTTTTGCTAAGCTCTTTTAGGCTTGGCACGTCTGGATAAGGGAACTGATTCCTTATCTGTGGCAATTGACCCCTCGGACGAGAGAAAGACTGAAAAAAAAAAATTGGAAACTAACCACTCAGCCAGCTCGCCTCTTTTCTTTCAAGCATCTCCTCGTAGGAGTTGCGCCTCATCTTCTGACTTTTCCTTATTGATTTCTTGTGCCGTTGTTTTTAAGTTTCTCTTCTTCGAGGAAAGTTCGACTCTCCCAACAACGGCTTTACATAAGTGGCCGTCCAACGACTCTCGATCTCTTTCTTGAACTTACTCTTTGCCCCCCTTCCAACTGCAGACAGTCGGAGGCGATCTCGTCGCCTCGTCGCGGCAAAAGCTCGTCATCATGTCGAATTTTTACCGAGCGGCTTGTCGACGCCAATTAAGTCTACCACATACGGTTCACACCGTGGCAACGCCTTTGCGAATGGCCCTCGTTCGGACCTCCGGGCTTGCTCCGATCATCGGCCCTCCGGTTTGCCGCCACTTTCGCGACTACAGCTCGAGCACCGAGTCGTCATCAGAAGCTCCAGACCTTGGGGTGGAATCGCAGCCTACTGATGGCAACGTGCGGCAGCCATCAAGTCCAACCCAGAATATGCTCAACGATCCCAACTTCAAGTGGTTCCGACGTGGTGGGTCAGGCCCCGACGTGAGAAAGGCCGAGCCCTGGGGCTCCGGCGGTCGGGACCCGAATAAGATCCGGATGAGGGCCGCTCCTGTCAAGGAAAATCATCCGTGGAAGAACTTTGCCCATCGGCACATTGGCCCTCGCGAAGAAGCCGTGGCCGAGATGCTCAAAGCCCTGGGCCCCGGTGCCGAGACCCTGGACTCGTTCGTCTCCCAGGTCATCCCGCCCGACGTGATCGACCCCCCAAAGAAGCCCATCGTATCTCACAAGATTTCCGAATCCGCCGCCGTTCGGTTGTTTAATGTCATGATGGCTCGCAACGAGCGCCTGCTCTGGATGAATGGCGGTGGCTTCTACCCGGCCGACGTCCCGCCCGTCATCCGGCGGAACCTCCTTGAGAACCCCGCCTGGTACACGAGCTACACCCCCTATCAGCCCGAGATCAGCCAGGGCCGCCTCGAGTCGCTGCTCAACTACCAGACCATGATCTCGGACCTCACCGGTCTCCCCGTCGCCAATGCCAGCCTGCTCGACGAGGGCACGGCCGCTGCAGAGGCCATGACGATGTCATACAACAACCTTTCGAGCCGAGTCGAACGCAGCGAAAAGGTTTTCGTCGTCTCCTCGGGCATTCACAAAACTACTCTCTGGGTCATGCGTGGTCGCGCCGAGGCGTTCGGCATCAAACTCGTGACTATGGACCTGGAATCCGACGAAACAGAAGACGAGATCAAAAAACTGGGCTCATCCCTGGTCGGTGTTCTGGCGCAGTATCCCGACACTCTGGGCGGCGTCGGCGACTACCGCAAACTCGCTGGTCTCGTCCACGACCAGGGAGCCTTGTTTAGCGTCGCCACAGACCTCTCGGCCCTGACGATGCTGACGCCGCCGGGCGAGTTCGGCGCCGACATCGCCTTCGGCAACTCGCAGCGTTTCGGTGTGCCCTTGGGCTTCGGAGGCCCCCACGCCGCCTTCATGGCGGTCAAGGAGAGCTTGAAGCGCCGGCTGCCCGGCCGCCTCGTCGGCGTTTCCAAGGACAGGACCGGCCGCCGCGCTCTCCGCCTAACCTTGCAGACCAGGGAGCAGCACATCCGCCGAGAAAAGGCCACCAGCAACGTTTGCACCGCTCAGGCTCTGTTGGCCAACATGGCCGTCAACTACGCCATCTACCACGGGCCGACGATGCTGAGGAGCATGGCCGTCTGCAGGCTGCGCTACGCCCGCATGTTGCAGGCTGCGGCTGAGCACTACGGCCTCGAAGTATCGACCCGCACCCTCGATCCTGATAAGCGCGTTCTCTTCGACACCATAGCCATCCACGACGATCATAGAAGCCTCGGAGAACTGCACAAGGCCTTGGTGGAAAGGGGCATCAGTGCTGGCGAGTCTTTCGACCGCAAGGACCTGATGCTTGCCGTCCCATCACTCTTCAGTGACTACGCCCTCACCAGGATCACCAAGGCCTTCCACTCAGTCGCGAAGACGAACTCGACAGACGATCCGGACGACCTCGCCGCCTCGATTTGGTGTGAGGCTTACGAGCAGTCAGAAGAGCAGATCTTGGCCGGGCTGCCTGACGCCGTCCGACGAAAGTCGAGCTTCCTGACGCACCCGGTCTTCAACTCGCATCACAGCGAGACTGAAATGCTGCGCTACCTGCATCACTTGCAATCCAAGGACCTGTCCCTGGTTCACTCCATGATTCCCTTGGGCTCCTGCACCATGAAGCTCAACGGAACGTCGCAGATGAGCCTCGTCACCTCCCAACCATTGGCCGATGCCCATCCGAACGCCTCGATGGGCTTCCTCCCGGGGTGGAAGAAGTTTTTCAACGATTTCCTGTACCAGCTCAGCGTCCTGACCGGTATGGATGCCGCGTCGGTGCAGCCCAACTCGGGTGCTCAGGGCGAGTTCGCCGGGCTGCGCATCATCCGCAAGTTTCACGAGCGCAACACACCCAACGAGGTGCGTGACGTCTGTCTGATTCCCGTCTCGGCCCACGGCACGAACCCGGCCTCGGCCACCATGGCCGGCATGGAGGTTGTCAGCATCAAGTGCGACGTGAGCACCGGCAACCTCGATCTGGAGGACCTCAAGGCCAAGTGCGACAAGTACCGCGAACGGCTGGGCGCCATCATGGTCACGTACCCCAGCACCTACGGCGTCTTCGAGCCCAACATCCGCGAGGTCTGCGATATTGTCCACGACCACGGCGGCCAGGTATACATGGACGGCGCCAACATGAATGCCCAGATCGGCCTCACGTCTCCGGGCGCCCTCGGGGCCGACGTCTGCCACCTCAACCTGCACAAGACGTTTTGCATCCCCCACGGCGGCGGCGGTCCCGGCGTCGGGCCCATTTGCGTCAAGGACCACCTCAGCACCTTTCTTCCCCATAAGCTGGGCCGGCCGCGAGTGTCGAGTGCCAACTATGGCAGCGCCAGCATCTTACCCATCAGCTGGGCCTATATAAGTACCATGGGTGAGCTTCCCTCTCTTTGTCCTTTCATCTTTTCGTTTTCTTTCCCTTCTTCTTCGGACTCTATTCAAACCTCTTCTTTGCTCACCCGATTCATGTCGCAGGCGACGAAAGTCTCGTCCACGCTACCAAGGTGGCTCTCCTCAACGCCAACTATATGCTCGCACGTCTCAAGGACCATTATCCGATCCTATACACGAACGAGCACGGCCGGTGCGCGCACGAGTTCATCATCGACGCTCGCCCCTTCAAAGCGTCGAGCGGCGTCGAGGCCATCGACATCGCCAAGCGGCTGCAGGACTACGGCTTCCACGCACCGACGATGAGCTGGCCCGTACCCAACACGCTGATGATCGAGCCGACGGAGAGCGAGAGCAAGGAGGAGGTGGACCGATTCGTTGACGCCATGATCAGCATCCGCAAAGAGATTGCCGAGATCGAAAAGGGCAACCAGCCGCGGCAGGGCAACGTGCTCAAGATGGCGCCACACACGCAGGCCGATCTCATCGACGGCGACGGCGATGGGAAGTGGGATCGTCCGTATTCACGCGAGACGGCAGCGTATCCGATGTCTTTCTTGAGGGAGAAGAAGTTTTGGCCGACGGTGACGCGCGTGGATGATGGTGCGTCTCAGTCCTCCCTTTTTCTACGGGGTCCTTTGCTAAGCTATGATTTTTCTTTTTACAGCATATGGTGACACGCACATCTTTTGCACGTGTCCTCCACCTGCGGATGCTGCGTCTCCCGCCGAAGGGGGCGCGGTTGAGGCCAAGACGACATCCTAATTTACGATGATCGACCTCGATTTTTGATTGACGTTGATTTTCTGACATGTGCAGGTCAACTTTGGAGAGCCGGAGAATGGGCTTTCAGTAGCATCCAAGGGGGAATGAGAAAGAAAGATCAGATGGAGATTGAAGTCTTTTCATGAATTCTGCGAGCATCTCTTTAAAAAGTCACGAAGAACAGAAGAACATAAAGTTCCTGTCTTCAAAATCATCATCAGGCCCCTTCAACACCTTGCCCAAGATACGAGATGGAAAAGGGGGCTTCAAGATACATTTACGGCTCAAGTGAGTCCCAAATGAAGGAAGAGGGGAAGAAAATACATATCGAACGGGTCTGCTTTGGCATGTTTAACACAAGCCAGGCGTGGAGTTTTCATTCTTAAGGGGGGGCAGCAAACTCGAGGCGCGGTTTTTAGACGGGGGACATGCGCTTCGAGCGCAAAGATTCAACATGGCTAGGCGTCTCGGGGCAGTGGCAAGAACGTGAGGGTGGATTCTTTTCTGTCATGCATCTCGGGGATTATGGTATATTGCGCTTTAGGATAGATGGGATGAAGTTTGTGCATTATCTGTGTGCTTACGCCTTGACGTTTCTCTTGAACGTCGATCAAGGGATGCGAGTCCCATGCATAGTTTTCGAAAAGACGACAAGCCCCATTCTAAGCTTCGAAAACGAGAGCAATGCCGTCATCACCAGCCGTGACGATGCGCCGTCCACCAGGCGTCCTCACGAAGCCAAGTATACCACCAGCGCCATCGTCACCACCCCGATGACCGCGCCACTCTCGCAAGGGAGCAGCGTCATGCTCGGCAGAAGAAGGTGAAGCGCGCAGATCCCAACGACGAAGGACGCCGTCCAGACCACAGCTGTCGAGAAGCCAAGGCTGGTTTTTCCCGTCGTTGTCTTTTTCGTCGTCGCCGGCGGGGAGGAAGTCTACGCTGACGACGGAGAGGCCGTCGTGGGCTGAGGGGATTAGTCTCCGGACGGCGAAGCGGCGCGTCGCGTCGAAGATTGCGATGGTGCCGTCGACGGAGCCTGATGCTAGGAGCGTTATCGTCGGCGAGGGCCTTGAGGTCGATAGGCTTTCGATGGAGTCCGTTTGCGCTTGGAGGGTGGCGAGCACCTGTCCGCCGGAGGAAGTTGATGAGGAAGAGGAAGAAATTGTGGTGAGACGAGGTAGGGAGACGATCTTGATGATTCCCTGTGCGCCTCCTACGGCGACGAAGCCGCCGTTTGGATCAAAGGTGACGGAGAAGAGGCCTCCATCAACGGCAAAGCGCTGATCAGCGTCCGTCATGGAAACGACCGTCGTCGGAGCGGAGGGATCGGCCCAGACGTCCCACACGAAGAGGCTACCGTCTTCCGACACCGTCGCCAGGAGTGATCCGTCCGGGGACCAGGCTCCGGCCGTGGAGGACGCGGTGTGGAGGTAGTAAAATTGTATGATGCGGAGGGAGTCTTGTAGTTCGTCTGTTGCGTCTGCGTTCACCTCGTAGACCCATACCGAGCCGTCTGAGGCGCCGAGGGCGATTGTTGTCGGGCGTTGGGGTGATGATGAGGTTGTGGGTAGGGGGATGAGCCAGTTGATTTCTTCGACTTCTCGCCTTTCAGCTAGGAAGCTGGCTTTTACATCTCCGCCATCTTCGACGGAGGTCTTCCACGCGCGGAGACGGCCGTCTAACCCCGCGCTGAGAAGGACTTCACCCCGAGGAAGCGTCCAGCAAAGAGCAGAGATGGAATCCTCATGACCGTCAAGATGGAACAGGCTCTCCATCTGCGTCTTCATCCCCTTCCCATCCTTTCCCCCCGACGCGTAACTCTCCGGCAACACAGGCCCTTGCGGAATTCGAAAGATCCATCCTGCGCCGGGTGCTTCGTCCGAACTACCGGCCGAGCCGCCGACGGCTATGAGACGATCTATCCTCGGGTGCTGGGCTATGGCGAAGAGGGACGAGTCAGGTGGCGCGTGGTCGAAGTAGGCGATCGCGTCGCTTTGAAGTATGACCTCTTCGTTATCATCGTCAGAGTCCATCGCCGCGTCTTCGTTCCCGTCTTCGTCTAGGACCTCTTCTGCGTCGTCTGCTGGGAGCATGGAGTCGTCTGTTGCTTCTTCATCTTCGTCGCGTCGTCCTTCTTTAGCGGAGGATGACGACATTTTTCTCTTCTTTTCTTAGACTGTTCTTCCTCCGAGAATGGCTTCGAGTGAGAGATGTTCCTTGCGAAAACGCGCTGAGGCTGTGATGAGGTTGGCGCACGAGCTTTTATCTTCCTTGACTTTTTTTTTCTGTTATCTTCTCTTTTTCTACGGCGGGTTACGTCATGTTCCTTGATTGATAAGCGTCCTTGATGGATGAGGTAAGCTTTGCGTTATCGAGCCGGCCTCTAACATCATCAAAAGCTTCAGCTTCACGGACTTTTACTGAACATTTGATATCGTGGTGAATAATACACTGGGTAGATTGTGTATCAACTCTACCCTGTTCTATCAAGGCTTTCCTCTCCTCGAGACCTAAGTCTATCGCCCAGGGGGCATCCCAAAATCACTCAACGCCGGAGCCATGCTGTCGTAACTCCCGTCATGAATCAATCACCTCGACCCAGTTCTGTTCCGCCTGCTTCCGCTTCCATCGTTCCCTCGCCGCCTCCCTGATGATCCTCTCCTCCTCCTCGACCTCCATCACCTGATTGGCGAGCTCTTTGATCTGGTGCTTGACTCCCTGCAGAAGCATCTTATGCCACCCGCTGTGGACCTTGCACCTTTTGCGCTCGCACACCTCCGCGTCCGGCGGTGAGACGAATTTCGCCTCCCTGAACGCCGCTTCGCCCTCCGCCGTCTTGATGTACGCCGCAAAGGCGTCTCGCGCCGATACCACGTCCAGCGCCGAGTGGTATCCGCATGTATCCTCGGCGCAACGCCCGGCCGCCGTCGCCGCCTTTCGGTCTTCCTGAACGAGCTCGACCAGAGTAAGCATCTTGTGGCAGTTGAGCGATTCCTCTGCAAGCTGTGCCCGTTCGCTGGCGGCGGCATCGAGCATCTCCTTTTCCTCCTCGCTCAAGACGCGGGAGAGGGCGTCGTCTCCCCCGCCGGCCTCTGTCGGCAGCTCACCGGAAAATGGCCTCCTCGCGACTTTCCACTTGCCGTCCTCGCCAACGTACCCTAGGTCTGCACGGAGTAAGGCCATCAACTCTTCCTGGCTGAGCTGGTCGCTGTTCGGGCCTTTGGGTAACCGGCCGACCATGCGTTCCCACCATGTTTGGCCATGTTCGTTGGAGCAGAAGACACTCGACGGATCCTGCGTGAGCCGCGCCGGCTTGCGACATCCGTCCAAGGCACACGTCTTTTTATACAGAGTAACGCGATTGCCGATGGTGCATTTGGGACAGATGAACCTTTCGATCAGGCCCTCGCCGGTCTCCTTGGTGATATTGATGCACTCGCCGTGGAACCAGTCCTCACAGCTCTCGCAGCAAATCATCCAGCGATGGTCGTCCGGACCGCGGCATATGCAGTACGGTCCGTTATCTGACTCGTCGTCGGCCGATTCCTCGCGCGCGTTTTTGTTCTTGTCCGATTTCTTCTTCGGCCGCTTCGGTCGCTTCTTGATCGATGCCGCTGAGGATTTTCTCTTGCTCGCTGGAGTCGCGTCGGGCGCTTCCGTGGAAGGTAGAGGTGCTGGAGACGCGGCGCTTTCCGGCAACGCTGAGCTGCCAACCTCGGCCGCAACTCCCTGGTTAAGTGGCTGCTGCTGCTGCTGCTGCTGCTGCTCCGTCGTAGTTGGCTCTTTTGTGATTGCTTTCTCGTCAATAAGGGCGAATCGCGAGTGGTCGTTGTAGTAGACGCCGTCCTGCGCTTCCTCCATGGCAGAAGAATGATGTTCGCAGCGGACGGAAGGCTGCTAGAGGTGGAGGCCGGATGGATATGTTTCGCTCCGTCGCAGTAAGGGTTAGGGTCAGATTGCGTACGCTGACTCAGCGCCGGGCTTGAATCAACGCTTTTTTTTTCCTCCACAGTCGTGATGCTTCTCTTGCCGATGGAGAAGCTACCCTAGCATAGGCCATGTCGCTACCGATACCGGCTCCGAGAGCCGTCGGTCGGCTTATCTGCCGGCGATGCTTCTCCTCAACCTCCCTGCAGCCCTTACGGCCGAGATTGACGCCTTTACAAGTACCAACCCAGCCTCGACGGACCAAGTATAAGACGGTCGAGCAGGCTCGCAGTCGACAGAGCACAGGGGTATGAGCCTTGGCACATCTACGTGGCGCACGCAAAAACTGACGACAGTCCTCTTCTCTACAGCCCTTCTCATGGAAAGCCGGCATCGTCTTTGTGGCGACCTGCGCGGGACTTGTGTGGTACTTTGAGTCTGAAAAGGAGCGGATGAAGAGGAAGCGCATCGCCGACGCGACCAAGGGTGTCGGCAAGCCCAAAGTCGGCGGCGAATTCGACCTTGTAGACCAAGACGGGAAGCCCTTCACCAGCGGCATGCTCAAGGGCAAACACTCCTTGGTGCGTTATCCCTTCCACCGCGAGCGTCCGCTTTGCTCTCTTGTGTCCTAATTGTCCCTCGTTCAGGTCTACTTTGGCTTCACGCGCTGTCCCGACATCTGCCCGGAAGAGCTCGACAAGATGGCACGCATGTTAGACATCGTCGAAGCTAAAGCGCCTGGTTCCTTGCTTCCGATCTTCGTCACATGCGATCCCGCGCGCGATGATCCCAAAGCCCTCAAGAGCTACCTCGCCGAGTTCCATCCCGCCTTCATCGGTCTTACAGGCACGTACGACCAGATCAAGGATATGTGCAAAAAGTATCGCGTGTACTTTAGCACGCCACAGGAGGTGAAGCCCGGACAGGACTACCTGGTCGATCACAGCATATACTTTTACCTCATGGACCCCGAGGGCGATTTTGTGGAGGCGCTGGGAAGGCAGCACTCACCGGATGAGGGCGCGAAGCTTATACTAGGTCATATCAAGGACTGGAAGGGCTGAATCACCTATTGTATTGTCCCGTTCATATGTAGGGTCATTCCGCATGCGATGCGGCCGTGATGTGATGTGGTGTGTCTGTCTATAGGGTAGTTCAACTGTCTGGGACCCAACAGGGTCGCCCTCGTCATCGTCACCTTTTCCCTCCGGAAACGTCTAAATCACTCCATCTTCATCTCCGTACCTACAAAAGCGTCATTGTCATGATACTGGCCCGCCATGCCTCGAGCTTCCTCGTCAGTCGAAATCCGACAGTGGTTGGACGCTTGGCAGCAATAGCAAAGGTCCGGCAATTCAGCAGCAGCAAGATGAAAAGGTCCTCGGCCGGCTCCTCCTTGTCGGACTTTGCCTTTGCCTTCGAGTACGATGAGGCTCCATCTAGGCGGCTCAGGACAACCGCTGACATGTCGCAGCATTGACGGCGTCTTATATCGAGGCAGACAGCCCATCCCCTCTGCCCGCGCAGCCCTCCGGACGGTCCGCTCACTCGGTATCCGCTACGTTTTCTTGACCAACGGCGGCGGCGTCAGCGAAGATGTCAAGGCCGATTCACTGAATCGCCGTCTCGGCTTCTCATCCGAGCAGGACATCGTCCGCGGGAGGCTGATCGTTTCCCACTCGCCCTTTCGCGACTGGTGTCACGATGCCAAGCAGCAGACGGTCCTGATCACGGCTTCGGATCCGGAAACGGCCCGCGCAGTCGCAAACGAGTGAGTCGTCCGCTCGATTCCTACAAATGGACTTGCTCAGCCAACGATGGGCGACCAGGTACGGGTTCACAAATGCGATCACGCCCGCGGACATTGTCCGTGGCAACGACAAATACTTTCCCTTCGAACTTCTCGGCGACCATCTCCATTCTTCAGGCCGGCAGTTTTCGCCCGAGTCGCAAAGATTCGACGCGATACTCGTGTGGAATGACCCTAGAGACTGGGCGCTCGACATACAGGTCATCCACGATCTCCTGGTATCCCGTCAAGGATACCTCGGCACCATCTCCGACAAGAATGGAGACCCGTCCCTGCCCAACAATGGATGGCAGCAGGATGGTCAGCCGGAGCTCTGGATATCGAATGTCGACCTCTTCTGGAAGACGGAGTATCCCGTCAACCGGTTCGGCACCGGCGCCTTCGTCGAAGCTCTCAAGGGGGTATGGTCGGCAGTCACCGACGGCGCCGAGCTCAAGTACCAAGCGATGGGCAAGCCATTTGGGACGACGTACGACTATGCTCATAAGCGGCTCCTTCGCTACTACTCCGACGTGGCCGGCCGTGACACCAAGCACCATCCGCTCCGAAGGGTATACATGATCGGCGATAATCCCGAAAGCGACATTCGCGGGGCAAACGAGTTTCACCCCGAAGACGGCACCGAGTGGATCCCTATCCTGGTACGGACCGGTGTCTGGAAGAAGACGGCGGCCGAGCCGGAGCCTCGCCATCGGCCGGCGGTCATTGTGGATGACGTCATGGAAGCCGTGTCTTGGGCGTTGGAGAATGAGGGGCAGAGTATGCAGGTGAGTTTCTAATTATGCCCTTTTACATACATCCGTATATACATAAGATGTGGCTTGCTGACGGTCAGCCCCCTCGAAAGATGCATTCACAACTGTGATGGCCGTCACCTTGGCGTCCTATGAAACTTTGACAGAAGAAAAGATCGATTCCGGAATCGTCATAGACATAGATATTTACAGCAGCTTGGCTTAGAAGGTCTGGAAAATATGCTCGCTATGTTCTCTTTGGCAGCCTCAGGCCTCATCCCCCCATTCCCCCCGCCCCCCTTTTGAGGGCCCCCAATCCACGATGGCAACTTATCCTCCCTCCATCGTTGCCAACTTGATTTGATCAGACGTAGATGTATGTAGTATCTATGCCAAGCTGGGAGTGATTCATCCCTTTCCCATTCCTGCTTGCCTACCTTTTCATATTTCAAAATAGTTTAGCGAAATCATTCGTCCTTCGTTACGCGTATCAAAGCGTCGAGCTTGACGTGACGGAAAACCAACGGCATAAGATATCAAAGGCTTATCCATAGTGTATTAGGCGGCTTCTGCACATCGCCAAAGGTGAAAGCCAGCGGCGTGATGTTGGACAGACAATACAGCCACAGGTCCAGAAGTGCTTTATAGTCCCACGGTTGATATGCCAGTCCCATCCGCGGGTCATAGACGCAGCCTCTGTGGTAATCACATTCATACTCAGCCCGCATGGCAGCCATGAGAAGACGACCGACGCGGCCGCCCCAGGTGTCGAACTCGTCACGCATAGTCTGCAGCGAGGCATACGACGGCAGACCGATGATTCCATAGTGACGCCAGTTCTCGTGCATGGACCAGACGGCGTTGAAATCATACGTCGCCTTGTATATGTAGTGAACACGGTTCCGGGCCAGGAAACCGGGAGGGAAGTTCTGATACCGGCGTCGGATGCCGGTGTCGTTAACCGATGCCACGGGTTGGACGAGAAGAGCGGCCAGGGTACCGCCAAACTCTTGGAAGTCGTCGGGAGTGAAATCCGGACGGTCAGGCCAGCAGACGGTCCTCCCTTGCTTCGTCATCTGCTTCAGCCAGATGGCTCGACGCAGACTGACGGAGTAATCTACCGTCTGCAGGGAACGAGCAATTTCGTCGATGACGCTCACGTTGTCGAGCCTGTACTGTCTCCAGAGCATAGCATGGAAGCCCGACGGAAGGACGGAGGCCATGATCTCGGCCGCCACGGTTGGGGTGCATAGTCGGTTCAGGCTCCTCTTCTTCTTCCTCCAGTCACCGAGGCAGGTCGTCAATATGGAGAAGTGAAGGCCCCAGGGGTGGATTAGTTCGCCGCATGAGTAGGTGATCTTTGAGGTTTTCAGGATGCGTGGTGCGGTAGATTGCGCATCGGAAAAGTCCCCAGAAGATAGGAGGTGCAGGAAAAAGGCAAGTAAAGATATGCGACGCATAGTAGCAACTGCGAAGTCTCGGAATAAGGAAAGGAGGAAAAGGTTCTTACTTATATATACTAGGACGTATACCCGATATTGTTCAGAGAGCCTTGTGAGGTTCGATGTGTGTGATGGCAAGCAAAGGATAGTATTCGTTTGCAAGAGAAATAGGATCATTATAAAGAAGTACAGGGAAAGGCATCCCAAGGTAGTATTACACAGGTGAGGAATACAGCGCATAGACTGATGATGTTAGTGACCCTGTCATAGCATGACGTATACAATTCATTCCTCTTAGGGGAGAGAGGACAAATATGGTAACTAATCATCGGCTTAGAAAGACGGGCAGTTAGCATCTTGCTTCCCTGCTGGCAACATGCTGTGATTTTACGTATTCTGTGAGACTCTCTCGGCTGCCCTATATGGTGTCTTCTTGAAGCTGGCAAGAAAGCCGAGGGCCGGGACATGGTGGAATAGATGACATTATCGAGCGATTCCCGGATCCCACCTGTCATACCTATGGGTAGGTACATAGTTGTAGGCATGGTCCAGGGCTCTATACGGATATAGTATGTGGTATGACGCCGAATTGCCACAGTTGGTCACAAACAGCGGCATAATGACCACCTTGATAGAGGAATCCCTCCGCTTCTGGGCGGAGACCAAGTAAGACGAGTTACCCTAAAGGGCCTTCCTACCTACTACTAGCTACCTAGTACTAGTAGGTCAGCATTCTCCACTGCAAAGCTCTTAGTACCTAGGCTCAGACCGACCACCTCTCACATAAGTCCGAACGCCAGAGACTCTCGCTCTATACCCTGGCTGGCATGTCCAGAAAAGCACTCAAGACGGACGAGATCGGCGACGGCGGTCCCAAAAGTAAGGCGGCGACTGACATACCCGGTCGAGAGCTTCGTCAAGATGCTAAGGCGACGATGACCCCGTGGACGGGTAACACCAGGCTTACGCGGACCGCAGCCGTCCAGATGGCCGAGGTAGACGAGCCGAGCCGGTATCGATATTACAGCGAGAAGCTTCTGGCCCAGGTCGGCGAGTGGCTTCACCGTGAGCGGTCCAAGGCGGCGACGCGATCTCGGTACGAGTCGGAGAGGTCTGGTCGTCGTCGACGCGCCGACTCGGTCGATTCGCAGTCCAGTGTCCTGTCCCTCGACAAGCTGCAGACCATCCTCGATGACTCGCTCACTCATCTCGGTCTCGCCAACGTTCCGCGGAATACGCCCAAGGTGTCTCGCCTGAGGCGCCGACGCAGCTCGCGCCTAGCCTCTTCCGACACCGACTACGTCGACGGAGACGCTATCGTCCCGGACTGCGACGCCTGGTTGGATAACTCGAAGACGCTCATCAACTATGCTGCTGCTGCTGAAGACGAGCGCGAGGCGTGGCTGACGTTCAAAAATGACATCATCCGCATCGCCCATACCTTGCGTCTCAAGGGATGGCGTCGCGTTGCCCTCGATGCCGGCGACAGCATCACTGTCGAGCGTCTGAGCGGCGCCCTGACAAACGCCGTCTACGTCGTCACGCCCTCGCCCGATCTTTCTACCCCGAGGGCCACCGACGCCCGCCGCCCGCCATCGAGGGTCCTCCTCCGAATCTATGGCCCCCAGGTCGAACATCTCATCGATCGTGACAACGAGCTCAAGGTGCTACAGCGCCTGGCTCGGAAGAAGATCGGACCCCGTTTGCTGGGCACCTTCAAGAACGGCCGTTTCGAACAGTTCTTCAACGCCATCACCCTCCGCCCGCTCGACCTGCGCGACCCCGAGACGTCGAGGCAGATCGCCAAGCGCATGAGAGAGCTGCACACTGGCATCGACTTGCTCCCGCACGAGCGTCAGGCGGGGCCGGCTGTGTGGAGGAACTGGGACCAGTGGCTTGACAACGTGACCAAGATCATGACTTATCTCGACGCTCGTCCGGACATGCCCTGGACTCGTGCCGACGGCTACGTGTGCGGCGTGCCGTGGACGCAGTTCCTGGACGCCGTTGCCAGGTATAGGGCTCATGTTATCAGCCTCTACAAGAACCCTGGCGCCATCAGGGAGCGTCTCGTCTTTGCGCACAACGATGTAAGATTCTTGCTTTTATCATGACGTCCTTTTCTTGTTTTCTTTCGGTAGGGTTAGATAACTGACGCAGACGAATGGTCAGACGCAATACGGCAACATTCTGCGCCTCCGGCCCGACGACGAAAAATCACCCCTGCTGCAGGCGGCTAACAAGCATAAGCAGCTCGTCGTCATCGACTTTGAGTACGCCGCAGCCAACGTGGCCGGCCTCGAGTTTGCAAACCACTTTACCGAGTGGACGTACAACTACCACGATGCCGTCGCCTCGCACGCCTGCTGTGTCGATCGCTACCCGTCGGTCGACGAGCAGCGGCGCTTCATCAAGGCCTACGTCGATCACCGGCCCCAGTTCCCTGCGACGGACACGGGCAGCAATCCCTCGTCTCCCCTCGACGTCGCCTCGCCTCCGGCCCTCCCTTCCCAGTCTTCCAGCTCGGTCGTCGACTTCGTCCTCGACGCCCGCGCGCCGCCCGGTGGCTGGAATGCCCTGGAGCGCGATCGCGACGACCGCAGCAACCAGCGGGTGCGCGAGCTGATGGAAGACACGCTGCTGTGGCGGCCTGCGAACAGCGCGCAGTGGGTCGCCTGGGGCATCGTCCAGGCCGCCGTGCCCGGTCTCGGCCCGGATAACGAGCCCCTTCCCGAGGAGGAGGCTCGGGCTGCTGAGCGCGAGGCTGCCATCGATGATTTCGACTACCTTTGTTACGCGCAGGACAGGGCCCTCTTCTTCTGGGGGGATGTAGTCCGCATGGGCATCGTCGGGGCGGAGGAGCTGCCGGAGAGTCTACGGGCGAGATTGAAGATGATTGATCGCTGAGTGCTGACGGGACTTTTGGGTATATCATATATGAGAGGGAGTGAAGGGATGGAAGGGTTCATTTGTTTTTGCTTTATTCTGCGTCATCATTCATCTTGTATACCTGTGAAGTATGGACATGGATACTCTGCACACTGCTCTCTCTCTTCTCACCCGTGTCATATAAAGCTTAACATATGATATCCGACTGTCGTTGCAGAGACTCGGGAGCGATGGCAATGGCCGACGGCTAATGATCACGTGATCTCTTAGACATGTGCGTGGGTACGAATAGCAAAATTCTTGATTCGACGTCACTGCCGTTCCATACCGTCGCCGCCATCGTCGAAACCGTCGCCGCCGTCACACCGTCGCCATCATCAGTTCTCCCTCGACGCCCATTGCGAGGCGGGTACTCTACGACCTAAAAAACATACATGGTGACCCAAGCGGCGTCGTCATGGTGCTGCCGAAGCACGAGCTCGAGGGCAAGCTGGGCGAGGAGAGGCTCATGATCAAGAACGGGCTGCTGCGGGATGAGAATCCGCTGGATCAGAGCGCGGAGTTCAAGGACTTTCTGGCCGCTTGTCGGTGTGGGGATCTTCGTCGCTGTCAGGAGCTGATCAATCAGGGCGTTAACATCAATGGCAAGGATGATTTCGATTATACGCCCCTCATCATCGTGAGTTTTCTTCTTACTTGCTTCCGCTCTTCCCGTTTCTCCTGCCAGGTCTTGCTAACTTTCCGGTCCGCTCCCGTGAATCGCTCCCGTGCCAGGCTAGTCTGTGCGGTCATTATGAGCTCGTGCAGCTTTTGCTTGACAGTGGTAGGCTTCGTTTCGGCCATCATACACACCCCCTCTCCTGGAAAGCAAAAAAAAGAAGTGTCACAGCCTCGGGCCGCCGCCGCACAGACGAATGGAAAGAATGATGGTGAAGGGGGGGGGGGGGGGGGGCTCGCCTTTGTTTTAAGTTTACTGACGGAGCCGGTCTCGCAGGCGCGCTGGCGGAGAGAAACACGTTCCAGGGTGAACGATGCATCTACAACGCCCTCAACGACCGCATCCGCAACCTCCTGCTGCGCTATGACTTTTCCAAGTCGGCAAACCCTTACGTCTACTGGTCCGCGCATCTTTCGAGCCTCCTGAGCCGTACGAAGCCAGCGACGTCGGACATGTGCCTCGTCGCCGGGTCTCGCTCCTTTCGTCTGCACAAGTTTCTCCTCGTCGCCCGCACGCCTTACTTTCGGGCCAAATTCGAGGCTCAACCCGAGACGACCTCGTGGAAGGTCGACGCCGCCGTGCCTCCCGAGGCTGTTCACATTGCGCTCCGTTACCTGTATCTGGATGAAGTGCCCACCGATCTCGTCTCGCCGGACAGTGGCAACGGCAGCAGCTCCGTGTCCGAGGACGAGGTCGCGCGGGGCCTCATCAAGATCAGCAAGCAGCTTGGCGTCGAGAGGCTCTGGGATGCCGTCGTGGCCTGCTCTGACCGCAGGCTTATCCGGCAGCGGTATCGCGACGAGGAGGAGCGTGCGCTGAAGCAGGTCGGTGACTTTTTCCGTGACCGCGTGCTTGGCGGTAAAGTCTTGGTCGATAGCGACGGCGTGCGCGACTTTCGGCTGGGGCCTGACAACGCTGCTTTTGCCGATGTTCTGCTCTGCGCCAATGAACCGCCAGTAAGCGACGGCGACGGCGACGGCGACGACGACAATAGCGCGGCGCCGCTCCTCAATAGTCAAGGCATTCCCCTAGGTCCCCGGTCTCGTAAATCGGTGCTGTATCCGTGTCACAAGGCGATGCTCATCCGCAGCGATTACTTTGCCACCATGTTCTCTGGCGATTTCATCGAGGCGCAGACGACAGATCACCTCCGGGTCGTCACCGTCGACTGCACGCCCGCCGTCCTCGAACTCGTGCTCTCCTTTCTCTACACCGAGAGCTTTCAATGCCCGCTCGAAAACGCGCTCGACTTGCTGTACACGGCCGACATGCTCTTCCTCGACAGCCTCAAGAACAAAGCGGCGATGATCATCAGCACGCTCGGTAGCGACGGCGGAAGCGCCCTCGTCGATCGGACCCATCGCGTGGGCGACGATGCGGAGGAGAAGGAGCTCATCAATATCTACGACGTCATACACGCCGCCTGGACGTTGCGCCTGCAGCGGCTGGAGGAGTTTGCTGCGCGGTACCTGGCCGGCCGTCTGGAGGATTACATTGACGATCCGGAGTTTCACGAGCTGATCCGTGAGAGCGCGGGGCGAATCCGTCGTCGGGAGGAGACGGACTCGATCGAGCTGCTGGATGACATTCGCTACTACCTTTCGGAGCGTTTCCGTCTGCGCTTCGAGGATGCAGGGTTGGACGGCATCATGAGCGGCGGCGGCGGCGGCGACAAGGGTGCGTCTTTGACGGATGCGCCGCCGTCGTCGGTGGGAGAAGGGGGGGCGTTGCGGACGGTGGATGGCGAGGCGGCGGAGGACGAGTTTGCGTCGGATGCGATCAATTACAGGGCGCTGCTGGACAGGATCGAGGATATGCTTGTTTTGCTCGAGCTGGACGCGTGATGATGGATTGGAGGGGAATGACCTGCATTGGATAGAGTTAGAATAGTAGAGTATATAAATGCATACATGGATAGGTATATATGAATGTATGAGACGGTATCTGGAAATGATTTCGCGGTGGATGATGACAAGCGACGGATAGTCGTAGTAAGGAGGGCATCACGAGTAGCCTGTAGGTGGTGATGCATGCATGCATTCATTCATTCATTTATTATTCGCATGGAAGTGATGCCATGGATGATGGCGGAGATGATGGGGGGGGCGGCGTTTGAGTGACGGCAGCGTATCGATAAGGAAGGGGGCGGGTTGATGAGTGGGCCGTTGCCATGGCGACCAGTTTACTCCGGGCAACGGTTCGCCTCCGCTTGAGCGCACGCGCGCGATTCCCCCCCCCTGGTCGTGATCCAAGGAGGTGTCATTTTTTTTTTCTTCGGGCGCAAGAGGCCCGACCGCGTGTTTGGACTGGAAGCTGCATGAAAAGAAGAAGAAGAGGAAGAAGAAGAAGAAAAGTACGAGAGAGAAAAGAGTGTGTGGGAAGAGAGAGAAAAGGGTTGAGGGAAAACGGGGGGAGAGAGAGATGCTCGTAGCTGACAACAACAGGGCTGGCCTAAGCAACTAACCAACTGACCGGCTGGCTATCCTTCATCTCTTCTTCACCTCTCTCTGCCTTTTCTTACTATTACTACTACTGCCAACCCCCCCCCTGGCACACATACACTCACACCTACCTACACACCTACCTACCTACCTACTCTACTCTACCCGACCAACAACATCCTTTTTCTTCTCGTCATCGTCATCATCCTTTTCTTCTTCTTCTTCTCTTCCATCGAAGAAGTGCGTCTTCTCTACCTACCCTCGGATCTTTTCTTCTCTCTTCCTCTTTTTTCTTATCGTCAGACGAATCTTCTTCTTTCAATTTCAATTTCTTTTTGCCCCCCGTTTGTTGACACGCTGCTGTCACACCTTCTATCGATCAAAGCTCTTCTTCTTTCTGCCTCTATGGGCACTGAGAGAGAGAGGGGAGGAAACAAAAAGTTGAAGCTTGACCGTCGTTGTTGAAACCATGTCGGAAGACAAGTACGAGACGTTGGAGAAGATTGGTGAGTCTCTCTTCCTCCCTTTCCCCCCCCTCCTCTCTTCTCCTCTCCCCTTCCCTTCTACTCTCGTGAGAAGGTAGTTGGGATCGTGATGGAGGTTTGAGGATGAGGACGAGAAGCAAGAGGAGGCAAGACCATGATAAACAACAAAGCAAGGGTTGACGAGAAGAGGTTCCTACAAATAACAGGCCATGGATCGTTCGGGGTGATACGCAAAGTACGACGAAAGGCCGACGGCTTCATCATGTGTCGGAAGGAAATCTCGTACCTTCGAATGTCGCAAAAGGAGAGGGAACAGCTTCACACCGAGTTCCAGATCCTGTCGCACCTACGACACCCCAACATCGTCGCCTACTACCATCGCGAGCACCTCAAGCTGAGCCAGGACTTGCACCTCTACATGGAATACTGCGGGAACGGAGACCTCGGTCGGGTGATCAAGGACCTGCAGCATAAGGGGCAGAGGGCGCAGGAGAGCTTCGTCTGGAGTATCTTCAGTCAACTTGTCATGGCCCTTTACCGGTGTCATTACGGCGTCGACCCTCCCGAGGTAGGGGCCAACGTCCTTGGCTTGACGACGGCGACGCAGGGTAACCACCACCACCACCCCTCATCGTCCTCTCCCAAGGTTCCGGCGGGGACGATGACCATCTTGCATCGTGACTTGAAGCCGGAAAACGTCTTCCTCGGCGAGGATAACTCGGTCAAGCTCGGAGACTTTGGCCTCTCCAAGATGATCAAGTCGCACGACTTCGCCTCCACCTACGTCGGCACCCCCTTCTACATGTCGCCCGAGATATGCGCGGCGGAGAAGTATACGCTCAAGTCGGACATATGGTCTCTCGGCTGCATCATATACGAGCTCTGCGCGCGGGAGCCCCCCTTCAACGCCAAGACGCACTTTCAGCTCGTCCAGAAGATCAAGGAGGCCAAGGTCCCCCCCCTTCCGGACGTGTACTCTGCCGAGCTTTCGCAGGTGATCCGCGACTGTCTACGGCTTAACCCTGATCGCAGACCGGACACGGCTCAGCTTCTGAACTTGCCGGTGGTGAAGCTGATGCGTAAGGAGAAGGAGGTCGTCGACCTGAATAAGGAGCTCAAGTCGAGGGAGGAGTCGCTTAGGAGGAGGGAGGCTGACGTCGAGGAGAGGCTTGAGAGGGAGAGGTTGCAGCTTGAGGCTTCCGTCAGGAGGGAGTGGGAGGTCAAGGCCAGGTTGGAGATTGATCGGTTGGTCAAGATTGAGGTGGAAGGGTTGCAGAAGAGGTTCGAGCAGGAGGTTCGTCTTCGGGTCGAGGCTGAGGTCGGTCGGAAGGTTACGACGACGGGAGGAGGAGTTAACGACGACGGTAACGATGACAATGACGACGACGACGGCCACTGCTTTGGAAGGGATCCCTTGCCTTCGACGACGACGACGACGGTGGCGGACAACAACGATGTCGGAGTGTTTCTGCCCGGCGGAGGAACGGGAGTCGTTCGAAACAGCGCGAGGACACCGTTTGCGAGGGCGCAGACCATGTTCACCGGCACGCCGATGGACGTCGAGATGGCGTCTCCCAGTCCCATCGCCATCGCATCCCTCTCCCTCTCCCCCCGACGAACGATGATGGGAGCGACGACGACGACGACGACTTCGACGAACACGCTGATGAACAACGTGAACAACAACATCTTCGCGGCGGAGGGGAAGTGGGTGACGATGCAGCATCGGGAACCGACGCTGACGGACTCTGACGACGAGGACGTGATGCCCTCTCCGACGCGACATATAAAGTCTTGCAAGAATCCGTTCAAGGCAAAGGATAGACCGATCCTGTCGTCGCAGAAGACGGCTCCCGTTCCTTTGTCTACCACGACGACGTCTTCGACTTGTATCCTCGGAGATAGGCAGCGGTCGCCTGGGAGGCAACTTAGTAAGATTCCCTCTGTTGCTGGCCTTTACAACAACAGCAACAGCAACAACAACGGGACGGATTCCGCCCTGGTGACGCCTACGACGGGGATGCGTAAGAAGGATCAGTCGGAGGGATTGGGAAAGATGGCGTTGAAGAATAACATCAAGGGCCGGACGCTGGTTGAGCTCCAACAGGCTCGGGCCGCCAACCATAACCATAACCATAACGGTAACCATAACCGACCGTCTGAGAGTCCTTCCAAGAGAACGACGACGGCGGCAGCAACGTTCCGCGTCGTCGACTCAAGCTCAAACTCAAAGTCCAACGGAAGCGACCATTCTTCTCGCCGTCCCAGCGGGGGGAGCAGCAGCAGCAGCAGCAACTCATCCGGCGGAAGCTGTGGTAACAACAATAACGGTTGTTCATCTGCTACTGGTGGTGGACGACTTAGAGGTGCCGCAGACGTGGTAGCCGTCTGGGATCCGGAGAGGGATGAGATGCCGAGTCCGTTTCTGGCGAGGCAGCTTCATCAGCAGAGGAGGCTTGCGAGGTCTTAGTCGTCTTCTTTCTTTCTTCTTTCTCTTTCTTGTGGAAAAACTTTTGATGCATTATTTTTTATTATTCTCCTTCTCTTTTTCTTCTTCTCCTCTTCCCCCTTTCCGAGAGAATGGCATCGTTATCCATCATCTGAATAGACGGAGACGATGACCCATCATCAAGTCGACGAAAGGGGGGGGAAAAGAAGAATTGAGAAGCACATCCATCGGCGTTGTACGGGTAATTTTTTATAGGGAGGGGTCCGGACAGAGAGATTCAGATAGCAAGCAAGCAAGCAAGCAAGCAATCGAGATTGGTTTTCTCTTGTTTGACTTGATCTTCTCCTTCTCCTTCTTTCTCTTCCTTCTTCCTCTTCCTCTTATTCCCCTTCATCCTCGCTTCTTCCCTTCCCTTCCCTTCCCATCCCATCCCAAAAGCACAAAGCTCATCGTCATTCATAAAGGCAAAAGGGGGGGGGTATCCGGAACCGAAGCACACAAAAGAATTCGTGAAAGCTGTTGTTTCCAGGGGAAAAAAAGAAAAACACCTTTCCAAAATAGAGTACACACATACCCCAACGCCGAGGAGCCCCCTTTTTTCGGGGCATGGTTTCCCCTCCAATTCCGCATCGAAAAATCAAGCCGTGAGGCTTTTCCTTCCCTTCCCCTCCCCTTTCCCCCATCCCATCCCTTGATTTTTTTTTTTCTCTCTCCTCCTCTTGTTGTTTTTTTGCTTGTTGTTTTTGCCCAGCCGTGAGGCCTTTCAGGTTCAGGAAGAAAAGAAAAAGAGTCCGTTTCATCCTTTCTTTCCCCCTTCCCACCAGGGCTGGTCCATAGGTCTTTCATCCGGAATATTTGAAGAATATTTGTTCAGAAAAAGAAAAGGAGAAAAAAAAAGGTATTAAAAACAACAAAAAAGATGAAATAGATGACAAAGAAAAACCACCTCATCAGTCAATGCTTGCGTTTGTGTGACCGGTGCGACGAGTGGCGGTGAGAGGCAGAAGAAGAAGAAGAAGACTGTTTCGGATGCCGGCTGGAAGAAGAGCTATGACTGCTCTCCATCTCCCTCTCCAGCCTCTCGACCCGCTGACGGTAACCCTTGACAATCTCCTTGATGTGCGCTATCCGATCGAAGTCGACCTCGAGCTCGTCGAGCTGACGGATGATGTCGTGGTAACGCGCGATCTCGGCGTCGGCCCCGTCGATGATGTTGTTGGCACGGTCGTATTGCAGCTGGGTGAAGACCTGGGCTTGTTCGCTCAGGTAACGTATGTTTTGCTCGATGCCCGTCATCAGTCGGTCGAAGTATCGGCCCAACGCTGTGAGGGACGAGTTGTCGAGGAGGAGGAGACCTTGGCTGCTGGCTCGGCTGGCTGCTCGAGAGCTCGATGATGCGCCGCCGCCGCCCAAAGCTGCCTGACCTTGACGGAGGAGCTGGATTTCCTCGGCGCTGAGGCCCAGTTGCGAATCCGGTACGGCGTTGGTGGTCATTGCCGGGGGGGAGAGAAGAGGGGGTGGGATTCGAAGATTCGGAGGTGAGAGGAGGAGGGGGGGAAGAGGAGGGGAGGGGATGGGCGGGCGACGGCGGCGAGGGGAAACGTTGTTTATTTTCTTTTGGCCTTGGTTAGAATGTTATGGCGATGGTTTCGTCGTGGTGACGGATTTGCACAGCCTTGTATACGGCCAGGACTTGGCATCGAGCGTCATGATTCAGGCCATCCGAGGGCGGGCGGGGGAGAATAGGGGATGGATGGATGTGGATGTGAACGTATGTAGTTGTAGTCGTATCCGTAGTCGTAGTCGAAGACGTAGTTGTAGTTGACGACCTGGGAGGGAGAGGGAGGTTGCCGCGCACCTCGGCGCTTCCCCAAGGCGCGGGGGGCCACGAGCCTACTTCTTTCTGCTGAAAGGACGAACGAAGAAGGAAGGGGAGAAGAAAAACCCTAGTAGGTGAGGCAGGTTAATAATCCGTAGAGTTCGATGGTGATGGACGTTGAGACACCACTGATCGGCGAGGTTGAGGACGAGAAAGGGTGTATAGGAGGGGGGATGATGAAGAAAGGGGGGTAATAGGTGGGACAGGAGGAGGAGGAGAGAGAGAGAGATGGAAGAGGTAGAGAGAGTGTGTGAGAAGAGGGTGAGAGGAGAAGAACGGACGAGGCTGGTGGAAAATGCACCTATCCCAGCCGCTGGGCTTCAGCGCGCAGCTCAGCGCCAGATCGACCGAGGGTAGTGGTGGTGGTGGTGGTGGTGGTAGGTGGTGATAGACTGATAGTGATAGGCGATAGCACGGATAGCCTCAGCAGGGTAGTAAGGTCACTATGACTATGGCCCCCGCGCGCCCACGCCCCGCGCCCGCGCCGCCGTAGGGCCTGCCTGTAGCGCCGCTACCTAACCGGCCTTGGGGGGAATATTGCCCAGGGCTTTGGGCGCTAATAGCAGGGGAGAGCTGCTACTACCTGCCTCGGCTAGCGAGCACGGGACGAAATATCTCTGCACATATGAGTAAAGATTGTGCATAAAACGTAAATGTTAACCGCTGAATGGTAATAAATGATATGAGCCATCGCCATCGTCTGTTCTCTGGACTTCTGTCATCTATCCCATCAATATCCGTTACTCCGTCCGTACAAGTGTCATTGACATTGTCATCGTCATCGTCATCGTCACAGAGACATTGCTGACTAAAGCAGCAACTTCGATATTCAGGAGACAAAGTATCTAGGGTAAGTTGGCTTATCGCGTAATATCAAGAAATAGTCTTATCACGACTTCGTCCTTTCAACACTCTCGTCCGGTTCGTCGTTTCGCTCCCAGGTCAGTCACGGGAATCGTCCCTCCATCTTCTCACATCGAAGATAGGCCTTTTCCTTGATGCTGTGGTCGTACATGCATGCAAATATGACATAATGAACGTGCATATCGTTGTATACTTGAAGTCTTGACACTCACACTCATACACACACACACACACACACACTCACTCACACTGCGCCCTCGTCCTCTCCTCCTCCCGACTTTGTTCCCCTCTCTTCTCCATCTCATGTACAAACTCCCACTGGCTCATCCCCCCCCGTCTATTCCCCCCCTTCCCCTCTTCTCTTCCGTGATCCCCATCCTCCTCCTCATCTCCTCCCCGATTCCCCTCCCCTCCCCTCCCCTCCCCTCCCCTCCCCTCCTCCCACCATCTCCTCACCCGCTGACTGGCCAAGGTCAGATTGTTACGGTTACGCATGCAGGTTGCATGCTGGCCGTCTGCTCGGCCCAGTACCTTGCATACAATACATATATTGTACATACTCATCACACACAACATATGTATACATACCTCTATCCGTACCTACAAACTCATACATACATGTATGCAGTGTAGTATCCATGCATACACCGGTTAGGTCTGGCTGACCAACCTCGGTCAAGACCCGGACATGACCTCCGTTCATAAACCTCACCAGTCTTCCTCGTTCTTCATCTTCTCTTCTTGGAGGGGGGGGGGGGAGAAACCAACGGTGGATGGGGCGAAACGAGAGACAGTCTTGTTTCGGCTTTTTGTCCCTCTTTCTTTGTTGTCTCTTCTCTTCACCATCCGTCTCCCGCTGAGACGCTGGTCACTGCTGCCTCTCTCTATTCTCTCATCCTATACATACGTCCGGAAACGCCCGAGGAGGAGGAGGAGGGCAGCCGGATCCCCGGGAAATCCAATGCCCACCCAACCCAACCCACCCCATCCATCCATCCATCCCCCACCCCCTGATTTCTCCCTCACTCACGCAGTGAACTCTCCGATCTTCCCCAGTCGTGAACCCGGGGAAGATTGAAGAGGGGAAAGAAAAACAAAAAAAAGCCAAACCCCGCTGGTTAGGGCCCCTGAGTTGGTGGAGGAGGAGGAGGCCGTAAATCCCGGCGCTCATCTACCGTTGTAGCATCGAGCTTGTATGTATCTACGTTACAGTCTTCTTGGCTCTTGGGGGGGAAACGGGAGAGGGAAGGGGATGAAGGGGGGGGGCGTGACTCGACTTGGGCTCGTCATCCGCTCGGAAAGAAATTCAAAGGGAAGAAGAAAGAGGAACATGGGATTGCTGCTGATGCATCTAAACGTCTCGTCTGACCGGATGAGCCTGGAAAGAAAGATAGAGAGAGGGAAAAAAGAAAGAGTCGTTCAAAACTGCCGGAAAGTCGAACATCCGGCCGCGCTTGTCCCTATCATCCTGTTGTCGTCGTCGTTGTACATGGTAGTTTGGTTGTCACACAAGTCTTGGGGGCAGATCGTTTGCTTCTTGTATGTGCCGTGACCTGTTTCTTTTCAACACGCCCCCTCCTCTTTATCTTGAGTCTTTGCCTTGCCGTCCTGTTCCCGGTAAAACCCCCTGAGCTTACCCCACGGCAGTATCGAGAGAGACACACACATAGAGAGAGAGAGAAGGAGAGATAGGAGAATTAAAAAAGTACCTACATACATTGTCATGACCCCCTGCTGTCGATCATGCTCGTTACGCAACGTCGATCCAGACTTTTGTCGCACCAGCCGTATCAGCAGGCAACTCAACCCGTACCTTGACCGAGGCAGAGAGAGAGAGAGAGAGACCAGGGTTGGACCAAAAAAAAAAAGGTCTCTACACGGCATGAAGATAAAGATACACCCCCCCTTTGGGATCGACAACTAGGATGCTCCCCGTTCTATCCTCACCCTCGATCAGTTGCTACGTGAAGCATCTCTTCTTTTGCGGGTATCGTTGGCGTTGGGGAGAGGTGAGACGTAGGCTTACCCGGCCAAGATGAAACGCGGCGGCCATCGTCGCGGGGGAGGGGGGCTGCGGCACGAAAAAGAGAGATAGAGAGAGAGAGAGAGAGAGAGCATGAAGATGGGAATAAGGTGAAACTGAGCCGAACTATGCTGCTTTCTGCTCTTTTTTTCCTCTTTATTTTGCCAAGGTGGACTTACTATCTCGTTCTTGGTGGCGGGTTTAGGGGATGGATATTGGACGAGGAGCCGGTTTCGTCGGGAGTAATGTACTTATTGGAATTTCTAGTCGAGGAATAGAAGGTCTCCCTATCCTTCTTTTCAAACATTGACCGTCGTTGCCGGTTAGTTGGGTATAGACATAGTGTATAGTGTGCGTAGTAGTGTATACAGATGAAATGAAGAGATGAGGCGGAAAAGAGAGGATGAGTCCGATATTGAAAGTTTAACGATGATGTTTTTTTTCTCAACTCTTTGGATCGGATCCTTGTTGTCGATGCCATCCATCTGGTTCCCGAACTCCAAACTATCGAGGGGGGTGAATGAATGAAGAGAAGCGGAGGGGGAACGAAGCCAATCTATGAATAGCAAGAGAGTATGTATGGAGAAGTGATGATCATGGCTGCGACAAGATCCGAGCCGATTACAAAGATGGGTGTCGGATCAGGCGCTCACAAGCATACAACAGTGTCTTTGTTGCCTCGGATGATTCCGAAGTGGCGAGAGTAGAGAAAGCGAGAGTTGGAGGGGGGGTTAACAGAGATACAAGAGAGGAAGAGGACGGCGGAGGCGGAGGGAGAGGAGAAGGATCTGCTCTTCTTCAGTCTTTGGACGCACTCGTCTCGTCTCGTTTTTGTTGCCGGAGAGGGCGCGTGGAGGAGCGGGATTGTGATGAGCCGCTGAGATGTTCTTTCATCCATCCATCCATCCATCCATCCATCATACAGAACACCAGACGTTGATTCGTTTATACGTACACATCTGTAAACTACCAGTGCTCGAGTCTGTGCACATCCATATGATGGGTGTATGTACATACAGTCGACGACGGAGATGGACGACGGTGATGAACTCTCAACGCCGGACGAACCCTATCAACCTGACCGGGGCCCAACCGATGCCGGCCGGCCGGTCATGATCCGGACGAAGGTTATGGCCGCACCGTGGGGGGGTTTATGAGCCAAGAGAGGAGAGGACAAGCTTTTTTTCTATTCCGTGTTACCCTTCTTTCTCCTCATCTGAGGAAACGTTTTATCGGCCCCATCCAAAGTCTCACAGTTTTGGTAGATGGTGGTATCGTAGGCGGAGGATTTTCCCTTTTTTCAATCCTCACACCTACCGGCCCTACATCATTGTACATATTCATAACTACCTATCCGTGAAGGCGAGACACGAGCCTAGGGCGTATGTATGTACATATGTATGTATGTATGTACGGGCAGTCGGAAATATGGACGGTTTTCCCGAAAATAAGAGTAGACTTTTTTCTTTCCTCTTGATCTTCACCATCTGTAACTACAACTACTACCTGCATACTACTACTACTGCTACTATGATCACCTATTGATACTACTATAGTAATAGCGATTATTATTATTGAATCTTTTCTCTTTGGTCTGCTATTCTTTACTTGGTTCACCCCCTTCTCTTCGCTATATCTCTCCGTCTCCATCTATCTAACCGACCCGATCATCACATCCCATCCATATTCCTCTTCCTCAATGTTTATTCCCTTCCTTCTCTCCTCCCTGGTCCTTCTGTAGTGAAAGAGGATTGGAATGAGAATGAAAAAAAAGACCACAAATGAAAAAAAAAAAAGAGGACCCGGGATTCAAGGACATGGGCAACTTACAGGGGATCGACAACCGAACGGGGGTTGCCTGTTCCGCAGTGGATTCAACGAGATGCATAAATGACGAGAGAGGAGAGAGGGAAGTAAGAAAAACAGTATCGAATGATCAGCATCACTCCCGCGGACAAAGCGGGACCCTGGGATATTCATTTCTTTTTGTTTTTCGTTGGACTTTTTTCTTTGATGTTCTTGCTTTTTAGGCGGGATGAATCTGTTGTTGATTTGGGCAGATTTGTAGCAGTACGGGCGACTGTAGGGCAGACTGTCTCAAAACCCAAAATGAGGGGGGTCGGGTTGATAGATCAACGCCAATATGGGAGGAGGGCAAAAAATAAAATATACCTACCTTTATAGCTATTATATATACTATATAAAAATACCTATTAAACCTATAATACTTATAATACCTATAATACTTAATACCTAATAATTATAATACTTATATTACTTATTATTTTAGTATATTAAATAGAATTATAAATATAAATTATATAAAGTTATAAAAAAATATTATTATATAAAAAGTAAAAATTATTATAGAGTATTATAATAATTTAAATTATAAATACTATTTAAAAGTTTTATTTTATTAAATAAGCTATTTATTAGTTAAGTTAATAAGTATTATTATATAATACTATTTAGTACTAAAATACTAGTATTTAAGTATAAGCTAAACCTTAGATAAATTAACCCTAGAGGGTTAATATAAGATTAATAATAACTAAAAAAATAAAAAGAAATTCTAGGATAAAAAGAATAATTAGAATCGGATAAAAGGGGGTAAAAATATTAAATATTAAAAATAAGGGATTATAAATTATACTATAAATTATAATATACTATAATTTAGAGTTTTCAAAATAATATAATAAAATATAATATAAAATAGTAAAATATAATAAGACTATTCTATAGGATAAATTCTAGTATAAATATAAAATTAGGACTTAATTTTAAAATTTAAAATATAATAAAAATAAATAAAATATAATAATACGATTCTATTTACTAGTTTATTTATAATATAAATAGTATACTTAGGGCTAGATTAAGATAATATAAGAGTAATAATTCTCCTCCGTACTCTATATACGGAGAGCGTGCCCTAATAGGCGGCTATAAGCCCTATAACTAAGGGCGACTATATTATATAATCCTTCCCTTCCTAATACCTCTATACGCTTATACGTATATTCTCCTACGGCCTCCGTATATTCTAACGAATATATATTATAGTACCGCGCCTCGAAGATTACTACCCGTAGTAATCCTATATATATTATCCT